>JAYEPQ010000016.1:27286451-27388951 GCA_036321105.1 Dracaena cambodiana
ATTTATATTTAAAATGCTCTAAGTATGAGCTATCCAGTGGTGTGCAAGTATAACTCATCAAAAATACTACTTTTCATAATAACAAACTAAATTTTTAGATAATTCAATGAAAAGGATAAAATCAACAACCCCAAACCCTAACTAAGTATAGACTATCAAGAAACCTAATTCAAGTATAACCTATCAAAGTCTTAATTTTCGAGTTCTTATATTTTAATCTTTTGTTAGAAAAATCATGTCTTTATTTATTTTATTTAAGAAGAAAAATATTAGAAAGTAACTACATGGTAGATCCTACCTTCATCTATATCCTACAGCTAAACTAATTAGCTACTCATATTTTTAATAAGTAAAATCAAATTTTTGTTCATGAATATGGTTAACCCTAATTTAAAAGCAATAAAGCCTAAACTTGAAAGCAATTAACTCTATCTAGAAAGTAAATAAAGATCACAAAACAATGGCTTAACTCTGGAGCACGGTGTTGTGGCCACCACCCCTTCAGCAAAATCCTAATTTTATTAATTTAAAACGAGTACAAAACTTACAGGAATCTCCCTAAAATATAACGATACCACCAATATATAGGCTTCGGAAATCAAACCCTAATTATAGCAGAACTAAAAAACAAAAAAATTACAACAAAGCCACGGAAGAAAACTCGAATAGTGGGGCCCATATTGGGCTGCCATTTAGCTGCAATTACCGCTAATTAGCGGCTCAATTATTGAATTCAATTCTGAATTTTCTTCACCTCGAGTATTTTTCTCTTTTTGAGTTCATTTTGATAACTGTATTTCACTTTAACTCTCTGCAGAATCGTGGTCTCCTAGTCTTGCCCACTTTAAAAACTTTTCGGACTTTGATTTCCTACTCCAATTATGATTTCATGTCGTTTCCTTGTACGAATAAGATTACCTGAAAAAGACACTAAAAATATCCGAGTAGCATTTATTTATATAAAAAAATAGATAAAGTATGAGAGAAAAAATACAATATATGATACTCATCAAACTCCACACCTATCTTTTGCTAGTTCTCGAGCAAAACCTAAACCCAAAATGAAAAATAAAAATCCTAACTCATTTTCGCAGGAATCGCGATTGCACTAAGCACGTGCAACAAACCTTTAAACCCCTAGGTCACCCTAGTGGACGAGTATTGTCTCGTGAGGGTTTGCAGTAAATATACCCACAAAATTCATGAAAAAAATAGATTAAGGAATAAAGAAAAGAAAAATAAGGATAACCGAAAATCAAGAAAAATAAAAATTTTATACAAAAGAAAAGAAAAATCTTTTTGTAATGATACTTTCATCAATTAATCTCACTAACATACAAACTCAAGAATGCATTTAGATTATCAATTTTCAAATAGAGCGTCATATCAGATACACTTATTATTTTAATCAAAAATTTAAATTCTATCTTTCAATACCTACTAACAGATAATCCATTGGTTCTTATACATCTACGTGCACGTGTGATAGTCTACTTCGGTTTTGGACTCTAACTCTAACTCATGATTCATCTCCTCTCTCATAACATTTTTTTCTTCTTTTAAGAATATTTTACCTTTCATGCGAATATTCACGCTTGTTTAGGCGTACCGTACCCGATTTCTCGGTTCATACTCTTTTATTTTTATTTTTCTTTTTTTTGAATACTTCATCTTTCATGCGAATATTTACGCTTACTTAGGCGCAAAATACCTGATTACTTGGATCATACTCTTTTTTCGCTCTTGAGGCTATTGCCTTAATACCAAGCTCACTCTATTATTTTATTACTCTCGAAGCTATTGCTTTAATACCAGGTCCACTCCATTATTTTATTCTCACTTTTTTTTATTTAGAGAGAGAAAACTTACTCATTCGTTATCATCTTTGTTCTTAACCTAATAAACTATTGTGAAGTGAAAAATAGATGTATACTTGGCTCAAAACTACTGTTAGCGATATTTATTTTTCGGATTTTAATCTTTTTCATAAAATTCAAAGTGTATCATCGAATCTATTCTCCTATCTAATTTCAAATCTAAATTTATTCCTTTATCTGTAATTAGGTTGATCTACTGATAAAAATACATAATTTTTTTTTCCAATTTTTTTAAGGATTTTTTTTAGTTTTTTTAATTATTTTTTTCAGTTAGTTACCCTAAAAACTACCCAAAGTGTAAAATAAAGAAACCCAAAAATCTGAAAAAAATTAAAATCCTAAAAATAAAAATAAAATCCTAAAAATCTTAAAAAATAAAAAAATCCTAATCCACTCACCGCCACCTAAACTTGTGTATGCCCTCATACACAAACCAAGTGTGGTAAAATAAATATGAAAACTATTATACAAATACTATATAAATAACGAGAGTCGCAAAAGTTACGATCTCAATATCATTACCCTATTAACACATGGAAAGCGGTTACGACCTCTCGATCGCTTTCCTCTTTCATAGTGTGTGTATTTTAAACGTGAAGTGGGTGCATTATTATATCTCATCAACCTCCTACAAGTCACAAAATTACCTGTCTGTAGCTTATGTCGTCCTCGCTTTTTCTTTGTCCACATGTAAGCATTAATAATTGGGTTAAAAATTCTTCATTATAAACCTGCCAATCATCATTAGTAACAAGCATACATGTAGAAATATCATGAGGTGAGAAGAGTGCTATATGATCAAGTGAACGTGGTGGTGGCTCTTCTAACTCACGAAGTAATGCGAGCTCCTCTGTAAACAAATCTTCAAAACTTTGCTCATAAATCAATGGCACATTTGCACAAGTATCATCATACATAAAATCAGTATGTACCAATTCTTCTAATAATATGAGCTCATCTTTGAACATTTGCTCAAATGAGGGTTCACTATCAGTGCAAGAGGTCGAATGAGAGTGCAAACTATGAATCATGTTGACCTCAATAAGGGAGCTCGTTGCGTGCTCATCCATATTGAATATATTCAATATCACAGTCATATTCCCAAATGATAACTTCATGAGGCTACTCCTGCAATCAATTAATGCATTTGATGTTGCAAGGAATGGTCTACCCAAGATAACAGGAATTTGGTTTCGTGGATTGAAAATCGGCTCAGTTTCTAAGACAATGAAGTTTACAGGAAAGATAAACTCGCCGACTGTAATGAGCACATCTTCAACCATACCAAGTGGTTTCTTGATCGAACGATCAGCTAACTGTAATGTGACCTTAGTAGGTTGAAGTTTTTCTAACTCCAGTTGCTAATAAATAGTGTAAGAAAGTAAGTTGACACTTACCCCTAAATCAAGCAACGCTCTATCAAATGTAGTGTTCTCAATAGTGCATGAGATTGTAGGGGAACCTGGATCTTTGTACTTGATAGGCAAGGAGTTAGAGAGGATTTGCGATATATTTGCAGCAAGAAAAATTTTCTCAGGAACGTTTCTTGCTCGTTTCTTAGTACACAAATCCTTGAGGAATTTAGCATAAGTAGAAACCTATTATATAATATCAAGGAATGGAATATTAACCTTCACTTGCTGGAATGTCTCAGGAATCTTTTCTACTTGCGGTGAAGGCTTTCTAAGTCGATTGGGATATGGTGCTTTCGGCTTAGGAACAGGTTCTTCCAAATGATCATGTGACAATGATGGAGGTGATGGAGATGGTCGTGGAGAAAGGGGTGGAAGAGATGATGTAACCTGGGAGATAGTAGGAGTGGGATCAGGGGGCATGGCTATATTATTGTCCACTTACTTGCCAGATCTAAGTTGTGAATGGCATTGCATTTGTGGACATGCGACTGATTGGAGTTTGAGAAACTAGCATTAGGGTCCATTATGGGTTGACTTGGGAAGGTACCCTGGCCACGTTCACTCATCTGACTCGCTAATTGTCCAACCTGCTGCTCTATATTCTTTATAGATTGAGAGTTCATGAGCAGTTGCTGATCTGTACTTTGAATAAAGTCAGTTGACACTTTCATAAGATTTTGCATGTGTTTGTCAAGGTTGGAATGAGACTTGAGAAGATTTTCAACGTGCTTCTCAAGTGACTGAAGTCGCTTTTCTTGTTCATTATTAGACCCCTGTTGTGGATGTGAATGGTTTTGTGCAGGTAGTCTATTATGGTTGTTCCCATAATTTGAAGCGTTTGGGTGTTGATAAGCACCTACATTTGGTCTTGGAAACGACCATTGGCTGGAGGCTGCATGTTAGGGTTAGGGCCCCCTGATATCGCCTTGACCCCATGATAGATTTGGATAGTTATAGATTTGGATAGTTCCTCTAGCTAGGATTGTTTGTAGGAGCATAAGGATTGTTCATGGGTTGTTAATACAAGGCGTTAGCCTTTTCAAGTGTGGGACCCATGAGATTCAATAATAATGGACACTCTTCCATAGCATGATTCGGAGTTCCGCAATTAATACATGTGGAAACTTGTATTTGATTTACCTGACCTACCTGTGGAGCACGAGTAGTCTCCAATGTCTCAATTCTCCTCATAAGAGTTGTAATTTTAGCTTCGGCAGTTATAGAGCTGTCGACGCTATGGATCCCACCCTTATGCGCAGAATTTGATGCACTGGGCTTCTCAGTGGGACTCTCCCACTGCATAGTCTTCCATGATAGGTCTTCAACAAAGTCCCATGCTTCATCCTCGTTCTTTCTCATGAACTCCCCCTGACACATGGACTCAAGAAGAGTTTTGGATGTGTAATCGAGTTCTTCGTACACAATTTGACACAACCTCCAATTTTCTATCGCATGGTGGGAGCACTGAGCTAAAAGGTTTTGAACTGTTCCAAGTATTTCCAGAAGGGTTCTCCTGGCACTTGATGAAATTGATTGATTTGATTTCGTTTCTTTGCCGTCTTATGCGTGAGGTAATACTTCTTAAGAAACACCGTAACGAATTCATCTCAAGTAGTGATTGAATCAGTAGGCATACTGTACAACCACTTCTTGGTATTATCCTTAAGTGCAAATGGGATGAAGTGGAGCTTAATTGCATCCTCCGATAAGTGCTGCAGTTTTATAATCACACATACTTCCTGAAATTCACTGATAAAGAGATGCATTTTCTGAATCAGAACCAGTGAATTTAGGAAGCATACTGATGTACTGCGGCTTCAACTCATAGTGATTACTCGCTGCGTGTGGGAGTTTTATGCATGATGGAAGTGATGTGCGCAACGGGTAACATCGATCCTGAAGGATCGGGATCAGTTGGTCCATCTTGGCATCCATGAGCAAATCTGATCTCACTAATCGACCAAATTGATCACCGGTCCAATGTGGCATGAACTAACGACCATGAGTGTATGCATGAATTTTCTAAACTAATGCAAGAAGTGGGATGTGGTGGAGATAAATCGGTGGAATAGATATGATCAAATAAAAATGTGATTCCTACTACTCCTAATTTGTTTGTTTTTTTCCTTATATTTTTACACAACCAGGGAACAAAATTACAGAACTGGAAACAATTTGGGTTCGGGAAGTACCTTAATAGCCGCCAATTGTCGGTTTTACCACTAAATAGTGGTCAAACCAGAGTGTTTGACCCTCTACTTTCTGCTACATAGTTTTGAGGCTTCTCCGATCCTTTTGTCTTCCGGTATCTGCAATATCTGCTCTTTACACACTCAACACATACTGTTAACCTGTAAAATATTAGAAAAAAATAAGAAAAAGACCGTCGATCCCTGGCAATGGCACCAAAAACTTGATATGATATTTACTGCAAGCGTACAGTATCGTTGTAGCGCTGTACAGGTCGTCCCACAGAGATCTCAGGTGTTTTTACGTTTCTTACTCTTTCCTTAGTCTAACAGACTAATTATGAGTTTCTAAATTGGATTTGTTACTATCTAAATAGCCTAGCATCTAGATTCCACTAGTTTCCAACTATATTCTTACTTCTATTATCTTCTTCTATCATAAAAATTTGATCTTTTTAGTTTAATTTTTATTTAAAGTGTCCTAAGTATGAGCTATCAAGTGGTGTACAAGCATAACTCATCAAAGATACTACTTTTCAAAAAAATAAACTAAATCTTTAGATAATTCAATGAAAAAGATAAAATCAACAACCCCAAACCCTAACTAAGCATAGGCTATCAAGAAACCTAATTCAAGTATAACCTATCAAAGTCTTAATCTTCGAGTTCTTATATTTTAATCTTTATTTAGAAAAATCATATTTTTATTTATTTTATTTAAGAAGAAAAATATTAGAAAGCAATTACATGGTGGATCCTAGTTTTATCTACATCATAGAGCTAAACTAATTAGCTACTCATATTTTTAATAAGCAAAATTAAATTTTTATTCATGAATATGGTTAACCCTAATCTAGAAAGTAATAAAGCTTAAACTAGAAAGCAATTAACTCTAACTAGAAAGCAAATAAAGATCACTAAACAATGGCTTACCTCTGGGGCACGGTATTGTGACTGCCACCCCTTCAGCAAAACCCTAATTTTATTAATTTAAAATAAGTACAAAACTTACAAGATTATCCCTAGAATACAACGATACCGCCAATATATAGGCTTCGGAAATCAAACCCTAATTCTAGCAGAACTGAAAAACTACAAAATTACAACAAAACCATGGGAGAAAGCTCGAATAGTGGGGCCCACATTGGGTAGCCATTTAGTTGTAATTAGCAGCTCAATTATTGAATTAAGTTCTGAATTTTTTCCCCTCGAGTATTTTCTCCTTTTGAGTTTATTTTGATGACTGTATTGCACTTTGACTCTCTGCAGCATCGTGGTCTCGTAATCTTGCCCACTTTAGAAATTTTTCGGACTTTGATTTCCTACCCCAATTATGATTTCATGCCGTTTCCTTGTACGAATATGATTACCTTAAAAAGACACTAAAAATACCCGAGTAGCATTTATTTATATACAAAAATAGTAAAGTATGAGAGGAAAAATACAACATATGATACTCATCATGGACCATCTCCAAATAAGTCGATCTCTTTCTTTCTCTCTCAGCCTTAGATCTATTATTGTGGACTTCAATAATTGAATATGTCTTCTATTTTCAATAGACAGACCATCGTCTATCGCTAAACTCCATCTTCCTCGATGCCAATTGATGAGTGCCATATATTGCATATTTATAGCCTTCATATAATCTATTTTTGTATATAAATAATGCTACTCAGGTATTGTTAGTGTGTTTTTCAGAAATTTTATTCGTACAAGGAGATGGCATGTAATCAGAGTTGGAATAAGAAATCAAAGTCCGAAAAGTTTCTAAAGTGGGAAAAACTACGAGATTACGATGCTGCAGAGACTCAAAGTCTAATACAGTTAGGATTAAACACACAAGACAAGAGTTTCATGTGGAAAAATTTCAAGAAATTTTCGAATATTTTTACCGCTAAATAGCGGTAAATACCACTAATTAGTGGCCAAATGGTGTACCCACACATGGAGTTTTCTGCAGTAGCTTCGTTATAATCTTGTAGTTTCACAATTGTATTATAATTGGGTTTGATTTTCCGACGCCTATATATTGGCCGTATCCTTGTATTCTATGGTTTTATGCAGTAGTTAATGTAGATTAGGATTTATTTTGTACCCGTCATTCATTAAAAAAAATCAAGGTTTTGCTGAAGGGGTGGCGGCCACAATACCGTACTCCAGAGGTAAGCCATTGCTTTCTAATGTTTATTTGCTTTTTAGATAGATTTAATTCCTTTCTAGTATAGATTTATTTACTTTCTAGATTAGATTTTATTGCTTTCTAGAATCATGTGTAGCTAATTAGTTTAGCTCTAGAATGTAGATGAAGTTGGGATCCACCATGTAATTGCTTTCTAATATTTTTCTTCTTAAATAAAATTAATAAAGACATGATTTTTCTTTAAAAAGATTAAAATACAAGAAATCGAAGATTATGACTTTGATAAGTTATACTTGAATTAGGTTTCTTGATAGTCTATACTTAGTTAGGGTTTGGGGTTATTGATTTTATCTTTCTCATTGAATTATCTAAAGATTTAGTTTGTTTTTATGAAAAGTAGTGTCTTTAATGAGTTATACTTGCACACCACTTGATAGCTCATGCTTAGGGCACTTTAAATAAAGATTAAACTAAAAGATCACCTTTTTATGAAAGAAGAAGATAATGAAAGTAAGAACATGGTTGGAAACTAGTGGATTTTAAATTCTAGGCTAATTAGAACAACCAAATTTCAACCTAGAATCCTTTGTTAATCCGATAGACTATAGAATTAGTAAGAATCGCAAAAGAATCGCAAAACACTTTAGATCCCTGTGGGACGACTTGTATAGTGCTACAACCGACACTGTGCACTTGCAGTAATTTATTACATCAAGTTTTTGGTGCCGTTGCCGGGAATCGGCAGTGTTTTTCTTGTTTTTTCTAACATTTTACGGGATTAACAGTGTGTGTTGAGTGTGCAGAGACTAGAAAGTACATATACAAGAAAATAAACAAGGCGAGATAAGCGTGTTGAGTGACAAAAAGTAGAGAACTAAATTCTCTCTTTGGGCCGCTAATTAGCGGTATATACCGCTATTTGGCGGTACTTAAGGTACGAAACGCCACAAAATTTTTCTGATATCTGTATTTCATGTCTCTGGTTCAGTAAAAAAGTACAAAAAAAATTAATATTTTATTTTTATTTCTTTTCCATCTCTCTCCCTTTCCACCTTTTTCAAAATAAAAAATTTAAAAAAATATTTCAAAATCAAACTGGTTGCTATCATTGTCGTGATCCATATCATAATTATTATCAGTGTCCAGGGATAGGAAGTTCGCTAGGATTAGGTCATAATCAAATTCACAACACATATAATCAAAGTCATAATGGATTAATGATTCTAATTTTACATATAATCAAAAGTTATACCAAAAGAGTCCTCCATCTGATCCTTTCTTTATGGGCTATTCATCTTCATGTTCTGCATTTAATCATGAACAAGATATTCAATTGAACATGTTAGATGAAAGATTAAAAAGATTAAAAGCGAGGTATGCATGTCATGAGAATATACCTTCAACCACTTCATATCTGTCATCAAATATGTATACAGATCTATCTATCCACCATCAAATTTCACTCATGATCTCGAGATACAATCATTTGAAGAAAATAAGGAAAATTACAATCTTGAGTCTGAGGAATGAAGACGTAGAACAGAGGAACGTATAGAAACTTTGCTAAAATCAACCTCTCCAAATTCATCCTCTAAAACTGCAGCTTGTATGGAAGATCTTCTCAAAGCGATTTCTCAAGCTAAACTTTTTGTAGATCAACTATCTAATAGTTTGAACATATCTGACTCCAACAAGCAATCACTCCAGTCATCTTCTGAAGTAGATATAATTCAAAATGAATTAAATAGTTTTGTACATGATGATTCTATTATTCAACATTGTGATCAACCTATTTTAGATCATTGTGAAGATAATTATGATGAAACTGGTGATAAAGAAAATATTTTGCTTGATGATTTATCTCATAGTGAGCTTGCTAGTGACACATTATCATTTGATTCTTTTGATGGAAATTGTGAAGAAATTTGTGAAGAAGAATTTTTATCCCTTCATAATAACTTGACTAATGATAGTCCACTAGTATGGCATTTTCTTTTGAGAATTTTGATGACAGGTTTGAAGAAAATTTGCGTGACGAACCCAAAACATTAGAAGAGTGGAAAGAACCTCAAAAAGAAGAGATTATGGTACCTAATGATCTGAAAGGGTGATCCAAAAACGAGCTCATGATTCCGCTTCATCAAAGTGAGTATGTTATTTCACAAGTTGATAAAATCAAAGTACTTACTGTTATGAAAGATACTCGTGGGTCAAATATCGACGATAAAGATATGATTTCCAACTTCAAAATTTATTATTGAATCAAAAAAAGAAAGGTAGAAATAAATTGAGAAAAATCAAAAATAAGATGGAGAGATTAAATGCAAAATTGACAAAAAGGCTAAGTTCATTCATATCAAAATATAAAAAGACACACTATGAGAGTGGAAAGCGATCAAGAGGTCGTAACCGGTTTGAATTTTCTAATAAATGTATAATATGTATATCATAGTTTTCTTATTTATTTTACCACTCTTGGTTGTGTATGAGGGCATACATGAGTTTAGGTGTGGGGGAGTGGGTTAAGATATTTTTTTGTGTTTTTCTAAGATTTTAGTTTTTTTAGAGTTTTTATTTTATTTTAGATAATTTTTGGGTTTGTTTATTTTACACTTTGAGTAGTTTTTAGGGTAACTAACTGGAAAAAAAAATTAAAAAAAATTGAATAAAATTGAAAAAAACTGAAAAAAAAAATAAAAATTTTTTACAATAAATTTATGTATTTTTATCAATAGATCAACTTAATTACAGATAAAGTAACAAATTTAGATTTGAAATTGGATAGAAGAGTAGATTGGATGATACACTTTGAATTTTATGAAAAAAATTAAAATCCAAAAATAAATACCGCTAACAGTAGTTTTGAGGCAAGTATACATTTATTTTTCACTTCACAATAATTTATTAGGTTAAGGACAAAGATGATAACGATTGAGTAAGTTTTCTCTCTCTAAATAAAAAAAAGTGAAGAATAAAATAATGGGATGCGCCTGGTATTAAGGCAATAGCCTCAAGAATGAAAAAAAGAGTATGATCCAAGTAATCGGGTACTTTGCGCCTAATTAAGCGTGAATATTCACATGAAAGGTGAAATATTCTAAAAAAAAGAAAAAAGTATGAACTGAGTAATCGGGTATGTTGCGCCTAAGCAAGCGTGTATATTCGCATGAAAGGTGAAATATTCTTTAAAAAAAGAAAAAAAAGAAAAAGAAAAGAATAAAAAGAAAAAAAGAAAAAAATGTTATGAGAGAGGAGATGAATCATGAGTTAGAGTTGGAGTCCAAGACCGAAATAAATTATCACACGTGCACGTAGTTGTATAGGAGCCAACGAATTATCTGTTAGTGGGTATTGAAAATAGGATTTAAATTTTTGATTAAAATGATAAGTGTATCTGATATGATGCTCGATTTGAAAATTGATAATCTAAATGCATTCTTGAGTTTGTATATTAGTGAGATTAATTGATGAAAATATCATAAAAAAAGATTTTTCTTTCCTTTGTATAAAATTTCTATTTTTCTTGATTTTCGGTTATCCTTATTTTTCTTTTTTTTATTCCCTAATCTATTTTCTTCTTGAATTTTGTGAGTATATTCACTGCAAACCCTCACGAGACACAACTCGTCCACTAGGGAAACCTAGGAGTTTAAAGGCTTGTTACACGTGCTAAGTGCAATCGCGATTCCTGCGAAAGTGAGTTAGAATTTTTTTTTTTTTTTTTAGGTTTAGGTTTTGCTCGAGAACTAGCAAAAGAAAGGTATGGGGGGTGTGATGAGTGCTATATATTGCATATTTATAGCCTTCATATTATCTATTTTTTGTATATAAATAATGCTACTCAGGTATTGTTAGTGTGTTTTTCAGAAATTTTATTCGTACGAGGAGATGGCATGTAATCAGAGTTGGAATAGAAAATCAAAGTCCGAAAAGTTCTAAAGTGGGAAAGACTACGATATTACGATGCTGCAGAGACTCAAAATCTAATACAGTCAGGAAAGTTAAACGCACAAGAAAGAGTTTATGTGGAAAAATTTCAAAAACTTTTTGAATATTTTTACTGCTAAATAGCGGTAAATACCGCTAATTAGCGGCCAAATGGTGTACCCACACATGAAGTTTTCTCCAGTGGCTTCGTTATAATCTTGTAGTTTCACAATTGTATTAGAATTGGATTTGGTTTTTCGAAGCCTATATATTGGTCGTATCCTTGTATTCTAGGGTTTTATGCAGTAGTTAATGTAGATTAGGATTTATTTTGTACCCGTCTTTCATTAATAAAATCAGGATTTTGCTGAAGGGGTGGCGACCATAATACCGTACTCCAGAGATAAGCCATTGCTTTCTAATCTTTATTTGCTTTTTAGATAGATTTAATTGCTTTCTAGTATAGATTTTATTACTTTCTAGAATCATGTGTAGCTAATTAGTTTAGCTCTAGGATGTAGATGAAGTTAGAATCCACCATGTAATTATTTTCTAATATTTTTCTTCTTAAATAAAATTAATAAAGACATGATTTTTCTATAAAAAGATTAAAATACAAGAACTCGAAGATTAGGACTTTGATAGATTATACTTGAATTAGGTTTCTTGATAGCCTATACTTAGTTAGGGTTTGGAGTTGTTGATTTTATCTTTCTCATTGAATTATCTAAAGATTTAGTTTGTTTTTATGAAAAGTAGTGTTTTTGATGAGTTATACTTGCACACCATTTGATAGGTCATACTTAAGGCACTTTAAATAAAGATTAAACTAAAAGATCACCTTTTTATGAAAGAAGAAGATATAAAAGTAAGAATATGATTGGAAACTAGTGGATTCTAAATTCTAGGCTAATTAGAACAACCAAACTTCAACCTAGAATCCTTTGTTAATCCGATAGATTATAGAATTAGTAAGAATCGCAAAACAATCGCAAAACACTTTAGATCCCTGTGGGACGACCTGTATAGTGCTACAACCGATACTGTGCGCTTGAAGTAATTTATCACATCACCAATAATCCCCTACACTTGCCCCCGTATTCGAGGCCAACTCAAGCAGATTCGAGAACTCTTTCACTAAGGAAATGCTTGAGCACCATCTATCCAACCAAAAGGACACCTAAGAGTTGTGTCCCAGAACGAAATCCATGATCAAAGCAGTGATGTTAAACGTTTATCATACATCCTTTCAAAATGCTGAGACTCGTGAGGAATTGCGTGGCTTTGATCTCCAAGATCCTCTAAATGGTCCATATTTTGCATTTATTACCAACTACAATGTAACCTCCAGATTCACGATGACTTTCCATCACCATTTAGTTATCAGCGCTATATTAAAGGCTCTTATATCAATGACCCCCAACCTACCTTCTTACTTTGATCTACACACCTGCCCACAGGGAACCAAATTATAATGACCCCTATATTGCCCACTTCTCCCCAGAGGAAACACCTTCGTACTCTATCGATCCTCGTCCTGACCCACTAGTGTAAGATGAAGAGTGACATATAGTATATAGGCATTACCATCAAGACCGTATTGATAACAGCTAGACCCCCCCCCCCCCCACCCCCACCAAGATCTGGCTTTCTAACCTTCCAAACATTTCTGAATCTTATCCAATAAATCATACCAATCGTTCCTTGGAAGTTTGGTTTTTCTGATGAGGATCCCAAGGTATGTTAGGGCAAAGATACTTCCTTACATCCAAAGAAGTTTTGAATGAATATCATATTAATATTCCTTCACTCTAGATTGATCATGGAGCTTTAATGGTAGTTTATTTGGAGACCTGACCATGCCTCATAGCATACCAGAATGCATTTCATGAAATTGCTTCTCTTAAATCACAACTCCCAAATAACAGCGTGTCATCTACATATTGTAAGTTTGTAGTTGAAATTGTATTACACCCTGGAAGACCCTTGGTCTAGCTGGCTACTTTGGTTCTCTCAAACATCTTGTTAAGCCCATCTATGGCCAGCACAAACATGAGGGGGTGATAAAGGATTACCCTATCTCAGTCCTCTTTTACATGCTATTTCTTTGCCAGACACTCCATTTAGTAGGATCTGCACCTTGGCCGAACTCAACCATAAATCAACCCAAAGTAGCCATCGCTGACCAAAGCCTGTGAATCTCAACACCTCCTTAAGGCACTCCCAATCTAATATATCATATGCCTTTTGGAAGTCTAATTTCAACAGATACCCATTTTGCCCTTCTTGGTACATTGGTGTATAACTTCTTAGAGCCACCCTCTCTAATATGTTTCTGTCCTTAATAAAACCTGATTGGTAATATTTCACCAGTGACCCTAGTTGCGAAGCCAGTCTGTAAGCCAAACATTTGGATACTATCTTAAACGGGCTATTCAGAAGGGCTATTGATTTGTAATCCTCAATTTTCAATGGCGAATCTCGTTTTGGGATCAAAACCGCCTACGAGTAATTGATCCTTTCCAGTCTTATAGTCCCCTCATACAATTCTTTCAAGAGACATATGAGATCACCCTTGACCACTTCCCAAAATGAGTAAAAGAATAATATCGGGAATCCATTCAGTCCCGGTGCCTTTTCTGCTCCCAAATCCCATACCGCCATCTTAATTTCTTCCTCTGTGAAAGGCCGTTCAAGTGCACATGGATCCTCTATCACTTAGCACTTCGTTCCCTTCATATGGATTCTGGTATGTTTTCATTCTCCGAACAACTTCCTGAAGTGACCATATATGTTTACCTCTAAGTTGTCCATATCTGTTAAGGTACCATGTTCTGTGACTAGTGATTAGATGTTGTTCACCCTTTTCCTCATATTAGCAATCCTGTAAAAAAACGAAGTGTTCGCAAACCCCTCCCTAAACCATCTCACTCGAGCTCTCTCTTTCCAATATATCTCCTCCCTCTTATTGAGTTCCGTGATTTCGCGACAAAGACAGAGAGCTCATTTACCTATTCTATTGACAACAAAGATGTTTCCTCCATCCTCTCCAGAATTTCAATTTTGTTAGCTCTGCTCTACTCTAATGCCCTCTTGTTCCACTTCATGAGGCTTGTCCTGAGTCGTCGAGTTTTGATACCTATGTTTTCTGCCGCATCGCTCGCCCTAGTTGGCATATTCGAACTTTGTATAATAAGGTCCCAGGCCTCCTTATATTCTAACCACCACTTTTTGAATCAAAAAGTTATTCTTCTATTATGGTTCACCAGTTCCCCGGAGTGGAGGCAAATGGGAACATGGTCCGAAGTAGGAAGACGTAATGTTTCGCAGAAGGATAGATTAAATTTGCTCTCCTATTCCACTAAAACGAATACTCTATCTAGTTTAGCCAAACTTGGGTTCTCCCGCATACTGAACCATGTGAACCTACAGTCAGTGATAGGAATTTCGATTAGGCCGAGTCCGACTATCGTGTTGTTGAAAGCCTCTCTATCACGATAATTGGAGTCTCCTCCTCATCGCTTATGCCCATATCGGATTATGTTAAAATCGCCTCCTATTATCCAAGGTTTGTCATATCAACTTCTAACCTCTTTGATTTCCTTCCACAACTCCGTCCTTTCCTCTGACCGATTTGGTCCATATACTACAGTGACCATCTGGCTCCATCCATCAGCTCGTCTTCTCACCACTACTATTGCGTCGTAGCTTCCACTGAAGGAGTCAATTATTTCGAAGTCCTTATTATTGGCTCTTATCATAATACCCCCGAAGCCCCCCTAGCATTCTTAGTAATGAATTTCATTTGCCGATTGAAATTTAGCAACTCCAAAAGCTAGGTGGTGGGGTTGCGTTGTTTAGTCTCCTCGAAACAGATAATATTTGGCTTACAATCTCGCCACACATCCGCCACCACGTTCCTTTTAGACCTGTCACCAAGTCCCCTCACATTCCAAAATAGAACCTTCATTGATACTATTGAGATCCCTCCCCATAAAAGGTGCGACGTCTATTGCCCCCCCCCCCCCCCACTGATGGCCTCATTGCACCTTCTACTCGCCCCTGCTTCTAATGACCTAATCAGGGTAAGGTTAGCTACATGTTCTATCATATCACTCCCCATGTCCACATCACACGTCTGTGCAATAGATAATAAACTCTCATTTGAAAGTAAATTAAGGACATTAATTGGGTTTGAAAATGTACCTGGATCTGGTCGGAAAAAGTTGCCTTGCGCTTTGCTGCATTCAAGATCACCTGTCCACTCCGATACTCTGAGCTACCATGCTTTTGCTCTAGTCTCCTACTTCGATAGTTGGGTGAGACCAGCGGCAACAAGGGCTCATGTTCCTTGCCAACCTTTCTAGACTCTGGGACCTATTCTTTCTCTAATTCCATGTGTGCTTGACCTTTGACGGCTGTATCCGGGGGGACAACAAGAGCAATAGGTGGGCTCTCCTTATTAGCATTACCCTCACCATTCCCCACCACCTGTGTGTGGCTTTTGGCTCCCGGTTGTCTCCCGTTCTTCCTCCTTGTGCGCAGATGCTTGGGTAGTTTGGATGGTTGTCTCTGTTGAAATTTAGTGCTTCGTGACAGTCTATCACCTCTAACTATCCATTCCATCAGACTAGATATTGCATCTCTCATGGTCTCTCTATCTAGGCCGGGCAGTATCGATAAGAGACCAAGCTGTTTAATTGCTTTTGAAGCCTCATCATCTTCCTCCAGTCCTGATTCCTTTAAATTTTCCAAAAAGACCTGAATCTACTGTACAGGGGATATGCTCTGTTATACTGAGGGCAACTGTGCGGATGATACGGGTACTGAACTTTTGTGTTCACTGGTATGCAGATCGGATTCGTCTAGGTGAAACACCCCTCCTCATTTCTTGAGATAATCCCCAAATTGGAACCCTGCCTCATTATATATTAATTTTTTCCCTGACTTCTTTTCCCAACCGCCCCCTACCAAAGCCTCTTCCCTCTCCTCAAAAGATGGGCATGCATCATTTCCTTGCGCATCACGCCTACCTGACCCCTCACCCACCTCTATCTTGTTGCCACTAACCCATCCTTTCACCTGCCCCTCTTTTTCCTGCAACCGAGCCCCTTCCCCTCTTATCACTTTCCCCTTTTAGGCTTCTTCTTACCCCGTTGACTCTCCTCTAACAAAAGCTTCTACGATCCCTTCCACCATTGTGTACCTTGGTACATATGGTCCCCATTCCCCCCTATAGTCTCCTCTTATGGTAAGTTCGGCTGCCCCTTTCTCAACTCTATTATTCGCACCGACACTTTAATGTAAACGTTTCCCCTTTCCTCTTACCTAATCATCGTACCCTCTACTAGCACCATGTCCCTTTCTTCTTCAGGGGTCTACTGATTTGGGCCCTTCGAGCCGCCTGCTGATAGCATATCATCTTTCAACGGTCAATCAGACCCCTTTTCTCATATGATTCGGCCGAATCTCTGGTTCTCCACCAAGTTAGACTTCACCGTGCTCCAGTGACCGGGTTCTGGATGGTGGCTCCTTTAGGAAAGTGAACGTGCATACCCTCTTTTTCGAGGGGTGCGCTGCTCTTTTCCTTTGGAGCGGCCACAGATTTCGGCACTGCAAAAATCGGCAAGAGATTGGTCTGGTCTGTACTGATTCCAGTGGGATTATTTGGTACTCTCATCCTTACTACTATCTTAATCTTGATCTGTCTCAATTGATTTCTGATCATTATGTTGAATTCCGAAGGGATGCAGCCAACATCCTCACAACTCACATGCAACTTCACGATTGCTATGTTTGTTTTTTTGGCCGTATCCTCGTTGACGTCAATTAGGTAAGAAAATTTTGCTATCGACTTATTGAAATCTGACTGGTTCCAGTGATGTAGAGGGAAACCGGTCACCTCCTGCCATGCCGTCAATCAAAAAAGTTATGTTTGATCATCCACATCTCTTGAGTAATGATATACTTTGAAACCCGATGTATGCCCTTTGCACAGAATGGATGTTCAGCTCATTGCGTGTGCAAGCCCTCCAATGACGGTAACCTTACAAGATGTACTTGCCCCAGTCGGCGAAACTCCAATTGTACTATCCAAAAGAAGCGGAAATAGCCCGCAAACACCGGATCATGTCTTCGATGGACGATTCACCATGGCTAGGTGATGTGATGATTTACTGCAAGCGTACAGTGTCGGTTGTAGCACTTTACAGGTCGTCCCATAGAGATCTCAGGTGTTTTGCAATTCTTACTGATTTTATAGTCTAACAGACTAACAAACGATTCTAGGTTGTATTTGGAAGTTATTCTAATTAGCTTAGGATCTATAATCCACTAATTTCGAACCATATATTTACTTCTATTATCTTCTTCTATCATAAAAATTTGATTTTTACTTTAATCTTTATTTAAAGTGCCCTAAGTATGAGCTATCATGTGGTGTGCAAGTATAACTCATCAAAGATACTACTTTTTATAAAAATAAACTAAATTATTAGATATTTCTTTGAATAAAATGAAAATCAACAGCTCCAAACCCTAACTAAGTATAGCCTATCAAGAAACTTAATTCAAGTATAACCTATCAAAGTATTAATCTTCAAGTTCTTATATTTTAATCTTTTTATAGAAAAATCATGTCTTTATTCATTTTATTTAAGAAGAAAATTCTAGAGAGTAATTACATGGTGGATTCTAACTTCATCTAAATCCTAGAGCTAAGTGAAATTAGCTACTCATATTTCTAACAAGCAAAATCAAATTTTTATTCATAGAAAGCAATTAAATCTAATCTAGAAAGCACATAAATCTAAACTAGAAAGCAATTAAAAACTCTAATTTTATTAAATTAAAAATGAGTACAAACTATATCCTAATTCTATATTAACTACTGCATAAAAAATCCTAAAATACAAAGATACGGTCAATATATAGGTTTTGAAAATCAAACCCTAATTCTAACACAACTGATAACTATCAAATTACATATAAGCCCTTGAAAAAAATTCAGCATGTAGAACCCACTTTGTGTCACTAATTGGCGGCAAAATGCCGCCATTGGCGGTAATAATATTGACAATTGTTCTGGATTTTCTCTTGCACGAGTCTTTTGTCTTTTAATCTTGTTTCTTCTGACTGTATTACACTCTGACTCTCTGAAGTATTTTAATCTTGTAGTTTTATCTCATTGAACTCTTTTCCGGACTTTATTTCCTAATCCGGCTCTAATTTCATGTTATCTCCTTGTAGGAATCAGATTACCTGAAAAAGACACTAAAAATACCAGAGTAACATTTATTTATATAAAAAAATAGATAAAATATGGGAGAAAAAATACAAAATATGATATTCATCACCCACCCCCTTGATTTTTGTTGGCTTGCTTCTTTCCTCTACCGCCTAGTTCGAGAGTGTTATGAACGCAATCAGTTTTGTCTCTAGGGGAACCGGAGCTGGAAGTCAGTCCTTCTGGCCCTCTGCAGCATTGGCATCAGACCCCAAAGCGCTATGTGATGTGGTCGATTGGTGCTTGGCTTGTACAGCTACCGGTCCTTTTTTATGACTCCAACTGGCTTCCTTCCATCTAACTTCCCTACCTTTCCTCCCGGAGATTTTAATTTGTCCAGGATTACCAGGCATTCTGCAATTTTTTGTCCCAAGATCTTACAATACCGACACCGGATGAACGGGCACTCATCCTTGTAGTGATCACTGTGTCCACATTGCCAACACCCCTCTTGAGACACGCCTTTACCGACTGATGAGTGTCATATATTGCACATTTATAACCTGCATATTATTTATTTTTGTATATAAATAATGCTACTCGGATATTTGCAATGTGTTTTTCAGTTACACCTATTCTTACAAGGAGATGGTATAAACTCATACCCGAAATAGGAAATCAAATTCAGAGAGGAGTTAAAAGTGACTAAAACTACAAGACTATGATACTGTAGAGTATCAAAGTTGATTACAGTCATCAAAATAAAAAACACAAGAGAAGATACTCAAGTAGAAGAAAGTTGAGGCCCAAAGGATCAACTTTTGCCTCTATTTAGTGTCATGTGCCGCCAATTGGCGGCTCCATGAGACCCAATCTCGGTGATTTTTTTATGGTGACTTCGATATAATTTTATAATTTCTCACTTGTACTCAAATTAGGGTTTGATTCTCCGAAACCTATATATTGGTCGTGTACTTGTAACTAGAGTTTTTTTAATGCTATTTTGTACTCCAAAATTATTGAATAAAATTAGGGTTTGTTGAAGGGGTGACGACCGCCATACCGACTCCAAAGCTACCATTTTCTGCTCATCATTGTTTCTTAGGTAATCTTCTTCTAATTGCTTTCTAACATAGATTAATCTTGCTTTCTATATTAGATTTTCTTATTTTCATGAAAAAAAAATATGATCTTCCTAATTAAAACTATGAGTAGCGAATTTAGTTTAGTTTTAGAATGTAGATGAAACTAGGAATCCACCATGTAGTTACTCTCTAGTATTTTCTTCCTAAATAAAATAATAAAGATAAGATTTTTCAATGAAAATATTAAAATATAACAACTAGTAAATTAATATTTTGATAGGTTACACTTGAATTAGATTTTTTGATAGACTATAGGGTTTGTGGTTGTTACTTTTCATCTTTATCATAGAGTTATCTAATAATTTAGTTTATTTTTATGAAAATTTATATTTTTGATGCGTTATTCTTGCACACCACTTAATAACACATTCTTAGAAAACTTTAAGTAAAGATTAAAACTAAAAGATTAATTTTTATGATAGGAAGAAGATAATAGAAATAATACATAGTTGAAAACTAGTGGATTCTATATCCTAGACGAATTAGAATAACTCTCATTCATCTTAGAACCCGTAGTTAGTTCACTAGGACTAAAGAATGAGTGAGAATGCTAAAACATTCTAGATCCCTGTGGAAACGACATGTTAACGCTACAACCAACACTATAAGCTTGCAGCAGATTTTTTACATCAAGTTTTTGGCACTGTTACTGGGGATCGACGGTATTTTCTTACTTTGTTTGCGGGATAACAGTGTATGTTGAGTGTGAAGGGACCAGAAAGTGCAGATACAGGAAGAAAAAAATATCAAAAGAGCTTCAGAGTTGCGTAGCAAAAACTAGAGAGAAAATCTCTCTGGTTCTGCCGCTAATTGGCGACAAGAACTGCCAAATAGTGGCAGATCAGGTATATTCTGACCACAAATTTTCTCTAGTTCTGTTTTTTGGTTCTCTAGTTTTGTAAAAAATTAAAAAAACACAGTAGGAACAGTAGACATCACATTTCTCTTTGCTCATTTTTCTTCCACCGTTTCATCTTCACCACACCCCACTTTTTACATTAGTTTGGTAAATTCACGTATCCACTCACAGTTGCTGGTTCATGCCACATTAGACCTGCGATCAATTTGGTTGACTAGTGAGATCAAATTCGTTCATGGGAGACAAAATGGACCAACCGATCTCGATCCTTCAGGATCAATGTTACCCGTTGCGCGCATCACTGCCATCATGCATCAAACTCCCACACACAGTTTCCTTCAGGCACTTATGCGGAAATATTCTATTACCTACAATTTAGCTACATTGTATCATCCACAAACTAGTAGGCAAGTGGAAGTTTCCAATTGCCAAATCAAACTGATTTTGGAGAAGACAGTGCAGCACAACAGAAAAGATTGGTCATATAAACTAGCGGATGCATTATGGGCTTACTGTACCACTTACAAGACCAATCTAGGCATGTCTCTCTATTGGTTGATATTTGGAAAAGTGTGTCACTTACTGGTAGAGCTTGAGAGCATAAGGTTTTTTGGGCCATTAAGTTCCTCAACTTTGAATTTGAAAAAGCCGACGAGCAGTGGAGGCTACAACTTAATGAGCTTAATGAGATTAGAAGGGATACATATGAGAATGCTAAAATTTATAAAGAGAAGACTAAAGTGTTTCATGACAATACGATTATTCGCAAGTCATTTATACTAAGGCAAAAGGTTCTCTTATAATTCGAGACTACATTTATTCCTTGAAAAAATGATGTCAAGATGGAATTGACCGTATATAGTATGAGCGGTGCACCATCATGGTGCAATAGATATCGAGATCCCTAAAAATGGTTATTTATTTAAAGTGAATGGTTAGAAATTAAAACCGTTTTAGAGACTCGAGCGAGCGATAATGCAGAGGTCGTCATACTTCACGACCCAATCTATGCGTAGGGGCATGTATTCATTTGTATATTAGAATGTATATTTTGTATATTGTGTATTACTAACATAATGCATTTAACGCCTCCATTTTTCAGCTGCTTACCAAAATAGATGATACTACTTAAAATTGGACTAGACAACCCAACAGTCACAGGATCTTGGAATAGCCGTAACTACTATCACAATCAGATAAATAAATAACACGTCTGAAACTGAAAAGATTTCATTTATACAAAAGTTAAGTACATAAGATGGCACACTGATATGAATATGAACGCAAAAGAAAAACAGTGTCCAAATAAAAGAAATGTAAACAAATATATACAAAGGATCTATAGAAGGTATTTCACTTGCCTAATGTCGCTCAGTCTGGTCAATAAAGTACAGTTTTTAGTTGGGGCTGGTTCTTCTTCTTATAAACCGGGGTTTCGAAACTCAGGAGATTAAACCCAGTAAATAACACAAGAAAAATATATATGTACTACCATAGTACTGAGATAAAGTATGCAATTAAATCGTGATAGTGTTAAACATGTCACATGAGTAATGAAAATTATAATAAGTAAGACTGTACAAGTCATTTGCAATAGCAGGTAAATATCTTGTAAAGATGTCAAGTTTAGGTCAAGTTCTTGTTAGCATTTGAAACTAAATAATGGATAAAATAGCGCACAGTTTTTCGTATTGTACAAGTGCTCCTACATATCCAGGACCCGGCCTCAATATTCATGGCACTAAATCATGACATGCTGCTAGGCACTGCAATTAATTTTCGTACTGTATTACAGTAATGAACATACCACTCGGGGTATCAATTATCAATTGGTGATTCAGTAATCATTCAGACTGCTGTACTAAAAGAATGCCAACCCTAATCAATAAATTGGCTAACAAGATTCTTGTATAATGCAGTTTTTATCCATCATGTAGTTTTTTCAATTCCCATGTCAATAACACACGATATACATGAATTAAAATGAACACATAACTTATCAAGTCAAACTGTGGACATGTCCTTATCACAAGAAATAAGAATTCATGAATCAAATTCAAGATCATGTATACATATATCACAAAGATACTTTATGTCATGTAATCAAGATATAAGAAACTTGTTATCATGTTCCCATGAATAGTCATGCTCATCGTGTATCAAGTATTCAATTAATTTATGTAAATATGTCATATATTAGATTCGAGTGTATATATACCATGAATTACGTGTCATGTATAACATAAACTGCACCAATCATGCAAGAAGTATATAGTACACTATATCATTAACATCTATTACACGCCACGCATCATGTTATCTATCGTACAGTTTCTCCCATCTCCGGGTTCATACATTATGAACATGATAATTTTATTTTACATTTATTTATTTATTTTTCCTTTACCTTCTTCAATTGCTTTTCAAATCATGATAACAAACTTGCATTTCCATGACTGCACGTGACATTTAGTATCATAGCACATGATTTGTAATGTCAAAGCACATAACTTGTAACACGATGAACTAAATATCCGTGTCATCTTAATAATTTTAGTGCACAATTATATCACAATATTATTTATCAAAATTGGTTAAATAATCTGGTCCAGTTTTCAATGCTAATCAATGCCCAATTCATGAACCAAGTGCACCATGTAATAATAGTGCATTATTTCTAAAGCGAAACTTATGGACTTGTTTCATTTCCAGGTTCAATCACATATGTTTATATATATTTTTTGATTAATTTTTATTTAAATTCCAAGTACAATCTATCAATTATTTATTTATTTTATTATTATTACTATTATTGTTTTTATTTATTTATTTATTTCAATTACTTCCAATTGAATCCAAGATATATATATATATATATATATATATATATATATATATATATATATATGAGAAAAATGGAAATGAGCTGATAGCTCACGCAAGTTATCTGAGCTACAGTTCATTATCACTATCTCCAATAATTTTTTTTAAAAAAAAATTCTTTTGGTTTATGATCTCGACCCCCTACGGTTCACTCATACCCAACTTCTTGGGTTTTAGTTTTGATTTGGTCCTCCATCAAGCTAACACCAAACTAACGGTTTTCAATGAATAAAACATTTTGTATGCACTTGATGAACGGGTAAATGAAATCTAAAATTTATCAAATTTAATCCGAAATAAGATAAAGAGGTAGAGATAGTGATTGTTAAAAAAAATTGAGGAAAAATCATTGGATCATTATAGTTTTGCCGCTAGCTCACGCAACTTTTCCTGAGCTGGCGGCTCACCTACAGTAATCCCTATATATATATATATATATATATATATATATATATATATATATATATATATATATATATATATATATATTCCTATTTTTTCCTTTTCCGGCCCAAGCCTAGCTACATAATTTTTTTTCATTTTGTTTTATTTCTGTCCAGCCCAGCCCAATCCAAGTCTATGCTCTTTTTATTTTCTTATCTTCTCTTTTACTGGGCTAGATCAGGCCCAATTTTCTTTTTTTTTTCTTTTTTTTCCTTTTTCTTTCTCTTCTCTCAGCCTAGCCCACGCTCTCCTTTTTTTTTTTTTTTTCTTTTTCTCTCTCTCTCTTGTTACTTCTTCTCTCTTATGCAAAATTGACCCAGGATTAAATGAGCTCATGCGAAATTGATTCATGGGTGTAGAAATGAAGCTTCCTAAGCCCATGCAAAATTTGTTCTATTTTTTTTCTTTCTTTTGTTATTTCTATTTTTGCATGGGTGTAGAACTGAAGTTTGCAAAGTTGTTTTTGCATGCAACCGAATTATTTTTGCAAAGTAATTTTTTTTCATAAAATAAAAAATAAACAAATATTACAATATTTATATATATCAAAATTAACACAGTTCTCAATCAATCAATAGTTCGTGAACCATTCATTTTTGCAAAATAAAATTTCGTACACAAATATAAATTAAAGAAAGAAACAACCGAAAAATAACAGTATTACTTGCCTCGGCTTGATCTCGAATTCTCAGTTCGAATTCTCGATTTGGTTTGATTTTCTTTCTTCTTTCTTTCTCTGCTATTGGGTTCTGGCGGGTTCTAGCTAGGAGACCAAAGAGAAGAGAGGCTTTGTTTTATTTATTTGGGAAGGGAAAATAATTCAATGGCAAATTCGTAATTTAAACAAATTTGTAAATATGCTTCCCTCTCCATTAGCCACATACGGTTCTGCTTGCCACCCCAATTCTCCATTTGACATTGTTTTTAGGGGTGTGCTCTTAGAAATTGTTATAGAAATGTGTGTGTATAAAGTAATTTTTAATTTATTATTTAAGGCTCCGGTAAACGTTTTCCAAATGCTATCAAATTTATGTAGAACGTAGTACTCAACAAGATGATAACTGTAAAATTATCCGTTTGTTATTTCGATGTCTGAAATAAATAAACCAAAATTCCGAAGTAATTAGAAGGACAATTTTAATATTATTAAATTAGCAATTTTGGAAGTATTTTTCGACCTTATAAGGAAATTTCTTAAAATTCTAAATATTAGAAAACTAATTATCACGAAGGCCGAATGTTATTTGGCATTACGAATTTTAAGTTACATCTACCAAAAGTTATTTCGGTATCTAAAATTAATTTCGGTAGCCTGATTCTGCATGACTGAACTCAAAAGAGCAATACAAATAGCTCGAATTTTGGGATATTACAATGCAGGATACAATAGAAGTGAGGGTTGCAAAGTAAAAATGCAGAAAAGTGAGGGGCTGATCGAAATTTATCATCACTACAAATTTCCCACACCAGCCCCAACTTAACCCTAGCAGCCCTCATCCTCCCCAAAGCCACCATTTGCCTATTTGTTTCTTCATTACAGAACAGCCAAGATCTCCAACTTTGAGTCCAAACCAGAGGTAACTAGCAACTAGATCTCCTCCTTAGTTTCCTCCTCCAAGTGGTCGTGCCCCAGCTTCTCCCATTCTGCAGCCAATCAGCGGCCAGAGCCGCCAAATAGCTACCATTGTGTGGATTTTGCCCCTCAAATTTCAGGGAAGGTGAGCTTTCTTGACTCTCTATTTACTGTTAAATCAATATAATTTTGTGTGATTTCTAGTATAATCTAATGGCACGGTTTGCTTGTGAAAATACTTTGGAGAGATTTTTGCTGCATTTTCAGTATATATTTTTTTATCCACCATAGAAACTTTGGAATGGAATTATTTAGTATACACGCATAATTCATTTTACATTCCAAAGTTAGTAGGGGAGTTTTATGCAAGTTTTAAGAAATCTGATATTTCAAAAAATAGCAAACCATTAAACTCCATTGGCATGGAGAAATCCACAAAGTGCACGCAGTGGCCATCTCTGCATCCACCGGTATCCTCCTTCACCCTTGAAATCAAACCCTAGATGCAATTAAGGAATATCTTACACGGATTGGTCCTAATTGCAGATGATACATGATAGAAGGATCAGCAACAAGACATTTTATTGCAATATATACGCGACTTGTCGCTGGATCAACACGAATGTAATGGGGATTATACACATGTCATCATTTCACACCCATATTACACATTGTTGATTGCATCATGCATCAGGACACTCATTTTTGTATGTGCACACAATTAGACGACACCATTATAAATGTTGAGATGTAGTCGGGGACTAATTTGCCTCTACCGTATCTAATTACACAATTATGTCGCGGATTTATATCTGGTGCAGAATTTGATGCATATGCACCCTTACTGTGTCCATAGTATAGCACATATTAGTGACATATCAAGTTGTTGTTCCAGAGGATTGGAACAGAAATACGGTTGATGAAAATATATATGTCACTGAGTTAACATAAGAGGAGGAGGATGATGGTTTCTTTGACTAAGACTTGCCAGCGGATCCCACTGAGCAAATCAATGTTATCTAGCATAGTCTTGGAAAAATTTGGCGTCGATTGAAACAAGTTAACCGTTGAAAGATTTCTACTGCACGTGCACGTCGTACATCTGGATCAAGTAGGAGGCAAAGAGGACGACACCAATGATTTGTGTATGAGGGCATACACAAGTTTATGTATGGGAGAGTGTATTAGGAGATTTTTTTGTTTTTCTAGGATTTTTAGTTTTTATTTTAGGATTTTTATTTTATTCTTAGATTTTTTTTATTTCTTTATTTTACACTTCGAGCAGGTTTTAGGGTAACTAACTAAAAAACAAGAAAACAAATAAAAACTAAAAAACTAAAAAAAATATTATATATTTTCTTAAATAAATCAACCTAATTACAAATAAAAGAATAAATTTAGATTTGAAATTTGATAGGAGAGTAGATTGGATGATACACTAAGAATTTTATGAAAAAATTAAAATTCTAAAAATAAATGCCGCTAATAGTAATTTTGAGGTAAGTATACATTTATTTTTACTTCACCATAGTTTATTAGGTTAAGAATAAAAATAATAACAATTGAGTAGTCTTCTTTATCTAAACAAGAAAAAAAAGGAAAAAAAAGAAGGTGAGCTTGGTATTTAAGGAAATAGCCTTATAAATGAAAAAAAAGAAAAAAAAAAAAGAGAAAAAGGGGGTGATCGTGGTATTAAGGCAATAGCCTTAGAAATGAAAAAAAAAAGAGTATGATCCGAATAATCGAGTACTTTTCGTCTAAGTAAGCGTGAATATTCACATGAAAGATGAAATATTAAGAAAAAAAAGATTTTTTTTTTGTTTAGAGAGAGGAGATGAATTATGAGTTAGACTTGGAGTCCAAGGCCGAAGTAAACTATCACACGTGCACGTAGATGTATAGGAGCCAATGAATTATCTATTAGTGGGTATTGAAAGATAGGATTTGAATTTTTGTTTAAAATGATATGTGTATTTAATATGATGCTTGACTTGAAAATTGATAATCTAAATGCGTTCTTGAATTGGTATATTAGTGAGAATAATTGAAGAAAATATCAAAAAAAAAATTTCTTTCTTTTGTATATATTTTTTTTTATTTTTCTTGATTTTTAGTTATCCTTATTTTTTTCTTTTCTTTATTCCTTAATATATTTTCTTCATGAATTTTGTGGGTATATTCACTGCAAACCCTCATAAGACATCACTCGTCCACTAGGGTAATTTAGGGGTTTAATGGCTTGTTGCACGTGCTAAGTGCAATTATGATTCCTACGAAAATGAGTTAGGATTTTTTTTTTCTTTTTAGGTCTAGGTTTTGCTCAAGTACTAACAAAAGATACGTGTGGAGGTTTGATGAATACCATATATTGGATATTTATAGCCTCTATATTATCTATTTTTGTATATAAATAATTTACCCGGATATTTATAGTGTGTTTTTCTGGTACACCTATTCCTACAAGGAGATGACAAACTCATAGCCAGATTAGGAAACTAAGTCCAGAGAGGAGTTAAAAGTGAGCAAAGTTACAAGACTATGATGCTGCAGAGGGTCAAAGTTGATTACAGTCATCAAAATCAAAGGAACAAGAGAAGATATTCAAGCAAAAGAAAGTGGAGGCCTAGAAGATCAACTTTTGCCGCTATTTAGCGGCATGTGCCACCAATTGGCGGCTCCATGGGGCCCAATCTAGGTGTATTTTCTGTGGAGTTTTCGATATACTTTTGTAGTTTCTCACTTATACTCAAATTATGGTTTGATTCTCCAAAACCTATATATTGACTGTGTACTTGTAACTAGATTTTTTTAATGCAATTTTGAACTAAAAAATTATTGAATAAAATTAGGGTTTGCTAAAGGGGTAACGACTGCCATACCGACTCCAGAGATGCCCTTTTCTGTTCATCATTGTTTTTTAGGTAATCTTCTTCTAATTGGTTTCTAACTTAGATTAATCTTACTTTCTATATTAGATTTTCTTACTTTCATAAATAAAAATATGATCTTACTAATTAGAACTATGAGTAGCTAATTTATTTTAGCTCTATGATGTAGATGAAATTAGGAATCTACCATATAGTTGCTCTCTAGTATTTTCTTCCTAAATAAAATAATAAAGATAAAATTTTTCAATGAAAAGATTAAAATATAACAACTCGTAGATTAATATTTTGATAGGTTATACTTGAATTAGATTTCTTGATAGCCTATATTTAGGGTTTGGGGTTGTTAT
Source organism: Dracaena cambodiana (assembly GCA_036321105.1). Lineage (NCBI taxonomy): Eukaryota > Viridiplantae > Streptophyta > Magnoliopsida > Asparagales > Asparagaceae > Dracaena > Dracaena cambodiana. The sequence continues at coordinate 27,315,367 of JAYEPQ010000016.1, forward strand.
TTTTCATCTTTGTCATAGAGTTATCTAATGATTTAGTTTATTTTTATGAAAAGTTGTATCTTTGATGCGTTATACTTACACACCACATGATAACACATGTTTAGAATACTTTAAGTAAAGATTATAACTATAAGATCAATTTTTATGATAGGAAGAAGATAATAGAAGTAATATATGGTTGGAAACTAGTGGATTCTATACTCTAGACTAATTAGAATAACTCTCATTCATCTTAAAACTCATAGTTAATCCACTAGAACTAAAAAATTAGTGAGAACGTAAAAATACTCTAGATCCATGAGGGAACGACCAGTTAGCGCTACAACCGACACTGTGCGCTTGCAGTAGATTTTTCACATTACCGGCTGTCGGTGATAGCTTTCTCTTATGACCGGACAACGACTGCTCCTTTATAATCGTGCTTTTTTAGTGGTATTCCGTCCACCCCTTATCAACCCCCTATTGCCCCTCCTAGTCCTGCAGCCCAAAAGATTTGGCGATGAACTCCCTGACTTGTTTCCCAAAATATGTGGCCTTTGGATCAATGGTGCTGGGTTTCACCGTGTGCTTAAGGGACACAATGTCACCTACACCAGTGCTCCGCCCACCCCCTCTGACCAACTCCGCCTCCTATGACGGAGGTTCTTATCATCTTCGTCGCTGACAGTTTCTTTTGCCGTGTTCCTTCCCAATCATCCCCAATTAAAAGCCATAATGTCAATGATATTATTGAGGCAAAGCCAATGATGTTGCTTGAGGCTACTTCGACCACCACCCTTTGGTTCTCCCTCTCTCTTTTTTTTAGCAGAGCCGGAGAATTGAGTGGGATGTCGCCTGAAACAACTCCTGTCAACTCACCGGAGTTCACCCTTGTGGGCCTCCCTTTGTTGGTGTCTAGGATGCTATTGCTAGAAGTCGAGTACGTACCTTACCAGAGATCGCCTCGCCGAAGTTCACCTTTGCTGTGGATGTCAGAATTTGCCTCCCGAAATATTCTTCTCATAGGCTGCAAATTGGAGAGAGAGATAATATTGCTAGAGACATGACTAATTGACATTTAGATCATTTACCTAGGAATAAGAAATAAATATAGTCTCAAATAGATTGTTTCATTCATACATCAAAGTCCTTGTGCATCAACTATTTTTAAAATTAAAAATCCACCTTTAAACCTATTTTTTAAATTAAAAATTATCTTCATTGAACCCCTTTAATCCCTAGAAACTACCATGTTTTTAACTCCTCAAATCTAATATATAAACTCATCCGCTCAATCCCTTCATAAACTCCAATCTACCAAATTTTCTCCAATTCGCTGGATCGCCAACCACTGCTATAATGACCACCGCCTTGCTGGAGCCGTCGCTCTTTGCCAGAGTCACCTTGCCTGACTAGAGTACCGCCACTATTGGCCAACTTTTCCTCCTCCTTGGGTTCTAACCCCTATGGATAGAGGCTAGTGGTGACTTTTTTTTCCTTCTTATTGAATTTAATTTTGATGGATTCAAGGTTAGTTCACCTCATTGTCCATTAAATCATAACTTAAAGCTACATTCCAACCATTTTATAAATCCAATAAGATGGATATCCAACCTATTTGACTTTTCGAGGCCTGTTAGTCTTACGAACATAAAAAGGAATTTGAGTGCTTAAAGAAAAAGAAAATTCCTATAAATCACTAAAATTCATATTTTTCAGTTATTAACAATTTGAGAGTAATTTGATTGTAGATTTTATTGTTTGATTGTGAATCAAATCACAATAATAAATTGTATTAAGGTGAGTTCTTTTAGGACTCACTAAACAAGCTACTTTCTATAAAGATACTCTATTTCAATCAATTTATAGAAAATCTACTTGCAAATTCATTCTCTGTTGATGTTGTTGTTATTGCTTATGCTGTTAGAATTCTATTATTCTTATTTTGATACTTCACTATGTTGAATATAGATAGTTGAGTCGTTTGGCACCGTGTGATATATAGTCACAATATAGTGGAATAGGAGCAATATCAATTAAATGAAGAAATAATTATCTCAGTGAAATAATCATAATTTGTATTAATTAAAATCATAAGAATTGTATTAATAAGGAATATCTCTATAATAATAAAATAAAATCTCATGAAAATAAATAATTCTATCATAGACACTTATTTAATCTTTAAATAAAATATACAAACCTAAGTAGTAGTCTATCAGTCCAGTAACTTCATCTGCTCCTGAAAATAAGAAAGGTTCATCTCAGGCAAGTCCCCTCTAAGTAAAGGCCCATGCTTAGTGATTAAGAATGAAGAGTGTGATATTTTATATCTATTTTATACACTCGTAATACAATTTTGTTGACTAATATGAGAAATTAATGATAAATTATTTTTATTGATCAAACTCTCAATTTTAATATTTTTCTAGTGTTTTATGATATTTTTACAGGGTTCTAAATGAAAGAAAATCGAAATGAGAAGCGTATCAATGCGTATTAGTCCAGAGCCAACATTTGATTGGTCTGATTGTCAATAGCCATCTGGTAACTGTCGACAACCAAAAGACTATACAACCACCCGAGAGCAGCTGTCGAAGCTGCTATCGAAGCCAGTAGGCTATTGTTGCAAAGCTGAGAGTTTAATTGAGATCGAATTTCCTTGTAAATGGAGTTCTTGCAGTAGGTTTTGAGTGGTTATATATACTCAATATAATTGAGAATTTTGTACGATGGTTTTTTAGATAATAGAAAAATTAAAAGAGAGATTTTTGTAGAGAAATTTTTTGTACTCGTTTATAGTTATTAATAAAATAATCTTTTTTATTTAATTATTGATGACTGTAATAAATATGCATGGCCAATTCTCTACATTGGTTTAGATGAGCTAACAAAACTTGGATGATAAACTAGTATGAGTTTATTGCTTATATTTATGCTTAATTATTTTATGTAATTATTGATGTTTTTTGTTTCCTACTATCTTCTATGCGCCAAATATGGTTTTAAGACTTTGATGATGTATAGTTTGATGATATATTAGTTACTTAGTTTTTAATAAATTATTGACGCTTTAGATATGGTGTATGCTTAAATTTTGAGCGATTATTTTTTATTAGTCTTATGTCATGCTTTGATCTATCTTAAAATTCATATAGGATTAATCAAGGAAAAAGCCAAAATATCATTATTACAACATCTTTTATTTTACTTCAATGATATATTTTCTGGTTGTATGAGACCATGCTATCTATATAACTAAGATAATTAAATATAAACTTATCCAGTAATTCCATCTGCAAGGCGTTAATCTATCTAACTAATAATCTTCTCTAGTTTTAATAAATCAAATTAAAATTAATCCTCAACCTTCTTTACTTCATAACCTATATTTTTTCTTAGTTTTGAAACACAATAATTATAGATTCTCGAGAGAACGATCTTGGTTATTTACTACCTGAATTACTACTTGTTGATCTCTTACAATTGGAAGTATATGATTTAGCTTGGATCATTTAGTCATTCACAACCAGAGTCAGTAAATTGACTAATAACAAATACATTGAATCAACAATATGGACATCAATATTTTAGTGTCATGTAAAATCACATATGAGAAACAATGCAACCAAAAAGTCTCATGCAGTCATTAATTTACATGTTTTGAGTATAATCATTCAGTCAATGGTATTATACACTAGAAAATGTTGCTTTCCATTCCATTAGTGTTGTTGATTACAACTTGAATGGTTCACAACGACAAAAAAGAATTACAGTCACTTTCTCTCACTAACAGAGAGAACAAAGAGCTAGCACTCCTTTATTGATGTGGAGTCTTTGGGTAGTGGTAGAAAATGGATTCCGTCTTTCATAGACTATCCTGATCCTGCTTGGATTCCAAAACTAACCTCTTTAATTTAGTAAAGTGTTAACAGAGGTTACTATGTGGTTTCTCTCAAGAGATGAATGATAGTTCAATATTAGTGTATTTTCTTGCCTTCTTGAGCGCTATTTATAGCCTGAAGCAAAGTATAACCACCATCCCTTTTTTCCTCCATTATAGGGGTGTTAAATGCTCCATAACATGGGGATATGGAGTGTAACCGCTCCCCCATTAATGAGTTAAACCGATCAAATACAGAGCAAAAGCTCTGTTGCACGGGGCTATAATTAGCCCTGCCAAAATCGTGCATGAGCCTATCCATATCCTCGTGCGCATAAGTCTTACACTGCAATTCTCAGGGTTTCTTTTGACGTGCGTAAGCCCTGTACTACAATTTTTAGGGTTTCTTTTCGCTTGTAATTAGGTTCTCTCCAAATTGTACCGTCTACAGAATCTCTTTCCAGGTTTTCAGAATCCCTTTCAAAATTTTTAAAATTTCATCGTCAGTTTTTAATAAATTTTGAAATACTCTAGATTTCTCTCTCACATGCTGTATTCCCTTCTTGCGATCTTCATGGTGCATTATTAAACCATTTTGAAAATGTTGTGTTCTTGGTCATCCATCTCAGCAAACTCTTTCCTATGTTATGAACTCTGAGTTTGAACTCCAAGAATAGCTCTATTTGCTAAACATGAGGCTATTCTTCTAGCCTTGCATATAATCGGATTGCAGCTATGCCCTAGCCTCACACGTCATTGGCTCAGAGCTATGACTTAGCCTCAAGCGAGGAAGAGGTGCAGGGCTGGGCCCTATAAGCTTCACACAGGCAAGCAGCGCGGGCTGTTGATGTCGTGCACGTCAATCGAGGCTCCATGATTTTTGTGCCCAAAATCTCTCGAAGAGATTTGAATGTTGTCTTCCTCAATCAAAGAATCTCCTCCTCTCCTATCTTTTTCCTTCTCTCCATCTTATTCTCTTCTTCCACACTGTCAAACCCATCTCTTCTTCTAATTCTCTTCGAATCCCATCCGATCTTCGTTTATCCCTTAATGGCTCCCAAATGTGGTGATGCTCTTAGGGGCTCTTCTCCGGGCATGGCGGCACCAGCGGCATCCGTCCATCACACCGATGTAAGCGATCCACTGTTAGGGTTCCTGTGGGGAACCCCTCCTTTCAGGTAAGGGTTTCTATCCTCCTGGCTCCTAGTCGCCATTGATAGATCAACATTGGTGGTGGTTACCCGCCATTTAGTTCGTTTTGGCAATTTTTACTGAACTTCTTTTTTCCAACATGCGTGCGTGAGGTTACTCGATAACCTCGCGCAAACAATTCTAGCGCGAGGTTACTAACCTCGCACCAAGTTTGGTAGCACGGCCATCTTTATGCTCACGCCATTTGTTACGCTTGAGTTTAAGAGTTAGCCCCGCATCAACTCAATGCTGAGCTGTTTTTTTTCCTTTTAATGTCATCATCTGACTTCGTATTAGGATCCATGTAGTTATGAATCATCTCATGTAGCTATTTTTTCCTTTGACTTCGTATTATGGGTTTAGTGGTGGCCTAGATAGGGAAACCACTTCTGCTTTACCGGTTAGATTCCGATATTTTCTGAGAGGAGTTGCAAAGGGAGGAGAGATTGAACTTATGGTCCTACTTCTGCTTGTAAGCTAATTATCGATGTTAGAATTAGAAAAGTGTAAATGCCAAAATTATATGAAATTCAATTATCTTTCAAACAAGACTTCTTTCAAACAAGGCTAGAATGAACTTAATTGAAGATCTAGATCAAAATTTATGGTCAAAATATTGAGAGTCTGAGAGGATATACAAATGACAATATCTTAACTGTTTAAACACTCTTCTACCACACCAAAATCTGAAGTTGTTGTGAGAATTGAAAGAAATTATTTTGTATTTTAACACCGACAGGAATTGAACTTGGGTTACTCTGATACCATATTGAAATCTTTTCCACTGCATCAAAACTTCGAAATTATGATGAGAGCTGAGGAAAATTATTTTACATTTTAAAATGTACTTAGTGCTTCATTCCACCAGACCTAGCAGTTCTTCCATTTTTGGTGTTTTTCCCTATTATGGTGAGGTTTTTTTTTTTCGTTATTGGGTATGATATTGTATAAATCTACAAGAAGTTCTTATCCAAAAAGGTTTAATTTAATAAGTACAGAAGTTTAGTAATCAAAGAGGAAAAATACAAATTTATTTAACCATAAAATAGAAAAGGTTAATACAATAACTACCCTTTAATATGGGGGTTTTAGCACTATAGCTCTTGATTTTTTTCACAATTAGACCTCCTGATATGTAACGGAGTGAAACATAGTTTGAAATATTTTTAATTTCGAAAATATCCTCTTGTACTTCCTCTTATTCCATACTAATAAAATTCATTCTTATTTTCACATCTAAACTAGAAGTTATTGCCGAAGGACCGTCTCTCTCACTCTCTATCTCCTCTTCAATCTCCTCCCTCTCTTTACCACCTTCTCTCTCCCCCTGTCCCTCTCCCTCCTCTCTCTCATTTACTCTTTCTCTCTTTTATTCTCATTCACTCATATTTCATGGCCATTTGAAAGACTGTCCACAAAAAATTTTTGCTGAAAATTTTAACATGAGGGAGCTGAAAAAATTTGCTGAAATTTTCAGATCCAAGCTGAAATTTTTGCTTGAAATGCCTGACCGCAACTGAATTTCCCAAATCTCACCGAATAAGCTCTCCAGCTCTAAATCGTCTCATCAACAAATTTGCATGTGGTTTTGATCATGTTTTGGATTCTTTTTCAACTATACCCATATTTACGTTAGTTACTAATTTGGATAATTTGAGCCATGTAGAATGCAGATGCTATCGAATTTGACTATTTTCTCACTTTGTTTACATTTTAGGGGGGGTCTAACCATGAAAAAAATTTGACAGGGTATTAGTGCTCTAAGCCTATAGTATATGAATAGTAATTATAATTAATTTGATTAAAAAAAATATAAAAGATGGGGAAAATCCTTGAAGAAGAAAATTTTAATCATACTCCTATTTTGGACTTTGCAACAGTACCAGCCTGTAGTAGGATTCCGTAATGAATCTTGCCTCAGTTCCATGAGGTACGTAACGGAGACAGTTGTGCGGCAAGGGTCCATAAATATTCTATGCGATTTGGATGTTTGTACATCTGTTGAAAGATCTAAACACGTAATAAGCGGGGACGTTGACAAGCCACGCATGTCTGGACTTTGGACACGATGGCCCCCATGAGGATATGACGGTCCCTAGCGTACGGTATGTTTCTCTTGGCAACATGATATTTCGTCCTATAACACGTGCAAACACGCTTTAACATTTTTATCTCTCTCTACTGTTTATTTGATACTTTTTTACATGAAGAAAGCGCTCCAAAAGCTATATTCTCTGATGAAATCCAATATTTATGAAATATAGACAGATAGGGATGACGGACCGGGTAGGTAAATGGAATATTCAGGACACGGTCTGATATATTAGAGTTTTGGGTGATCCCTACGAATGGACGAGCTCGCCTGGAGGGAGGCAAGAACAAATCTTTCAGACATGATTTGGCATGCCTTTTTTTTGTAGTTCTTGCTGAAACTATTCTCTTCGAAGTATGAATGTTATCCGACCGAACTATTTTGCTTTCATGCCAATCATCTTAAAGCAGCCAACCGAAGCATATCTAATGAATTTTCTCATTTTATTATAAACATATAACCAAACACTGGCTTGGAGAAATCGACTTTGTGTACAAAATAACAATTGTGTTTCTTTTACTTTTTTGATTGAATAACTTCCTTTCTCGTTACCCACTGGGAGATTCAAAAAAAATTATGTCTTTCAATTGATTGCTTTGAGAAGGGATCATAAAATGGAGTAGTTTATGTCAATTAAAAGAGTGAGAACGCAATTTGTCTCACATTAACAGGTGAGCAATAGTGCAGTAATTATCCAGGCTAACGATTGGATCAAATCCCATCCCATTTATTTATTAATTAATCAAAGGTTAATGCCTAACCCAAAACGACCTCTCTCATTAAAACATTCTACTATTATCAATTTTGCATTAAAAAATGAGTGGTAGAGTGTGTGTGTGTGTGTGAGAGAGAGAGAGAGAAGAGGCTTTTATGGTAAACAATCTCTGACATATTATTTGTTATAGGGGAATTCTAACTTCACCCATCAATTTTTTAAATACCCCTGCCGAAAAATTAAAAGTTTGACATTATCTATCTTGAAACTAGGTAAAACAATCTATACATCAACTGTTTGATCTCATCAAACAATTATTTTTGTTGCATCAAAAACATTGTCATAGGTTTCATGCTAAAAGTATTAAGAACCATATTGATCTTGCTAAGATGATATTGCAAATCATTATCATAATTTGCCATCAACTCAGGAATCTCCTCTGCCTCATGTTAAGTTCTTTTTGGGTGAAGACATACTTCAAGCTCTTGTGATCCGTATAGATCTCCACACTACTGGTCAATAAATAGTGTCTTTAAATCTTCAAGGCATAGATTATTGCCATTATTTCCAAATTATATTTAGTGTGGTTCTTCTCATAAGATCTCAATTGTTGTGATGCATAAGCAATCACTCGACCATGTTGCATCTGAATATAACCCAATGCTCTACTAGATACATCACTGTACATAACTATCTCTTCTGATCTATCTGATACTGTAATAACCCTTAACTTTTTAGCTGTAGATAAATAAATAACTATATATCTTCTTTAACATCCTTACGCTTTTATCTTCTCTAATATCCCAACTCTTCATCTTTTCTATGAATTCGACCATTGAATCCTCCATTTATTTCTCTTTTTAATTCATAAAAATTATCCTCATTATTCTTTTTAATTTGCTCAAATCCTTCATATTTTTTAACTCCCAAATCCAACACTATTTAAACCCAACTTCTCTTATCAATTCAATCCGTACATACTCATTCTCTAAAATTCTTCTCTTTTCCTTTTACCTCGCTTGTGCATCTTGTCGGACTATTGCCAGAACCTTCACCACCTCCCCGAAGTCATCACCCCCTCATTGGAGCTTCGTTGGAGGAGCCTTCTTGTTCCTCATCTTGGATCTCTGTTAATTAAGGTTGGTTAACACCTCTTTTTTAATTCTTATTAATTTATTTTACTGGATTCTAGTATTAGCTCACCACTAACCAACAACCTTAATAACAAAAATATATTTACCATCTTATAAAATCAATAAGATGGATTAGATCTTATTGATTTCAGACCTGCTAAGATTATTTAATTTTAACATCAACTTTTGAGTGCTTTATATAACAAAAAAAAAATCCTTAAACCAGTTAAATTCATGCTATATTATTTTTAGCAATTAAATTATATTTTAATGTGTAGATTGCTTCACGTGACTGCTAATTGATCAATAACATAACATGAATCAAGGTGAGTTCACTTTTGAATCACTAATCATGTTATTTTACATAATTGTTATCTCAATTACATTACTTATTTCGTATAAATTGATTTTTTAACTTTTATGAATTCATCAACTCTCTATTACTATTCATGTTATCGATTTTTTTTTTATTCTTGTTATGCACTTGTTATTAGATTTATTATATCACATAGTATAGCTAGATTTTTAGAATGGTTGATGTGTATAATATTTAGTTAAAAACATATAGAAGCTATAATCATAGAAAAATATTATTTGATCTTGTTTTAGTGCCTAGGCAAGTTTTGTTGTATACTAGTTATATAATTAAGCAAGATTCACATCACAAAAAAACTTCTTAACATTCATATACTTACATGGCTAATGTTATCTCTATAATATCTCAAATCAGTATATCTTTAATTTAGATAATTGTGATCTACTAAATAAAGTACAAATTGAATGAACTCCTTGATTCATATTGTTAACAAATTAATAAAACCAAATTAAAATATTGTACCTGATATAAACTGCACATAAACTATAAAACGAGAATTTCAACTTGGCAAAAACTATATTTGAATAATATTGGGTTGGGGAGAAAAATGAATGATTGAAATGTACTCTATTTCGCTTTAAACATGTAAGATGTGTAGCTAAATGTTTTGCACACCATGGTACATGGTAATTTACTGAATTACACTGATTATTCTTATTTACCTGACGGCAGGTCCGACTCAGCACTAAAAAAATCTATGTGACTATATTCTGAGTCTGTGTAAGAGACAATCAAAATAGTCATATCAAATCAGTTAGATTTTTCAACTACATGATATCCTCAATAAAGATACTTTATTATAAATTTGACTATAGTACGTGACATTAGATTTAACTTATAACCGTCAATTGTTGGCCATGGAATTTTGATTTTACTGAAGTTTTGAATGAAAGTTACAGTAATAATGGTTGCCCATTTATAGAAGATGAGGAATATAATTTCCTCTTTATTTAAACCTGGGTTCTTTTGTAGTTGTATATGACGATCCTGCTCTCTGTTGATAATTCGAACATGAACTTTTCAGTTGGTAGTTTTTGCAAAGCTCTTGGACAAGAAGAATGCTAGTTCTCTAGCATAAGCTCAAAGTGGAGATAATCCAACCCCTTTTTTAGCCCAGCTTTTAGCTATTTGTAGAGTTTGGAGACTTTTAAAATGATGTAACTGTACATTTAATAGCCTACTTGATTGAGAGTTGGTTTCCTGTCTTTAATCCGTTGGATTTGTATTAAATCTCCTGAATTTATAACTGAAATTTTAAATCCTCTAGATTTGTAACTAAAATTCAGATATCAACCTTTAAATTCGTATTTTAGCTCCTTGCAGCTTGCATGGTGTGCTCAGACGAGAGTCAATGAAGATAATTTTTGCCTCTTGAGGTTTTGGAATGAAAATGTGATCCTCTGGAGTTGGCATTTTGGCTATGATTAGCTTCAATTATGGGCTTAGAATGCAGATCTCTCTTTAGTGGATAATCTGCATTTGAGTACAAATGAGTATAATTTTTATCTTTTACGACTTTAAAGTGAAAACACGACTCTCTAAGGCTCGCATTTTAATTATATTTAGCTCTAACTAGTTCAAAATGAGAATCTCTCTCTAATTGATGATCTATGTATTAGCTTCTGAGCTAGACCTGCACTTATTTTGAAATGGGGTTAGCTTTAACCTTACAAGATTTTGCGATCAAAATGCAGCCCTGTGTTTGAAACGCTAGTCTAACTTCGCATTTTAAATTCAAATAGGAATAACCTTAATTCTCTAAGGTTTTAGACATTAATACGTGGCCATGTTTTGTCCACACTCAACCTCAGCCTTCTCGCAAAACGCGGGTATCTCTTAATGATGATCAGTGTTTTTGGTCTCAGTACTATTCTATTCTCAATGCTTCTAAGAGTCGTGCTTCCTTTATTTGGAGAGATCTCATATTTCTTAACATCATAAGATCAAAATGTGACCTTCAAAGATCTACGTTTTCTTATATCTTGACAGAGATTTTATTTCTTAACATCATTAAGAACGAGAGGTCGGTGTTTTGATTTTATAAATACATGTTCCAAAAATTTTGCCTTCAAAACCACCTTCAAAGTTTTTAAAATTCCTTAATTTTGAAGGTGTTTTGAAACACTTTGAATATATGAAATAGGATTTATTCAGTATCCAAAATAGTTTTGAACATGACTCCGCGTTAAATTCGCAGATTTATTTTTGAACATGACCCTGTGTTTAATTCACAGGTTTGCTTTCGAATGTGATCCTTTATTTCATGACTTGGCGTTTGAAATTTCAAAACGTAAATCAAATCCGTATTTTGGGTGGTTAAGACGAAGCATCACTGCTGCTTTGCGGCCTTTTCAGCCCAAAAATTGAAGCACTATTGCACTTATAATGATGAGATATCTCTTAGAGATTTGGACCGAAGATCTCGGCCATCAAATCTTCTATATAAGACGCCAAGTCTCTTTCAAAAGTCATTCTGACTTAGAAAATTCTTGAACTCTCAAGCTTTCTTCGCCTCCAAAGCTTCTTCAAGCTCTTTGTCTTCAAACTTCTCCAAACTCATTTAATTCTTTAAGCTTTGAGACTCTTAACTCTCTCTCTTTCAAGATGTCGAAGAGAGGATCGTCTTCTAGCCAAGCCACTGCTGGCTTAAACAGACCATCAACCACTTCTAGCTTCTTTTTATGCAATCCAAGAGGAAGCCCTAATTTTAGTTGGGTTAAACAAGTTAAATTCGTTTGGAACAGGCAGTTTGTTGCCCTGGACAGACTTTTAACCTTAATTTAATTAATCAATTTGACTTAAAAGAAATCATAATCTTGTAGAGATTTTAGACGTCACGAGATGCAGTTTTCTACGTTTAAGTTTTGAAATGCAGAAACCCACTATGTGATCTGCATTTGGTATTTACTGAAAAGATCACTATGATGTCAACACTTTTGCTCGAAATGCGGATTTTCAATTTTGATCTGCATTTGTCATTTAACCAATAGATCGTCATGCGTTCTTCAATTTGAATTCAATATGCAGATCTCCACCATGTGATCCGCATTTGACAGTTAGTCAACAGATCGCTTTGCGATTTTGAATTTTATTTAATTCGAGATCTCCACTATGAGGTCCACATTTGACACTTTGTCAACAGATCACCTTGCGATATTGATTTTAAATTCAAATCACGGATTTCCACTATGTAATCTACGTTTGACACGTAGTCAATCTCATCATGATCAGTCACTTGTGTCTTTTCTTCCATTTTTACTGAAATATTCACCTTGTTCACTTTTTTCCTTATAGTGAACTATTCTTTGAGTCCAACATTCAAATTTAATTACTTTGGGCACGTGGGCGGCTATGACAGCACTATTCAGTTTAGGCTCAGAGTAGAATTCCCCTTGCATCAGGGTTCCAACAAGGATCATCTTGACAAAATACTCAGTCCGAGCCCCAACATTTTGGGGGAACTCATGACGGATGCAGTTTTTTAAGGTAAGGACAGAAAGAAAATGAAGAAGCCGAACTTTCTATTTAGAGACAAGATGGAGTTACTGAAAAACCACCTTTTCGATGGTAACTATAAATGGTTGAGGCAGATCCGGGGAAGACATATATTTTTGCCAAATATGGAACGATTATACCCTCTTTTATATCTTCATTCAGCCTCCATCTCTAGGAAGATAGATTGGCATTTAACAAAATCTCAAGACGGTGTGCTTCTTGGAGGTTTTGGGGCAACCTCAGAATTTTTCCCAAACACTGGCAAACATGTGACTGGTCTACTGTCAGGTTCGTTAAAAAAAGAATATCCTATTGGAAAAAACCCTATATTTGCAAGTACCTTCCTGAATTATTTTGCTGCAGTACGTGGTGAGTTTCCTTGTGAAGATTTTATTAATTTCTGTAGTTATTGCAGCACATTTATTTCCGCTTATATCCTTTGACAAGGCTTTAAATTTGATTGCACGGTACCACTCCTCAAAATTTCTAGAACAATGTTTGCACCTCGCCTGATTCTCAACTTTTTCCATTTCTTTGAGGACCCAGAAAACTATTGCTAAAGCCCAAGCTTAGCTTGAGAAGACTCTTAAAGCCCGTAAAGAAACTATGAAGACCCTCATTGACTTATATAGATAGCATGAGTATCAACAAGGCTTTTATAGCTAAGCAAGCCTAACTGGAGGCTCTCAAATTTGACCCTTTGAGTAACTTGTCCATCAGGAAAGAGGAGTTGCGGAGGAAAGCAGTTGTCTAAGCTTATGAAGCCATCCAACTAGAGATAAGGGACACTAAAGAAAGAATCAAATCTCTTGTATCCCGATAATTTGTATCTCTTTTTTTTTAATCACATGAATATTTTATTAAGAAGCTTTTTTTGATGATGAATTCTTGATAAATGGAAAAAACTTTGGAGGAAGGAAATTTTTTTATTGTCATTAATTCTAAAGTAACTGTTAACTTGATGAATGAATTTGGTATTGATAATCAGATATATCTGTTAACTTGATACATCATTAACTCTTTCGCATATTGTCCGGAGGTAATCATTAACTTGACAATATAAAAACTATATTCAAACGCCCAAGTAGATTTGTGACAAATGAATAACTTTTTTGAATGGGATAGAAGTAATCATTAACTTTACTCAACAAGTTGTAATTTTAGCTATCAGTGACTTATAGTATAATAGCTTTTTGAATTGCCAGAACTAATTTTTAACTTAGCAAATTTTACTGGAATGAGTTGTGATTTTGTCATAGGTAATTTTTAACTTGATAGATTTTGGTGGAAGTGGAATTTGGATTTGTTAGAGTAATTTTAACTTGACAAATTTTGGTGTAAATAGAATTTGGATTTGTTAGAGATAAATTTTAACTTAACAAATTTTGGTGGAAATGCAATCTGGATTTTGTCAGAGATAATTTTTAACTTGACAAATTTTGGTAGAAGTAGAATTTGGATTTTGTCAGAGATAATTTTTAACTTAACAAATTTTTGGAGGAAATGAAAAGGTATTTTTTAACTTGATAAATTTTGGTGGAAATAGAATTTGGTTTTATCAGAGAAAATTTTTAACTTGATAAATTTTGGTGGAAATGGAATTGGTATTTTGTTAGAGGTAATTTTTAACTTGACAAATTTTGGTGACAAAGGAATTTAATTTTGTCAGAGATAATGTTTAACTTCATATATTTTGGTAGAAATAAAATTTGAATTTTGTCAGAGTTAATTTTTAACTTGACAATTTTTGGTGAAAAAGGAATTTGATTTTTTCTGAGATAATTTTTAACTTGACAAATTTTGGTGAAAAAGGAATTTGATTTTATCAGAGATAATTTTTAACTTGACAAATTTTGGTAGAAATGGAATTTGGATTTTGTCAGAGATAATTTTTAATTTAACAAAGTTTGGTGAAAAAGGAATTTGATTTTGTAGAGGTAATTTTTAACTTAACAATTTTTTTTTTTTATGTACTTCGCTAGGGAAATTGATGAAATAACGAGCAACAAAATATTGACTGCACCACTATTGAATTTATTTTGAAACTGATTCTCTTAAAAGGAACTCTATCTTATAAAGCTCCGATGGAGCTGATCAGAAATGAACTTCTCCCTTATAAGTGAACTCCATTTGATCGGTGGACAAATTGATTCTGTTTTGGAGATAATAGTGTCAAGAATTAGGCACATTCGTTAATCACTTTAGGTTCTTCACATGCTCCGACATCTAAGCGAACCAACGATCAAGTCAAAGTGTTGAATTTTCCTTTTGTTGAGGGAAAAATTCAAATATGTGTACAAATGATTTGATACTTTTATAATCTCTTTTCTGAGATACCGGTCAGGGATACACCCAATAAGTTGTAGGAAGGAAATACATCATTCTTTGTTGCATTCTTCGGAAAGAGTACTACAAGAAGTTTCTCTATAAAATCTTCTTTTACCGTTTTCCGGGCAGTGGTCGGAGAAAATGCATCATTCTTTGTTGCATTCTTCAGAAAGAGTACCATAAGAAGTTTCTTTATGAAATCTTCTTATTACTGCATTTCCGAGTAGTTGGAAAATGCGTCATTCTTTACCGCGTTCTTTGGAAAGAGTACTACAAGAAGTTTTTTAATAAAATCTTCTTATTACCGTTTTTCCGAGCAGCAGTCGGGGATTCTTCTTGATACCCATTAAAGCCTCCTTTGACATTTGTCGGAGATCGGATGATTGGCTTGGCCATGATCACTTTGATTTAAGTGCATTTTTCCATTGGAGGAATTGGCAGTTGGATTTTCCAATATTACCACTTATATATTTTGTACCAAATTTGGATTTGGGTACGCAGTGTTGGGGAAAGGAACACGATGTTTAAGCAAATGTGCTTCAAGGTAAACTACCAGAAGAGAAGGATGATAAGTACTTATGTGATGGATTTTTAATATTTTTTCAGAAATTTCCCATTGATCGGCATCATTATTTTGTCCCTATTCGGTTTCGCCAACTAATATGCTCCATTTGAATAAACTACGTTAATGATAAAAGATCTTTCCCATTTTGGCTGGAACTTTCCTCTGGATTTTTGATTAGTTATGATCATTTTTCTTACTGAAAGGACCAAATCACTTTTCTTAAAAATTCTCTGCTTGACCTTTTTATTTAAGGTTTTGGCAATTCGCACTTAATAGAATTCAATGCTCTCTTGTGCTTCAAGATGCTTATCATTGGGAGCTTCCAATTCTAGAAGTCTTTACCGATGTTTCTCTTCCTGTGTCATTTTAGTTGCTAATGCAACTCATAGTGATGGGATCTTTTCTCTAAAGGAAGTACTGTTTCGGATCCATACACCAAAGAGAAAGGTGTAGCCTTCGTAGGTGTCCTGACAGTTGTTCAGTATGCCTAGAGACATTCTCCAAACATTGGTTGTTTTTAAGAAGCTTCACAAAGATTTTGTTGAAGGCTTCCGCTAAACCATTGGCGGTAACATAATATGGAGATGAAGTTATAGTTTCAATCTGTATTTATTGCAAAATTTGGAGAATAACTGACTCACGAATTAAGGTCCCTTGTTATGAACAATTCTTGTAGGTAGCCCAAAGCGGTATACGACACGATGTTTAATGAACTTGATGACATCCGATGTCTTTACTTCGGTTAGGGGAATGACTTCAGTTCATTTTAAAAAGTAATTTGTTATGGCCAATATGAACCTATGACCTCATGTCGGCGGTGGCAAACTTAACACAATAATGTCCATTCTCCACATTTCAAAAGGATATGATGTAGCTATTGGATGGAGATACTCTAGTGGCTGATGCATGAAATCGGCATGTATTTGACTGACCCTACATTTTCTGGTATAAGCAACTGCATCTATCATCATCTTGGGCTAGTAATTTCCCATTATTCGGAGTCTATCCCAAAGTATCTGTCCTAGTGATGTGCTTCCAAATGCTGCTATGTGCTTCTTTGAGTGTTTTTTGGGCTTTCATTTTAGAAAGGCAGTGAAGTAGGATTCGGTCATATGATTTTCTATATAATAACCGAACTTCGACATTATAATAAAATCGAATAGCCTTCCTTTGGATTATTGTTGCTTCTTTAGGATCTTCTGGTAATATCCCATAAAGAGCATAATCTATATAAGGGAATTTCCAATCCCTTGGTTCGAGATCATACTCAAGAGCATGTACTTATATACTTTTTGTTTATTGCCTGAATTTAACTCCACTTTGAGTTCATTTTTCGGGCAGAATAATTCTTTGCTTCCCACTATTAAGCATTTGCTAGAATTTTTGGGCAATGCTAAAGTGACAGCAAAAGAAGCTAAAGAGTCTGCATAACTATTCTAATGGCGCGCCTCATGACTGATGTAAAAGCTGCTAAAGCTGTCAGGTATTTTCGTGACTGCTTGATAATAGGGAAAGAGATTTTCATTCTTGACTTTATATTCTCTCTTGACTTGGTTGATAATAAGCTGAGAATTTGCATATGCTTCTAAATATTTTATTCCCAGCTGTTGAGCTATCTTTAGGCCAATCATCAAGGCATTGTATTCAGTAGCATTATTGGAGCATGATTTAGTTAATGAATATGCTCGAGGGATGATATGGTTTTGAGAGGAGATAAAGACAATCCCAACTCCTGCTACCATCTTTCGAGGCACCATCAAAGAAAAGTTGCGAGACTTCTTTAGTGATGGCATTTGCTTCAGCAGTCTCTTATGGAGTGCCTTCTCTTGGAACTAAACTTCCTTCAGCTATTTCGTTAAGGATATCTTTGCATAGTTTTGAAGATGCTAGAATTGGGTGCTCAGCTAAAAAATCAGATATAGATTGATCCTTAATTGACTTTTATGGGATAAAATGCATATCATATTGTGATAACAATATAGCCCAATTAGATAGTCTTGAATTTAATGATCCTGATTTGGTCATTAATATTCTCAATGGATTAACTCTCGACATAACATCGATTGTTTGCTCTATTAGGTAATGTCGCATTTACTATACTGCAAACACCAAAACTGGGTTATATCGATGCTTAGTTTCAACCATCATTCTACTTAAATAGTAGATGACTTGTTCATGTCTAAGTTCATTCTTTTGGGCTAACAAGGCCCCCAAAGAATGGTCCATGACTCTCACATATAACAAGAAGGGTATTTCTGAAATTGGAGCTATAAGGAATGGTGGTTTCATGTGATATTCCTTAATCTCTTCGGAAGCTTTCTAACAAGCATCATCCTAGATAAACTATACTCTTTTCTTCATCAATCGTGTAAATAGTTGACATCTCCAGAATAAGTCTGATATGAACCTGCATGTATATGCCAACCTTTCCTGTAGTCCTCTCAACTCTTCGAGATTTTTAGGTCACAGCATGTCTTGGATTGCTTTAATCTTGTTTGGATCAAGATGAATTTCTTGGGAAGTGACTACAAATCTAAGGAATTTTCCACTAGAAACTCCCAGAAAAGGCTTAGTTGGATTCATTTTAAGCTGGTGTTTCGGCATGAGATCAAACACCACTCTCAAATCATGAATATGATTATCTTTACTTTTGCTTTTTATAGCTAAATCATTTATGTAGCATTCCACCATCTTCCGGAGATGCTCTTTAAGAGTGGTAACATATCCCAACCCCTTGCCAATTTTATTATAATAATTTGGCATTTTTTCTTTTGGAGCAAAAGGTTGAAGGATAATTCATGATTTGAGAGTGGTGGTAGCATTCATAGCTAAATCAGTTATGCCAAATTATTATGATAAAACTGGCAGGGGGTTGATAAGTGGTGCCAACATTCTTTAAACTGAAGGGCATAAATGTAAATAGTACACCCCCAGTGGTGTTTGAAAATACATATGCTTCTCATCGAAAGGATATATCTTAATTTGATTATATTCTGAAAATTCATCCATGAACGACTTCCGTTCATAACTGCAAGTATTGTCGATCATGACATCTATGATAGGCAAAGGAAATTTGTCTCTCGGACATGCCTTATTAAGTCTCTGAAATCGATAGACTCTGATTTTTCCATTTTTTCTTAGTCACAGAGACTATATTTGCAACCCAATTAGGATGTTATTCTTTGCGAATAAAGCCTGATTCAATTTGCTATTTGATTTCAGCTTCAATGACTTCTATTATTTTAGGACAGAATTTTCGTTATTGTTGTTTAACGGGTTTCGTGTTTAGTCAGATGTTCAACTTGTGCATTACCACTTTGGGGTCTAATCGTTGCATGTCTTCGTAATTCTAGGAAAAAATATTGATGTATTCTCGAATAAGAAAAATTAAGTCTTCTTTTTCTTTAGAAGATACTTTTTTATTTATAAATATGGGTTTAGGATTAGTTTCGTTACCCATATTTATGTGGATCATTTTATTTCAGTTGGAGGTTCACGTTGTTCATACTGACTAAACTTTCTAATTCATGTTTAGATGTTTTGCCCAGGAATCATCCTTGGTGGGTGGAAATTATTCATCATCTTCTTCTTTTAGGTCTGCGGAGACTATGTTTATGGAGACTTCTTGAAAAATGGCTCCAACACTTACATCTGAATCCCAACATAATGATTCAGATGAATGACTATGTCGGAGTTCTTCAAAATTTATTTCTGAAAGGATTTCAGGAGTGGTAATATATCCCAACCCCCTGCTAGTTTTATCATAATAATTTGGCATTTTTTCTTTTGGAACAAAAGGTTGAAGGATAATTCTTCTTCCTTTCTCAAAATTCAACCCCCCGCCTTTGGTTAGGTTATATCCCATCTTTTTCATCATTTTATGGTTATTTTTATTGTAATGGAAGAATTCTAGATTTTTCTATTTTTCATCATAGTCTAAATATTTTTCGTTATTATTATTATTTGCTTTTCCAAATAATATAGGTCTTTGACCTTTATATTTTGGAGGAACTTCAAAAATCGCTTCGCTCGCATATTCATCGTCGTCACTTTGTGTCTTAAAGGATGAATGAATGGGTGCTTGGAATGATGCTAAGGAGTATATTTTATCTAGTTGCACTAGCCATATTAGTACTAATACTTGAGGGTTCAGAACCAACACAGACGAATAAACAATCTCTACATTTTCATTTATTATCCACTTGCCATCAAGATTGGCGGTGTCATTTACATGAAGGCCTTCAAGGCTTATTACAATTGGTTTCACACCCCAATTTTCATCATTAGATCTCGAATCTTCAGATCCTGACTCAGTGTCGGCCTCATTGCTGCCATCTGATTCCTCTAAGACAGGTTGTTTAGCTGCTTCAAATGCATCTTGATATAGCAACGCATCTGTAAAGTAGTTTTCAACTCCTTTGAAGGGTTGCTTTTCGCCACTAGAGTTTTCACAATCCCCTCTTTGTCCACATATCTCATACACTAGTGAAGTGTAGAAGGGACAACGAGGTTACGGTGAATCCATTGCCTTTCAAGTAGCAGATTATAAGATGTGCCAGCATCTATTATATAGCATATGGCTTTCATCTTCAGATCACCGATCTAGCATTTCAATTTTACCATGCCCAAGGATTAACAACCATTAGCATTGAATCCGAAAATGATTGTGTTGGTTAATGCCAGTTTATTTATTGGGACTCCAAGATACCGTAGCACCATCATTGGCATTATGCTCAAAGTAGATTTAGGGTCGAATTGAGTTCGGTCAATCTCTGTTGACTCTATGTAGCCTTTATAGTACAAAGACCAGTGATACTTATTATTCTTCACTTGCATATTCTCTGCGAAAAAGGTTATGCAAGGTATTTTCTTAGAAACTTGATAGCATGCTGCACAAACTTCTTCTTCTTCCATTGTTTCTAGAATTTGGGTGAGAAATACTTCAGAGTCTTGCATAGTTTCACTTAAAGCTTCCCTGGTTTGCTTGAACAGCCTTAGGAGCTCATATAAGGTGATTCTTGTAGGAATGTTGGTCAATTGTGCCAACACATCAAAATGTAAAGGCTTTTTGAAGCCTTCCGTTGCTTCTTTCTCATTATTTTTAAGAGCTTTATCAAATTTAAGCTCTTTTTGCTTGCTCTTCTCTGGAAGCTAAGGTTCAACCACCCGATCATATAATCCCTTCCTGAACGTATTTCGGAAAGTTGTTGTTGGACTTCACTCACTACCAATGATTCTTTGAGTTCATCTTCCGAGTCCGAAAGAGGATGAACTGTTGTGTCATCTTCAGGGACTGTAGAGACAGTATTGGAGGTACGTGCCATTCTCTTAAACTTCTTTTTAGATGAACTTGAAGTCCACGGTTTATCCTTAAGAAGGTCTGGATGTACCCACATTATCTCCCCTTTCGATATCTTAAAGGGAGACAATCCTTTATTTTGTTGTTTACGAGGATCATAATTCACAATCCTTATAGTACCTTTGGCAATTGGCTGAACTCCATCATAAATGATTGATTCTATCCAATCTGAAACCAAATTTGAACGACACCATATTTGCTGTCACTTTCTTCTATTTTTGTTGTAACTTGATAACAATTGCATCCACCAGGGCTTAAATTTTGTCATTTAGGACGTAATAGTTCTCAGTAGGATGGTTAATGAACCAATGATACATGCAGTAATTAGGATCATCAACCTTTCCTACTTCTTCAGGGCAATTAGCCGCCGACAGTTTCAGCATATTCCTCTTCATGAGCATGTTGAAGATAGTAATAGTGTGCTCATCTTTGGAGGAATATTGTTTTTAGGAGCCCTTGATTGAGGAGGGGTCCTTGTAGGAGTTTTGCAAGGCTTGGAGTATTTATTGCTATCGTCTCTTTCTCTTTGGGTCGAGATAATTGAGGTCGAGATAATTGAGGTGTTCTAAAATTATTTCTTCTTGATCCTTGTCCTTCTTCTATTTCAAGCTGTTGTGCAATTTTCTCGGCTTCCTCATCTTGAATTGATAGTTCTTCCAAGTAGTGGACTTCACAGCCCCTATTCTGGTGAAAATTTTGGTAGAGATATTATGTCTGCAGATTTTCACTAAAGTCTTTTGCAGCATTCCATGCTGACATCTCAAAGAATCATTTCTGAATTTTTTAATGAAGTCTCGAGTTAACTTTCTCTTCTTTTATTTTATAGAAAGGAGTGCTAGTATCGGGATCTCTATATCATCTTCGTAGAATCTTGTCAAGAAAGCTTTTTCGATGTCATTCCACGATTTGACAGTTTTCGGCTTCAGTCTTCGGAACCATTAAAATGCTAGACCCGTGATGATGCTAACAAAAATCCGTGTGATGATAGGGTCATTTCCGGCTAGATGCCATGTTTGTGACTTGAAATAGTAAATGTACTGGTTTGGCGACCCTTTACCATCAAAAGATTTAAGCTTAATAGGCTAATAATTTTCTGGGAATAATATATTCTCCCACTCCGTCGGATATGGCCTCGCAACTCCCAGCTCTTGCAGGTCGCTCTTATAAACTAGAGCATTGAGCTAATTCTGAAAACTCTCCATCAACGCAGCATGTGGATTGTCTTCATATTCTGAATTCTCTGATTGATGGCACGAGTGTTCAGAACGATTATCTTCTTCTTCATGTTCCTTGCCACCAGTGCTTGCAGGAGGAGTACGAGGTTCATTCTCTTTTCTCTTTCCTTTATCCTTCGTCGGGATGCGGGAACTTTTAGAAGAAAATTCTCCCTTGTTCTTTGTTTGCTCTTAGATCAAAAATTGAAGCATTCCTCTGATCTCGGTTATGGACTCCTTTTGTTCCTGGATGATCTTCTCTTGCTCATCAATTCTCATCATAAACTCTTCAGGATTTTCCAGCACCATATGCGCAGAGGCATAATCTTTAGGAAACAAATCAGAAGTTTGAGATTCTGCATCAGCAAAGTTTATTGCTTCTTCTTCTTCATCGGAGGAGATTCTGGCCATCTTCCAATAATCCAAAGGTACAGTTATCTCCTTCTGAAGTCGAGTGTTTTGAAAGACACCCTGAATATCACTGAGCACACTCATCAAACTAGAAGAGTGTTCAGAGTCTAATGAGAAATATTCGTCATCTTCTTCTTTTCCAAAGCTATCATGTTGGATGACATTTCGGAATACTCCAGTTCGAAAAATTCTTGTTTAATGTTGCATTGTCATCTCTTTGAAGGTTGGGCTGGAGACAACGCAAGTCTGTTAAATATAGACGGCCTTGCCGGAGTCGCAATACAACGACAATAGGATAACAATGCATTGATTAGCTGTTCTCAATGACAGTGAGACACTTGGAATTTTTCTCTTTTCTTGTCAAGAAATTTCCTAATGTCCCCTGTAGTGGAACTCGTAGGACTAATGGCAGAGACAACATCCCCTCCAAATAATATCTTTGTGCTCTATCCCCTTGAAAATCCCAGGAGCAACTTTATCTTTAGCCATTGTGGCTAGAGAATGAGTTTCTCATGAAGTTGGTATGATTGGGACTAAAAGTCCATAAGCCTTAGTGGCTAAATTTTCTTCAGAAATGTGACCCTGAGGCCCATGCTTTTCTATTGAGATGCGGATTTGAGATCCACATCTAAGTTCTGAAATGCGGGTGTGAGATCCGCATTTGGCTTCAGAAACATGACCCTATAGCTCGCGTTTTGCTTCAAAAACACAACCCTGAGGTCCGCATTCAGTCTCAAAAATGCGACCTTGAGGTCTGTGTTTGGCTTGTGAAATGCGGATGTAAACTCTACGTTTATAGTCAAATATATACTTGGCAGATGAACGACGTTTCATGTAAGAAACGCGAATGAACCCATCAGCGTCTTGGTCCAGCTTCTTGTTAGGGACCACCACTCCACTCTTTGGTCATCATACACAAATTGGAGCTTTGCGTTGCTATGGTTCAACAGTAGTTCCCTCTTTCATGGCTCTACGGAAAGCACGAGCCTTACTTCTTCTCTGATTCCTCACGAACCTTACTCTGATTCCTCTTCATGGTGCGGATGAGAGGAACATTCTCTTTAGAATTATCTCCTTGGAGATCGAAGAATGGTCAATTCACATTGTGGTTACCGGGATCCTGATCCATCCCCTTGGGATCAACACGCGTCTTGAGTGGGGTAGACCCAGAGTCTTGTGCTGAAGGAAGATAAATTTCTCCTTTAAGACCAGACTGGTCTAGAGAGTCCTTGGCAGAATTGTAATTTTTAAAGCCTCCTTAGAGCCTAAGTTGGTTGAGACCTTGTAACATTTCCACAAAGATCTTGGCTCGTGGAGCTAGAGGAGAGGAATTCCTCATATTTCTCTTGGTCGAATTCGATAACGAGTGACTCGAGTATAATACCAATTAGGACTTTGTTAGATTGGGCAGCCATATCATCGAAAATGATAGGGCTCCCTTGAGGAGTAACCAATCTTCAGTTTGCCATGGAATTTTGATTTTATTGAACTTTGAATAAAAGTTATAATAATAACAGTTGCGTGTTTATAGAAGATGAGGAATATAGTTTCCTCTTTGTGTAAAGCTAGTTTTGTTGTAGCTGTAGAGAATGATCCTGCTCTTTGTTGATTATCCAAACATAAACTCTTCAGTTGGTAGCTTTTGCAAAGCTCTTGGACAAGAAGAACTCTAGTTCTCTAGCACAAGTTCTAAGCGGAGATAATCCAATCCCTTTTTTAGCCCAGCCTTTGGCTATTTATAGGAGTTTGGAGATTTTTGAATTGGTATAAGTGTCCAATTAATAGCCTCCTTGATTAAGAATTGATTTCCTGTTTTTAATCCGTTAGATTTGTATTAAGTCTTCTAGATTTGTAACTGAAATCTTAAATCCTCTAGATTTATAATTGAAACGCTATCTTAGTCTTTAGATCTACATTTTAGCTCCTTGCAGCTTGCGTGGTGTGCTCAGACTCGCTTTTGAGTTTCAATGAAGATAATTTTCACCTCTTCGGGCTTTGGAATGACAACACGACCCTCTATAGTTCGCATTTTAGTTATGATTAGTTCAATTCTGGGCTTAGAACGCAGATCTCTTTTTAGTGGATGATCTGCATTTGAGTACAAATGAGGATAATTTTTATCCTTTGAAACTTTAAAGTGAAAACGCGATTCTCTGGGGCTTGCATTTTAAGTATATTTAGCTCTAATCATGAGCTCAAAAGATAGTTCAAAACGTGGATCTCTCTCTAATTGATAATTAATGTGTTAGTTTCTCAGCTTGACCCAAGTTTGTATTGAAACAGGTTAGCTTTAACCTTACAAGGTTTTGTGATAAAAATGTGGCCTTGCATTTGAAATGCAGGTCTAACTTTGCATTTTAAGGTCAAATAAGAATATCCTTAATTCTCTAAGGCTTGACATTAATACATGGCCATGTGGGGTCCATATTCAACCTCAGCCTTAGACAAAAATGCGGGTCTCTCTTTATGATGATCCGTGTTTTTGGTCTCACTGCTATTCCTTACACTTTTATATTTGGAGAGATCTCATGTTTTGTGACATCATAAGATCAAAAAGTGACTTTCATAGATCTGCGTTTTCTTGTATTTTGAGAGAGATTTTATCTCTTGACATCATTAAGTCTTAATGCGACTCTTAGAGGTCCGCGTTTTGATTTTATAAATGCATTTTCCAAAAATTCCGCCTGCATCAAATTATTGTTACATATTAGCAATCCCACAAGATATATATTATTCCTAAAACTTTATTGTTTCCTGTACTATATATGTCTTTAGGTTGTGATCAAATGACCTAAATGTGGGTGTTCATATTTTGTGATGAACTCCACTCGAGCTAATGTAGAACTTATAGTACTTTAAGGAATAGACCGAGGACCAGAAAGAAATCAAAGTTGCCTCACTTTTTTCTTATTAGTCTAGTTGTGGTAATATTATTCCTTCCACTGTATCTAAAATGTCTTCCAATCAATGAAAAGTGGAACATTTATTTAATTTTATAACTTGTATTATTGAATATTAATGTAACTATGTAATTTTATATTACATGGTGTCTAAGGCTAATATATTCTAGCGAATATACTATTGATAACTCTTAGACCTCTCCATTTCACCTCCAAACCTGAACCAGGCCTCGGCATGACCAAGCTGGTGCCTGATCAGTGCCTAGTCAATTGGGCCTTGGCGAGTAAGGGCCGGGCCCAAGTATGTTTGGCAAATCCTTGGCCGACACGGCCCAACCCAATGATGGGACAAAAGATTAACAAAAGAGGGTCGGGCTCGGGCCGCTAGGCCAAAACCGGGCCCGAGATTCAAATTTTTAACGGCTCTTTGAACCGTCGGAGAGGGTTGAATGCAATTTTTTTGCAGTTAGCCCTCCAACCACTCCAAGAAAAAGTCGTTTGGGGCTATTTATAATTAAAATTTGTAGTTTCAATCCCCCCTCTAAACTCTATAAATAACCCCTATTCTCTCCATTGCCCCTAAATTTCTACTCTTTGATCTCTCTTCTACTCTCTAAAAACCATATAAATTTCTTAACTCCGTCTACTATAATCTCTAATATTTAAAATTTTCATTACCTAATGCCATCTTCATCCTATATGTCTATGGGATCAAGGAGGAGACACCATTACTTCAATGGAAATTGCCTCTACTTCTTCCATTCAAGAGCATCCTCATGAACCTATATTTGCACCATCTTCCAACGAGCCACGACCCGATGTGTGGAGTTTTTTCGAGATGGTGGCATTCAAAAAGACGATGGTGAAATCACAATGATCAAGGCAAAATGTCCAATTTGCAAGAAACTCTTGGCCAGCCATCAAGCAAGAAAACTCACTTGAAACGCCATTTAGAAGGCCGTGATATGGAACAAGGACCCCCTATTTGACATCTGTCAAGCTATACTTCCACAGTTATCTTCAACTGGAAGTCTATATGATGTTATAAAAACTAGAAAAATGCTTCTCAGGTATGTTGTTTTAAAAAACTTGTCTTTCAATAGCGTCGAAGAAAGTGATTTAGAATACATGTTTAGGGAAGGTTGTTATCCGGTGTTCAAATATTTTCTAACAAAACTTGCCAATGAGATACTATTACATGTGTACAACTGAAAAAGAAAATTTAATTTCTTATTTTGCAAATCTACGTTCTCGAATTTTTTTTATCGCTGATATTTGGACATCTAGAATAAGAATGATATATCTATCACTGCATACTGGATTGATGATAGTTGGAAAATGCAAAAAATAGATATTTCTTTTGTTCCTTCTGTCGATGCACGCATAAGTAAAAATATTGTTGATTTAATTTTATCACAAATTGTTAGTTTGGACACATACAAAAAATTTTACTCTTTATCTTGACAATGCATTCAATAATAATGTTGTTATTGAGCATATTAAAAATCTTTGACTTTATCTTTTCATGATGCAAATGATTTCTTTTATGTTAGATGTATTTGTCATATTCTTAATGTAATTGTACAAAATGTTTCTAATGATATTAGAGAAATAATGGGAAAATATTAATTTGTTGGAATTTTTATTTTTAATTCTTCAAGTAGGATTAAAATATTTAGAGAAACATCTAAAAGAAATAAAGTTAGGACTGAAAAATTTCCTACGATGTTCGAGCATAAGTGGAATTAACTTATTTTACATTTAAGGTTATATTAGAATATAAAGCATTTATAGATAAATTTGTTATTCAATATAATTATATATATATTTTTTCTATTTCTCTTGCTATTGATTTTATTTCTCATGAAGTGTGCGATATTATTTAGTTTGAGGGATATACAATGTAGGCACCTAAAAAAAATTAATAATAATCAGTTAAAACAAAGAGCACTAGTTGCCCACACTGGGGAGAGTGCATCCAAGAGCGCACCTAGGGAGCGCATGCTAGGAAGTGTGCATGAGCACGACAGAGCGTGCACTGAGAATCGTGCATCGCTCAAACGAGGGCATCCCATGCCTAGGACCACGTGCGCATCCCTAGCACACATGCGCCTTCCAGGCACACATAACTAGAAGTGTATCTAGGAGCATGCAACGAGGTGCACAAACTTTGTCACCGTAGAGCGCGCACCTTCCAGAGGAGTGCATCCCATTTCTAGGAACGTGTGCACATTCCCGGCACATGCGCGCCTCCCAAGTAGGCGCAACCCAGGAGCACACCTAGGAGCGCTGCTGAAGAGCACGTGCCTGGGTGCCAAGGAGCATACACCGAGGAGCACATGTCTCCCAGACAAGCGCATCCCATGCCCAGAAACATGCACAAATCCCCGACATGCACACGTCTCCTAGGCGCACACATCCCTGGAGCGTGCCCAGAAGCGCACATCTCCCAGTAGATTTTTTGTAGACGATGAAAATAATGCAGTCCAAATAGAAGCAGCATGGAGGCTAAACTAACCATGCATGCGCATCTAAACGGGCACGCGCCATGAATCAGTGAGTCCATTATTGAATGCACAAGTGAGATAGATCGGCGCCCCTCGCTAGGTGCCGTGCACATGCTGAGGAGAGCACAAGCCGGCACTGTGGATCCTCGATGTGCCAAAGGTCATGCACACTCAGGGATGCAAATGCGCAAGAATCGCACATGCGCTCAGAGTTGCATGCACCCATGGCCGCACGGCCATGCCATATGTGCCTGGACCGTGTGCACCCTGGTGACTGCGAGCTTGGGGAGCACGCCCATGGCAGTGCAAGCCCAGGAGCACATGGGCACCCAGGGGAGCACACGCAGGTGTGCACTCCCCCAGGGCTACATGCACCCAAGGCTGCGCATGCCCTAGAGCGTGCATGCCCAGTCATGCAGTCTAGTGCATGCACAGGCATCGCCAGTGCGCACCTCGTGCGCTCTGAAGGTTCACATTTCATGTCGAGTTTGTCGTAATGATTTCGGAGAATCTGTTGCAACTTTCCATGATACAATACTCTGATTATAGAGGGATTTAAGGGAATGGTTACTTTCCAAGAGGCTAACAAAAGCCATCTCTATCAACATAGCAAAGGGACAAACAAAAACAGAGGAGCAGAGAACACGAAACTAAAATTACTATGATTCAGGAATTCCTCCTTCTTCTCCAAACTAAACTTGGTTCTACAGAGTCAGTTAGGATGTGGATCGTCAACAAAAGACCACAACAACATTCCATTGCTACCCAAGATCCTACAAAACAAAAAGGAAAATGTGTTATCTCTTTTCCTACCCCTGTAATCCTAAATTAAAAGATTGTAATTTTCTCTTTTTATTTGTTGTAATTGTTATCAATAGCAATGGAAAAGAAATCTTTGTATTCGGGCATACAGCAGTTGGCGACCACAGTAGAAGCCTCTCTTTACACAAAAGAGAACATGGTGGCGTAGTCTGACACAAAATTGATTAGATCGGTGGTAGAGACTCTATCGTCAATTTTGACTAGCAGAGATATGAAGAATATCTTTCTTCCAGTTCTTCTGGCTCGAGACCTACAAGGCTCTATCGCAAGGTGATAGTCGAAAAATATGAGGCGTTATTGCCTATTGACAAAGACAAAGTATTATTGTCTGTCGACTAATATGAGACATTATCACCCATTAACGAAGATAAAATGTTATTGCCTTCAAAAAATATGAGGTGCTATCACCTTTAACAAAGATATGGCATCATTGTCTATTAACAGTGAGGTTCACCTTAATCGCAGATCCGTTGTCACACAGTTGTCTCTTGACAATCATTCTACTGTAATGGATATGACCAAACCAAGATCAGCCTTGATGCAATAGCAAAAAGAATCAAGAATGTTGAAGAAGATGCAAGGCCCAGTAGGCATGCCTCAATATTATAAAAGAGGCGTTCTATACAAAAAAAAAAAAATAACATAACAGTTCCTATTGAGAATGGATAGTCTAAGGCATCCGCATGTGTGTGGCGAGAACAGGCGAATTCGTGTGTGCGCAAAGAGACTGCCTCTCCATGTGTAGCAGCACTCCACGAGCAGAACTTAGAAGCCTTAGATCTCAGTAGCAGCAGAACCATGTGTGCGGGGGGCAGAACCAAGAGCGCTCTGCTCCATGTGTGGCCACAGTCGTGCGTGCAAAGCACATGCCTCTCGACGTGCCTACAATTGTGCGTGCATAGCATGTGCATATGTGCATGCCTGTAGGCACGTGCATAGAGCGTGCGAATTCATGCACCTCTTCAGGCACGCCCGCTTCAGACAATCACACTGAATGCACACCTCTATGCTTCTCTTCAGATATATGCACTCAGCGTGCACTTCCTCTCCATCTTCCCTGCGCAGATTGTGAAGCACACCATCTCCCTTGTATAGATATTGAGGCGCGCCCTTTGTGTACTCTTCCAAGCGTAGCAGTAGAAGCGCATGCTCCATGCACTCCTCATAGTCCTTAAATTGCGCTCTAGAGGCACACGAGGCTAGCACAAATGCATAGTCCAGTGCACACACAAAGATCTCATAAAGGATTTTCAAATTGTTCTAATCATACTGTTGAATTTTTAGTTAATTCTGAATTAATTCAAACTAATCAATGCTACGGGTGTAATCCTCTATGTATCGAACAAAATTTGGGATGTACGTGTTACACTTTACATGTGAATGAGAACACTACTCAAGATTTGAAAGAATACTGAACTTAGAAGAGAAGTGCAATGCATCCCACTCCTTGATGTCAGTTGAATTACCAATTTTGGTCATATTAAAAGTTGTAATTGTATGATGAAGCCATTTGTTTTTTTATCAAATTACTAATACGAAAAGAAGGCGGACTTCAAGAAAGTTGTACTCAGCAATTGATTTGTCTACTGCCACATCCAACATGATTAGTAAGGGCAAACAAGTTAGGGAAAGTGATTCTTCGGACTCAGTGTTCTATTCTGGAGTAAAAGAAGTGTCTATTGAACCAGAGAATATGTATCAGCACACTCGAATTAAGAAATGAGTCGCTATAACATTGGATTATATATGCTTGGCAGGAGGATTTGACGACAAAGAAGATAGGCACTCTGTCATTGTGTTGTCATTTTCTTCCAACTCAATTAAAGATTTAGAGGCTACTGCAAACATGGCCAATCTTCTAGATGAAGTCTCGAAGTGATTAGAAAAACAAGAATGACTTAAGTAACAAGAAGAGTCATTGAAGAAATTACACAACTCCTGACCAAATTATTGGCTCATACCAAGAAAGATCAATCCCTGTCATCTATATTCAATCGGCGAGAGGGAAAACAACATGTGAATGAAGATGAAAAAAATGAGAATGAACACGAGGAGCCACCTCATCGCTCAGACGAAGAAGAGAAGATAAGCTTCGTTATCAACCCCTCCCTCATGTGGAGAAGATGGAGAGTCAATTGCAAGCACTTTTCCATTGGAAAGAGCTTCAAGAAGTTGGGATTGTATGCCTCTATCCTATAGAGTGGGAAAGTATGCCTTATCCCTCGAATTACAAGCCAGTGAATCTTCAGTCATTTGATGGCAAAGGCTCTCCTCAATAACACCTTTTATTTTCTATCGCAAACAGGACATTTGTTGGGGCATGATTCGACTCTTACCAAGATATTTGCGAGTATTTTGCAAGGATCCGCATTTACTTGGTTCATGCAGTTGCCCTAAGGAACTATAAAATCATGAGCTGATGTAGAACAAGAGTTCTTAGCCTAGTTTTGTGAGGATGAAACTAAAGTGTCTATGCCATCTTTGCTAGCCGCAAAGCAAGGAGAAGGCAAGATAGTTAAAACTTTCATCGAACGATTCCGAGAGCTCTTCATACGATGTAAGCATGGTATAATACATGAGACTCTTGTGGAGACCTACAAACATAATTTATTAATTGATATTCTGGTCAAGATAAGTTTAGTCAAATCCAAATCTTGGAAGAGACTTGCTCAAGCAAGGTGAGCAAGCTGAAGACATACTTCGATGCGTCGAAAAGTGGAGATCCATGAGAAGAGGCACGACAAGCAAAGCCCCACCCCAATCTTCCCACTCCAAAGGGAAAGATACAATGGCGGTGGAAATCACGCCGAAGCCAAGTGGAGCCCCGGCCAATAATAGCCTTGTAAGACCATCAAGACCTCAGAAACATTATTCATTTAAAGATGAACACACTGCTCCTATGTTCGACTTGCTCACCTAGTGCAACATGATTAAATTGCCAAAGAGCAAGAGGCTTAAAGAAATCGGGAAAACTAATATTCCGAACTACTGTCTTTACACCGGATCATAAGTCACCCTACTAAGGATTGCTATATCCTAATGGATACGATTCAAGCACTGATCAAGGCTGGAGTAATTCAACTCAAAGCCGAATAGAAGAAGATTATAGCCAACATGACTGCCTTTCAAATGGGTTTCTTAGAAGCCCTGGCTGGAGCCACACCCATTCCAAAAGGCAAGCTTAGGGTGATTAATTATGATCCCCATGACATGGAAGAAAGGGCTAGCTCCTTTCGCTACTGAGTAACAAGAGGTCTTTTGGGTGCATCTGAACCTTCTTAAAGATGAACAGTGGACAATAGTGGTGTCCAAAAAGAGGTTTAAAGCAAAGGGGAGATAACACACATGCCACGATGTCTCAGCTATATTCGAGAAGGACCCTGATGATGCGTCCCAGCTAACGGAATCTGAAAGAGAGACAATGGCTCTAGCAGTAGAGCATGAAGCTGTGCCTCTTGCAGGCACTCGATCTAGAAGACCATATCTAAAGGATTATGGGAATATTGACGTTGGCCCCTCTAAGTCATCAGAGGGGGCTATCGAGAAATCAAGTAGCCTTCTGACAAAGGGAAGCAGAAGAGCTCAGGTACAACCGAGCTCTATGGAAGGATGCTTCTGAGGAGCAGAACTCGTCGTTTTAGTTCATTGTTCTAGCCTAGCTAGCTAGCAAATATATCAGTAAGAATAACTCTATATGAGTTATTGCACTTGTCCAAAGCTACAAGAGATGCTCTAAGGGAAGCATTAACAGACTTAGAAGCTTTCCTAACTCATCTTCCGAAAGAGACTGAGGAGGCATGCCCGCATTGCAACTTGATAGTGAGACACACTCCTTACATCACATTTATGCCAGAAAACATGTAATTAAAGGACATTAAACATAATAGATCCCTGTACTATATAGGTTATATTGGTTCGACAGAGGTGGGTCGGATCCAGATTGATCCAGGGTCCACTTTAAGTATCATGCCACGAAGGCTTATGCAGTTCCTTAGGATCCTCTCGGCAGGTTGACTCTGACCAAAACTACTATTTTTGGCTTCAATCCTAATGGTAACCATCCTTTGGGGAAGATCAAGCTGAGATGCCAGATTGGAGATCTGAAAAGAGAGGTAACTTGCTATGTCATTGATGTAGATACCTCATATAACTTCTCTTAGGGCGACCATGGATTCATGTTATTTTCCCATCCACTTTGCACAAATGCATAAAATATGTGGATGAAGATGGAGAAGTGCGCACTTTGATTACTAAAAAATAACCATTCAAAAGGGTTGAAAATTACTTCACTGTGTCCTCTTATATGCTGAAAGTGTTGAAGTTGCTTTGCCACTACATAGCAAGGATGATAGTGGTAACGAGGCAGACACTAAACCTGAAGCATTATGGCTAAATATTAATATGAACTGCTTGTAATAAGCTTTGAGGGCCTAGATGTTAAAGACACTGCCGTTGATGTAGGCGAGTGGGTGATTAATGAGAATCTCAAATTTTCTTATTTGTCTAGTGTTGCTACTAATTCTATCTCTCAACTACTAGTATTGATACTGATAGTTTCTCAGACTTTGAAGTTTTAGCAACTATGTACCTGCTAATCAGGCCATCAATAACACTACTATCAAGCGTTGATAATGATGATGACAATATTTGAAGTGCCTACTCACCGAGTCGATCAAAAACCAATTCTCTTTGAAAGGGTTTGACCATGTGTGTTCCTATCCACTGATAGTGAAATTAAAGATCAAGAAGCCCCTTAGTTCCATCATTACGGATCCAAATCATTTTGGATAATAGAGAAAATGGGATATGGCTTTATCTGATGGCCACGATTAAATTTTGGCAAAGGACATCAAAGTCTTCTTCACTCGTTCATGCCCAAAGGAGAAGAACCGGATTATTATCACAAAACCGATAGGGGTTGGGATATGTCATAACATCTGATCCTTCAGATATAGATGACATGATATGTTAGATTGAAGAAAACTTTGATTGGGACTCAAATATTAGTCAGGGTACTATCTAAGGAGCTAGTTGCGAATATGACATCTGTCAGCCAGAATCCAAACGAAAATAATGAACTGACAATTACCCGAAACAAAGTATTAGTTAAACATCTTAATGCCAAATGGAACATGCGCTTTGAGCAGCAAGAACGACCTATTGAAGACAAGTTGGTTGAAGTAAACATGGGTGATGAAGTTAATCTTAGGTCCATATTCATAAGTGAGAGTTTGTCTTCAAATGAAAGGAAAGACCTTATAAATCTCATCCAAGAGTGCATCGACAACTTTGTTTGAAACTACAAAGACATGTCAGGTTTATATCCTCAAGTTGCCATGCATTGGCTTAATATTAAATCAAATACAAAACTAGTGAAGCAGTATTAAAGAAGATTATGTCTATAGTTAATCTAGTCAATCGAGGATGAAATTAAGAAGCTTATACAATATGGTTTCATCAGAAAAGAACATCATCTAGATTGGGTAGAGAATATTATTACGGTCCCCAAAAAGAATGGAAAGATCCAAATTTGCATTAAATTTCGAGATCTAAATGCGACATGCCTCAAAGATGAACTTTCGCTTCTAATAACGGATACCATAATCGACAACACTTGCAAATTCGAAAGGATATTTTTTATGGACGGATTCCTGGGTACAATAAAATCAAGATGTGCCTATAGATGAGAAACACACGTCCTTCAAAACAATATTGGACGTGTACTGCTATATAGTTATGTCATTTGGTTTAAAGAACGCAGGTGCTACATATCAGTGTGCTATGAGTACAATTTTCTGTGAGCATCTCCATAAAATGGTAGAGTGCTAATAACCTTGTCATCAAGAGTTGCAACAAAGACGATCATCTCCAAGACCTAAAAGCGGTGTTTGATATTATGAGAAAAGACCAACTAAAAATGAATCCCATTGTGTCTTTTCTACGTGTCTCTAGTGGTAAATTTCTTGGATTCATTGTCACATCCAAGGGATATACACTTAGACCTATAAATGGTAAAAGCAATTCAAGAGATGCACACACCAAAGAACCTCAAAGAACTTCAAGGGTTATAAGGGAGGCTAGCATACAGAAAAGACATAACATAATCCATCAAGTCCATCAATACAATCTCTGATGAATTAATTTTTGACTTCGTTATGTTAACAATTACCTCTAATGAAAATCATCTCCTTGTCAAGTTCACAGTTATCTCTGATAATTAACTCATAAAACTAAACATGTTAATCATTATCTCTATTTAGCTAGCTCATTCCTATCATGTCCAAAACCTCTGAATAGGTCAAGCTTTGAGATATGTTTAATGATACCTCTGTCCTCATTCAAATATCGTATACTAGATATCACTGAATGGGTAAATTAAACATGTTAAGCCCTACCTCTGCTTAATTAGTTCATTAATATCATGTCCTGAACCTTTGGATTGGTTGAACTGTAAGATATGTTTAATGATACCTCTGTCTTTTCCTAATTTGTCATACTAGACGTTACTGAATGGTTAGGATTCTACTCTTTTAAGGACTCAGGCCAAAAGCACAAAGTTCAATATTTTACACTATTCCAATGTTAGGAAGAATTCCTTACAAGCAATCTTCTATACTTCGAAGAAGTTCAATAGTATATCCATGAAGATCAAGAAAATTGGTGGATAAAATTTGATAAGTTCTGCAAAGGTTCAACAATATACATACAACAACCATGTAGTTGGAAGTCGGAGATTTTGGAAGATGGTTTGCAAAGTACGAGCTGTCAACAAATCAACAAGGGATCTTGAAGCTCCCAATCAACAATGATGAACGCATGATTGTGCACTTGTATTAGAAGAAAAAAGGTGAAACTGAGTTATAACCTCATATCAGGAGCAAATCTTAAGTCAACATTCAAAATTATGGGACTCGAGAGCTCAAGACACATCAAAGGCTCTCTACATGGTTTAACAATACATCTGTAAGAGCTAAATGATCAAGAATATGGTAACGTCAGAAAATGATTCACAGTACACCAAGAAATCGCAATACACAATGAAAACTACAAAACCAAAATCAAAATAGTCCAAAGTATTTTAAAATTTGTTATAAAACTAATACGGCATTTTGAAAACTTTGGAGGGGTTTCTATAGGCACTAAACAAATAGAACAATCAGTTGAAATAAGAGCACCAGACGTCCACACCTAGGAGAGCGCACCCAAGAGCACACTGAGGTGATGCACCTTGTAGAGCATGCACTGAGGAGTGCACGTAGTATCCCATGTCCAGGATCATACGCATCCTAGGCACGCACGTGCCTTCTAGAAGTGCACAACCCAAAATCGCACTTAGGAGCTTTTGCCGAGGAGAATACGCCTGGTCTTCATGGGGTATTCATCAAGGAGCGTGCACCTTCCAGATGAGTGCATCCCATATTTAGGAGTGCATGTGCATCCCCGGCATGTGATGCCTCCTAGGTGAACACAACCCAGGAGCACACCTAGGGTCGTGCACCAAGGAGTATGCGCCTAAGCGTAGAAGAGTGTGCGCCTCCCAGACAAGTGCATCCCATACCGAGGAGTGCGTGCGCATCCCCAGCACGCACACGTCTCCCAGGTGCATGCATCCTTGGTGTGTGCCCACGAGCATGTGTCTCTTAGCAAATTTTCTATAGATGATGAAAATAGCCCAACCTAAATAAAAATGTCGTGAAGGCTAAACTAACCATACGCACCCATTGAAACAGGCACGTGACATGAATTAGTGCATCCATCACTGAGCATGCACTCAAACGGGTAAGCGACACAGACCTGCACCCCTCGCTAGGTGCCCCGTGCATGCCGACAAGAGCGCATGCCAATACTATGGATCCGTCGCACGTTAAAGGTCACACATATTCAGGGATGCAAACGCCCCAAAAATTGCGCACGTCAATTGGTCGCGCGGCCTTGTCGTATGTGCCCAGACTACGCGCACCCTTGTGCGTGTGGATTCGCAGCAGCACGCCCATGGAAATTAATGCCCAGGCGCATGCGGGCACCCAGGAGAGCGAGCTAGGTGCACACACCCCCAGGACTATGTGTGCCCAAGGCAGCACGTGCCTTGCAACACGCGCGTGCACCCTAGTGCACACGCGCCAATGTGCTCACATTCTAGTGCGCACACTATTCACGCCTCTTGCACTCCGAACCTCCGCTTCACATGCGAAGTTTGTTGAAAAATTCTAGTGAATCTATTGCAACTTCCCATGATAAGATATCTGATTATGAAGGGATTTGAGGGAACGGTTACGTTCCAAGAGGCTATAGAAACCCATCTCTATCAACAGAGAAAAGAGACAAATAGAAACAAAGAGGAACAATGAACACAAAAGTAAAAGTTACTGCATTTCAGGAGTTCTTGTTTCTTTTCCAACCTTATTTTGGTTGTACAGAGTCAGTCAGTGTTTGGATTGTCAACAGAAGACCGCAACAATCTTTCGTCGCTGCTCAGGATCCCATAAAACAAAATGAAAAAGGAGTTAGCTCTTTTCGTACCCCTGTAATCTTGAATTAAAATATTGTAATTTTCTCTTTTTATTTGCTGTAATTATTATTAATGGCAATGAAAAGAAATCTTCGAATTCGGGCGTACATGCAATATTTTTTTAAGTTGTTATTGTTGGACTATCCGTTTATTATTATCCAACAATTTTATAGCTGACTTATAAATATTAAATATTCAAGAATTTTTTAATAAATTTCGAAGGATCCTATTGGAATTATGATTTCAAAACTGTAAAACAAATTTCACAAGTATTTCTTTCCTGTTATTCTTATTTATGATTAGGAACTTTAATAGAACTATGAATGAAAAACAAAGATCTTAAAAAATATTTAAATGCTTTGTATAGTACCAAAAATCCTGATGTTGATAAGTTTTTTTTTAATCGTTAACTATTATTTTACTCAGTTAGTTGATACATATGATGTTAAGTATGGTACCAAATCACGAACTTGTCTATAATAACAACTAGCCTTAAAAAACTAAGGATTTTTTTCCTAGAAATTCATTAATTAATAATTTAGTTGGACATCATCTTAGAGGAAAGTTTCTGAACTTGATCAACATTATTCCACTCTTTTAGTTTATTGTGCGGATGATGAGGATGATTTTAATATTTTGTCATGTTAGGATATCTTATTGTCTCCATCATGCCTAGAAATTTGCTTACATTTCAAGTGTTCACTATAATTACCGAATTGGGTGCGATAAAGAGATTTCAATATTAAATCAGTTTAATCCAAGGTCAAATGTGCATTTAATTAGATTTAAAAAAAATTAAAAACATTATCCAGTTTTGATAAGAAAAATATAGTTGGAAGATGCACAAGTTGAAATTATAATAATTCTTCATCCTTTCCATAAGTTTAAAGTTTTAGCATTTGAAAGACTTTAGAATTAACAATTTTAATAAAGAATAGAAGCTTGTTGCTTCTTTTTACCAGAACTAGCGGTGTATGGCTTTACCTATTCTTCCTTTTACCCTGTACTCTGATAAAAGGGAAAAATATGCAAACTTATTTAACCATCAAATAAGAAAATAAAAAATGGGGATAATCTTTGAAGAAGAAGAAGAATTTAACCTACTTTTTATTTTGGACCATGCGACAGTGCCAGCCTGGAGCAACATTCCGTAAGGCATCTTGCATCAATTCCGTAAGATATCAAAAATGAGACAGTTGTACGTCGGGGGTCCATAAATATTTTATTTCATTGGTAAGTTTTTTTCTTGTAATGAACGTGGACGTAGGGATGCCACGCATCGGTCGACTGTGGACATGATTGGCCCAGATGAGGATATGATGTTCTCATGCACAGGGTATATATATTTCCATTGGCTAGATCATATTTTATAATAATGATGTTTTTTTTTTATTGAATAACTATATCTCTCGCTACCCATTGAGAAATTCGAGCTAAACCATGGGCTTCAATTGACTGAGAACGGAAAATAAAAATAATGTAGTAGTTGATGCCAATTGAGAGAGTCGGAATGCAATTTGTCTCACATTGACAGGTGAGTAATACTGCAGAAAATCTCATGCCATTAGTTTATTACTTAATTAATTAATTAATGATTAACGGCTAACACCTTCTTTAATTAAGACGTTCTATATTTTATCAACTTTGCACTCTTGTCTCTCAAATTCCTATTCTACCATCATCTCTCCTTTTAACTAGGACACTTATTAAAGTGAGAGATAATGGTAGAATAGGAATTTGAGAGATAAGAGTGCACTTTAGTAAAAAAGGAGAGTGAAAATAACTAAGTCCAGGGGGTTTTTTGAGAGTTTCAAACTTCAGGGGTGTTAAGTGATACATCCCCAATACTACAGGGGGTCTACCTGTAATTAACCCTATTTTATATAGTGAAATTCTAAATATACTCATCAAATTTTCTAAGTAAATCCATCCAAATATTTAATTTTATTATAAGTTTGTTATTATAACTTATTGACGAATTTATTTTCATATTTTTCAATTTTATTACATGTTCGCTTTTATTTTGTTTATTCTTTCATGCTTCTTTCTTAATCTCTCATATTAAAACTTTAATAATATCCAATACTCCAAAATAAAAAAAAAACTCAAATTCTAATGATTCTCAATGCTAAAAAAAAAAAGAATTCAAGAATTAAATTAAAAGTAGTTAAAAGAATCACCTTTCTTGTAGAGTTAAGATTTTTAAAGGGGACATAGATCCTAGTGGCCGATGGTAGAATCGGGCGACTAGAAAGAAGCGACGTCAATATCAGAAAGTTCTAGTAATTTTTGACTTTAAGAAAAGTATACTTAGAAATTGGAGATAGTTAAAAAAATTAATCGCCGTAAATTTAAAATTTTTCCTTTGTTATATTATATTCAAATTTTTTTTCCCGTATACGAAAACTCACCTATCTATATAAGGTGAACTTTCTTCCATCTAGAATTAGGTACATCTTTTGCCCTGCCAATTCATTATCAGAGGGCCATGGCTAGACCCATGGCTCCTCCTTCTCTATTTCCTCTTCTTGCAGCAGTGAGTTGTTCTATCTTCTTCTTGTTGTGCTCGGCTGCGTTCCCGAGGTTCGAGCATCCGGTGAAGGGAGACGGGTCTCTGAGCCTGCTTGCGGTCGGAGACTGGGGAAGGAACGGGACATTTAATCAGACTGAAGTTGCTTATCAGGTTCATATTAATTCTCAACTATTTTGTTCTTGTTCATTATTTGTTTGTGTGGTGCATGTATGTCTAACAATTTAATAGTAGTATAATTTTTAAGAAAAATAATTTGAATTACATCGGCGTCCTGTTAGAGGAGTATGTATATTATAATTAATTGAATTTTTTTTTTTTTCTCCAAGATTAGTAGTAAGAATTTTATTTTCTGAGGGTTGTTGTGATGTGTCTGAGTTTGATAAGCAATATTCTGAGGATATTCTCCTGGAAGAATTTTTTGGCAACGACAAGATGCATATTTTTTGTTGGCGATGTTGGTAGTTTGGTGACACTAAAATTATTATCCTTCCAAAAAAAAAATTGAATGGTAATTAATAGAAGGCATATGGCAAAGAATAGCTATAATTAAATTGATTTATTTTGTACTCTAACACATTCACAAGTTGAGCCAAAAAATATGAAAAAAATTAAACGTGCGCGAGTGAGATTTTAATCTGGATTGCTCAATACGATATAAAATTCTTGTCACATATCACAATCTAAAGTTATGGTGAAAATTAAGATAAATTTTTCTGTATTCTGATATTAATTAAATGGGAGCTATGTATTCTGCAAAGAATGAAATAGCACTAAACTTCTGAGATTGAAAATAATTACATTAAAAGAAGTGTTTAAGCAAGAAAAGATAATTTAGGCTAAAAGAGCTGATTCCTTTATGAAGTGGAGAAAAAATTGAATATGATATTTCTGCAATTACTAACGTTCCCATTTGCTTGTTTCCTTCCATTACTATTTTATTTTTCCTACTTTGTATTTCCTTTTATTACCTCAATATGCA
This sequence comes from Dracaena cambodiana, assembly GCA_036321105.1. NCBI lineage: Eukaryota > Viridiplantae > Streptophyta > Magnoliopsida > Asparagales > Asparagaceae > Dracaena > Dracaena cambodiana. The sequence goes on from JAYEPQ010000016.1 coordinate 27,356,358, forward strand.
AAAAATAATACTAGTTTCGTTAATTACTAATATGAATAATATAGGATTCCACCCTACCATAAATGCTAAAATAAAAATTAAAAAAAATAAAATAAAATAAACTAAGCCACAATAAGATACAAGGATGTAAGCTTAACGTTGAATAGCAAAAGAATAGGGAAAGGAATAGGCTAAAACTTCTAAAAGTAAAGTAATTGAAAAAATAAAATAAAATAAAGATCTTCTTTTTTCATAGCTATGACTCCATGAGCTAATGTTTATATAACTAGACAATATTCGTTACTATTCTCCAAGTTATTTTTCAAACGTATTTTATGCACTTTTAACTATGTTACTTTTTGCGTTCATGTTTTCGTTTATTATCTTTGTTTCTTATCGGTGCCTACGTATCAAATGCATGCCATATTCCAAAAACCGTGGTGTAACAATAAAATCTAGTTATTTCGGAAGCAACATAGTGAAATTATCTTTGATAACCGATGCAAACAGATGGGCAAAGTTGGGGAGGAGCTCGACGTAGACTTTGTGATCTCTGTTGGTGATAATTTTTACGAGGATGGATTAACCGGCGTCAATGATCCGGAATTTGAAAAGTGCTTCCCAAATGTTTACACTGCTCCGAGCTTGCAGAAGCAATGGTACGCTGGTAAGTAACTTATCCAAAATATCAGAATCTCAAGAATTACTCTCTTTTTTTTTTTTTTTTTTGGCTTCTGTTTTAACTCTTGCAGTACAAAATTCTCTGCAGTGTTGGGAAATCACGATTACAGAGGTAATGTGCTTGCGCAATTAGACTCGTCCCTTCGCAAAATCGATAGCCGATGGCTCTGTTTGAGATCGTACATTGTTGACACAGGTAAGAACGAAACTATATTTGAACGAACAAGAAGAAGTATTAAGATCGATGTTGTTGGTTTGTTTATTCATTTACTTTCACTTCTCTTCAGAGGTTGCTCAATTTTTCTTCGTGGACACGACTCCGTTTGTTAAGAAGTACTGGACTCATCCGAAGAAGCACCATTACGATTGGAGAGGAGTAGCACCACGCAAGAAGTACCTCAAAAATCTCTTGAAGGTACATAATTTTTACAGTTATTGCGTAATGCATGAGGTTGTGATGGAGTTTTCATTGATATCAATCTGCAATCAGGACTTGGATGCAGCATTGGCTGCGCCGACTGCAAAATGGAAGATTGTGGTCGGGCATCATACTATGAGGAGCGTCAGCAAACATGGAGATACGGTGGAGCTCGTCGACATGCTTCTCCCTATGCTTGAGGTATTTGATCGCTTTCTCAACTTGATCGAAATACAAGCATTATATGGCATTTATTCTTGGTTGGTTGCAGACTTATGGAGTCGATCTCTATGTCAATGGCCACGATCACTGCCTCGAGCACATTACTAGTACCCATAGGTAAGAATCCCATTGTTCTTAGATTACGTTGAGTAAATTTGTTCTTCACAATACTAAATATTCCACAAAAATAAACTCTCTGCAGTCCTATTCAATTTATAACGACGGGCGGGGGATCAAAGGCATGGCGAGGCATCTACAAACCCACAAGCGAGAAATTGGAATTGTTCTACGATGGACAAGGATTCATTTCTTTGCACTTGACCAAGACCGTGGTGAAAGTTGTGTTCTATGATATTTCTGGAAATATTTTGCACCAATGGAGCAACACCAAAGAACTCAATTCAGCCATGTAAGAAAGAAGTAGTGATGGTAGAACCTCGTGTGTACATTGCCATAGAAGACCATGTTTCTCATGGAGATCAGCAGATAGTATGACTGTAACTGGAGCAGACTGAAGAACACTCTCGTTACCGATGAATTAGTTATATTCGAGACTTCCTACTCTATTAGTTCCTGGCTGGGAAAGAGAAGAAACTTATCTTTGTACAAGGTTACGTAATATATGATAAATTAGTGAAAAAAAATATATATGTTAATCCTTTTCTCATGGCGCTTTTTTGGTAAAGGCATAAGATAAGAATTAGTTTAGTCTTTGGTGGATATAATATCACTTTTGGCCATATAGACACCAATATACCTTAACCAAACAATACCGGACCATGAAATTAATATGTTTTTTTTTTTTTTTTTTTTTTTTGGAAAGCAAAACGGTGGACTAAACGTCCTCCATACTTCATTAGTAATAGTTAATAGAACCCCAGTACAACATAAAAAAAAGAAAAAAAAATGTTACTCATGCTATAATCAAACCTGCAATAAGTTCTGGGTTTATACCCTTACAAACAGAGAAATGTCTGATACAGAAATAAGCAGCAGTAGAGCAGTAAAACAAAAAAGCAAGCCCGTAAGCTTATTGGCCCTCCTGTACTCTTGATCCTCAATTGCTCCCCCTTTTTCCACCAGGCTGAGTTCTGGAGGTAAGTATCATTAATATGTTTTTTTTTCTTTCTTGTTTTCATCGTCCAAGTGAAAAAGAAATCTAAATTGGAACACATGTTGCACCACCTTTGACGGAAATTGAATTGTAGCTTGCAGTCCTTTTGGATGATGATTGAATGAATCCATAGACAAGGGAAGCTTCTTCTTTCAACATCAGTACTATATAGCAATTGATGTCAATTTACTCTTCGTTGTCAAATTAAAAATATGGATGATGCCAAGCTATATGACACCTCAATGAAGCATCTTGAATTTGTTAGGGGAGATGAATTTTTCTCTATAAGCTTGGGAACTCACTAACAAGTTAGTGAAAGTCACTAAAAAGTATACGGGATGCCTTTGAGTATCAGACTAATTATGTAGCTAAAAAATTCAAGTGCTATCATTAAGGTGCATGAGCTATAAAGCATGGATACGGATACAGGAGAATTATAAGAAATGGATATGGAGACATGGAAAATCTGAAAAATTAGGATATTGAGACATGGTGACACAAATATGTGAATATTTATGCATATAATATACACATAATGAATTTTAAAACTCATAATTGTTAAGACATGTTTTCTTTTAGGTAGAAAGAAAAGAAAAGAAAAGAAAACTTAATGATTTAAAATGTAAATTCTAATATGTAACTATACAAAAGAAAAGAATCCGAATTCAATCAAATAGACCAATACCTTAAATAAAATATTTAAAGTCTCTATTTTTGCAAGCCAACTAGGGTTTATTAGCTTAGTGTCCTCTTAATATAAAAAAAAATACATATATACCATTCTAGGCAATGTGTGACTTCATAGTACTCAACACGTGATCTCTACGATTTTTGAAGCTCATACGGCCTCAACACACAATTTGCATATTTTTAAAATTGGACATGGCTATGATACTATAAGCACTAAAAAATAAAACAATATGCTAAAAGAATAGCGCAAGCGCGCCTGCCCAGACGTGCGTAACCCAGAAGCGCAACTAGAGGCACGCACCAAGGAGCATGCCTCTCGGCGTCGTGAAGCACGCATTGAAGAGGGTGCACCCTCTAGACGAGCTCATCTCATCCTCAGAAGCATTGTCGTCCCCAACAAGCACACGCTGCCCCGGCATGTGCAACCCAGAAGCGCAATTAGAAGAGCGCGTCAAGGAGCATGCTTTTGGGTGCCATGAAGCATGCATCGAAAAGCATGCACCCTTTAGACAAGCATATCTCATGCCTAGGAGGGTGTGCATCCTCAGCAAGAGCACGCCTCCCAAGTGCACACAACCCAAAAGCACGATTAGGGGCGCATGCCGAGGAGCGCACCTCTTGGAAAAATGTGCACCCTTCAAACGAACGCATCCCATGCCCAGGAGTGCGGCGTCCATAGTAAGCACACACCTCCCAGGTGCGTGCAACCCCAAAGTGCACTTTGGAGCACGCATTGAGGAGCACTTGCTTAGGTGCCGATTAGTGTGCACTGAGAAGTGTGCCGTTCAAATGAGTGTATCTCATATGAGGAAAGTACACTAAGAACAGTGCGTCTATGGCAATGCATACCTAGGCACAGACAAGAATCCTGCCAACAAAGCAGCAAGTACACTAGAGCGCTATGCGCGCGTGCAAGGTGGGCGTCACTCGCGCCCCTAAGGCTGGTTCTGCGCACGTGCCCAAGTTGGGTGCCGCATGCACTCCCAAGGTGGGCATTGTGGGCGCCCAGTGGGTGCTCTGCACGCGCCCCATGGGTATTCCCATCCCATCCATGCGCTCTGCTTCGCATGCGGAGTTTATTATAACAATCTGACATTTGAGAAATTTGAGGAACATTTATGTTTCCAAAAGGTTATAAAAAGCATCTCTAAAAGAGAGACACAAAGGGGGGCCATGAAGGACTAAAGAAAAAGTCCAGAGAATGAGAGAAAGATTCTGATGTGCATCAAACTCTCCTTCTCCTCTACCTCCAGCCAGCACTAGAGATGGAGAAAAGTCCAGAGATAGAGAACCAAAGAAGCTACAAGTACTGTGCTTCAAAGTTTCTCTCCTCCTCCAGTTAGAACCTGATGCTAGAGATATCAGTCGACGCGATATCCAGATCATCAACCAAAGACACTAGACGACTTTCACTGCTGCCTAAAGAACCCACAAAATTAAAAGGGGAAACAGAGTTATCTCTTTTTCCTAATTCAATAACTCGTTTTCAAAAGTTGTAATTTGCTTTTATTTTGTTTGTAATCTCCATTAATGGCAATGAAATGGAATTTCCCAATTTGTTTGTATTGGAGTTGGCAACCACAGTGGGAGACTCTCTTTATTGAAGAGAAAACGGTGGCACAATTCGACGTTATCGTCGATTCTACTGGCTCAAAACTCGCAAAGCTTTATCGCTGGGTAACGGCTAAAAAGTATGAGGCATCATCGCCCCATTGGCAATGACAAAGCGTTATCGCCTATTAAAAATTATACGGCATCTTCGCCCATAAACAATGATAAAATGTTATCATCTGTCGATTAACATGAGCCGTTATCGCCTCTTAACAAAAATATGGTGTTATCGCCTAACACCAAGCCTTGCACAACCTTGATCCCGTCACAAAAAAGAAATCAAGACTGTCGAAGAAGATGCAAGGCCCAGCGTGCACTCCTCAACATTACAAAAGAGGTCCCTGTTGAGAACATACAGTCTGAAACTCTGTAGAACTCTGTGCACAAAATCGCGTATGAAACAGAACCAAGCGCAAGTCCATGTGCAGACCGCATGCGCACAAAAATCACACAGAGCGCGTCTTGTGCATGCCCACAGGCGCGCATGCGCAGAGAACACATAGAGCGCACCCTATGCACGCCTGCAGGAACATGCGCAGGGAGCGCATAGAGCGTGCTCATGCGCACTCTCGAAGGTGCGTGTGCAGGGAGCATGCCCATGCAGGCACACGTAAGACGTTCTTGTGCGCACCTGCAGATGCTCCCGTGGGGAGCGCCCCGCACGAGCCCGCAGGTGCGCACCAATGAGCGTACCTCTGCACACACCCATGGGTGCTCGTGGGAGCGCCCCCATGTGTTGCTCTGCGTGCTCTCATGGGCGCACCCTGCGCTCTACCCTGTGTGTGCCCGTGCCTGTGCATGGAGTGCGCCCCTCTGTGCTCTTTCTCAGGCATGCATGTAGTGGGAACACCTCCGCGCTTTTCTTCTGGTGAACGCGCCCCTACTTTCTTTTCTTCATATTATTAATGCACCCAACGCGCACTTCCGCTCAATCTTCCCTGATCATGAAGCGCAATATTTTCTTAATGCAGATATTGAGTTGCACCCTCTGCGTGCTCATCTAAATGCAACAATAGAGGTGTGCGCTCTATGCGCTCCTCAGCAATAGTCTTTAATGCGTACTTTAGAGGCATGCAATTGTTCTCCGTAAGATTCTTGGTTTCTTCCATTGATTACAATGATTTTTCAAAATTACAATAAAAGAAGAACAAATGAAAATAAACGAGAGGATTTATATTATGTCACTCTTTTTTACAGAAGATGTGGGTTCTTGATGTGATTATGGGATCTATCTAGTAGATCTTGTTGATGATCCGATGTGAAGATCTCTGTTTGATGAAGAAGAACAGCTGACCCTAGCTCTCTCTCTACTAGTTCAAAGGCTTCAAGGCTCTTGCGCGTAACTTGATGTGCCAAAGATCCCCTAAAGTTTCCTCATGAAGGCTATTTATAGACTTTAGTTGGTTATCAGAGTTTTCTTAAAAATAGAGATGGAAGGTCTTTGTATTTATCAAGGATTCTAATCAAATATTTATTTTGACTTGGATCTCTTAATTTTGCATTCTGGTGGAATTCAATTCGGGTATTAGATGATTCCAAATCTACATCAGAATCAATTACAGATTTTGAGAATCTGCCCATGTTAAACTAGTGGCTTAGAACGCGAAGCTAAAAATTAGTTTCGTGTTTTACTTCTCAGTGCAAAGCTAATCTTCACGTCTGACTAGCCAACGTGAGGCTAAGAGGTAGCCTCGCGTCCACAAAGCTATTTTTACTATTTTTCCTCTTCTTTGAAATTTTTACCTTCAACAGGCCCCCTCCAAAATTTTCAAAATTGCTATGATTGGCATATTGTGAAATATTTTGGCTCCTCAATTTATTGATTCAAAGGGAATCTATTACTTTCATGCGAAGTTAACCTTTAGAATCTTCATTCTTTCTAACTTCGCGTAATGTGCAAAGCTATTAACTTCGCGTCCAACTACCTTGGTCGCCTCGAATTCCACATTAAATACAAAGATGCAGTTTACCTCTTTTAGATAAAGTTTTCTCTTCTTCTTCCTCACGTTTTCAAGAATTTCTCCAACTCCAGAGACCCAAAGATCCTTCTTCCAGAGTTCTTTGACGACTTCCCCATCTAATCCTTCGATTCTCTAGACTAATGGTGCCAAAGAAGAACATCTCTTCACGAGGTCAAACCTCATCACCGGTCGGCACAAGTAGTTGTTGCAGCAGCCCTGTCTATGCCGCACCCATTGGAGGTAAAATCCCCATTTTTTGACTTCGTTAACCATGCTGTAGTAGCAATTTTGTTTGGTTTTGACCAACCAAACTCCATTTCACTTGGAGAAGAGATGCTCAGTCTTCCTACCACACGAAGTTATTTGTTAGCCTCGCATCAAATGTTTCTATGCAAAGTTAACCCTAACTTTTGCATTTTCTGCACAAAGTTATCGCTCAGCTTCACATTTAGTCTTGAGACACGAAGTTACTACTTAGCTTCATGTTTAGATTGAGAAGTGAAGTTATCGCTTAGCTTCGCGTTTAGTTTGATGTGAGGCTATCCATTAGCTTCGCGTTTTAACACTTGGTGTGTTTTTAAGGACTTCATCTGTTCTCTAACTTTGATTTCTCCTTTTGCAGTGGGTTACTCAGTGGATCCCTTGTCACGAAAACACCACTTTGGATTTTTCGAGGGTGCAGACAAGCAACTCCTTACTGAGCCCATCTAGAAGCTTTGGAGGAACAAGTGTAGATGCTAAACACTCTCTGCCGGGCAGATGTTGAAGCAATCGCAGAGATCGAGGTGGTGGGCTACGAGTGGACCTGCTCGTTAAGAGGAGTTAAGGCACCAAGAGTAAGCCTGGTCTTGTGAGTTAGCCGACCTCAGAACTAACCAAGAAGCAATTCTGGTTGATCTGGAGAGGAGCGACTTTGAGATAGAAGCTAGTTAGACGGCAATCTTTCGAGCCCATGAAACCATTGCCAAGGTTCAGGCCATCTTGGAGACTAGCCAAGCCAAACTGGACGAGTCTTCAAAGAGAAAAGAGGAATTGATCTGGCAACAAGGGTGGCTCAAGCAAGAGAAGGCAGTCAGGACTCGGGCAATTGAAGAATCTCGACAACAACTCTCCCAGCGACTTGATATTAATGAAGATGACTTATGTCATCAGGCTCTACACTCCATGGAGGAAACTCGACGGCAAGTTGTTGATCAGACGGAGAATAAGTTGAAGTTTTCAAGTCGTTGATCAGATGGAGAATAAGTTGAAGTTTTTGGGAAAATTTTGATCTCCTTGTATCTTTTCTTCTTTTGTAATAAATGAGAAAATTCAACTTTTTGATTTCTTCTTTTCTTTCTTTGTTCACTTATCTTCATTCTTGCAAACATGAATAAAGAAACTTTTTAGCTTTTATTCGCTTAGTTTCATACAATTTTGAGTAGTGTGTGATGATGTGAGTAGTATATGATAAGGATTATGGTAAACAATTGATTCTGAATGAGTGATCGTATTAAGATTAAGAGATTCGATAGAGGTGCTTAATTGCACATGCCCGGGGTTCGACAGAGGTGCCTGATTGTACATGCCTGGGTTTAGCAGAGCCGCTTAATTGCATATGCCAAGATGATCGAGTCAGGATAATCGATGTTTGGTAGAGGCGCCTAATTGCACATGCCTGGGGCAGATGTGCTTAATTGCACACGCCAAGATGATCGCGTCAGGATCATCAGGTTTGACAGAGGCACCAAATTGCACATGCCTAGGTGACTCGTCTGAATGATAGACAAAATCGGTGATCGAATTAGGATCACGAAAGAAACAATCTATTGTGATGTGTATGATGGTTCAAACCTTACTGTCAGTTGTAAGAGCTTAATATGATAGATTTAATCGTATTAAAGTGATATGGATGAGATGGTTCAAATTTCATTGTCAGAGGTAAACCTTAACGTGACAAGTTTACGGGATATTTTGCAAACCTCTAACTATCAACGGATTTGAATTGCCTTTACCAATCGCCGTTTATGTTGGGTTAGCCATGTTATTCCCCTCAGCATGGTGAGTTGTCAAGAATTTTGTTTGGGCTTAAATACTAGATATTTTTTCTTCCCTTCGCCTTTGGGTTTTTGGGCAATTGATCTCATACTTTTACCCTAGTATGATAGGGTTGGCGAGAAACTTGATCTCCTCTTTTTGTTGCTTTGACAGCATTGCGTAGTTCATGCTTTATCCCCTAGCATGATAAGTTATCGAGGATTTGATTTTCTCTCCCCTTTGCTTTAATGGCTATGGGTTTATTGTGACAAGTTTGTTATGGAATTTTTTAGCAAATCCCCAGTTATCAACAAATTTGTCATGCCTTTACCAATCGCTATTTGCTGATGAGTTGTCGAGGGTTTTGTTTGGGCTTAAATGCCAAACATTTTCTCTTCCCCTTAGCTTTTCGAGCTTTGGACTATTAAATTGATGCTTCTACCCCCAATATGATAGGGTTGGTGAGAAACTCGTTCTCTTCCCTTTAGCTTAACAATATTTGACAGTTCATACTTTTTACCTCAGCATGATAAGTTATCGAGGATTTGATTTTCTCTCCTCTCTGCCTTTGTGGCTGTGGGTTGTTCATGCCTTATTCCCTAGCATGATAGGTTGGGGAGAAAGTTGTTCTCTTCCCTTTACTTTAACAGTATTGGAAAGTTCATGCTTTTTATCTCAGCATGATGGATTGCTGAGGCTTTTTGTTTTGGCTTAAATACCAAACATTTCCTCTTCTTGTGGCTTTTTGAGCTTTAGACTGTTGATTTCATACTCTTACCCCCAATATAATAGAGTTAACGAGAAATTTTGAGTTTCACTTCTCGTTGCCTTGGCAACATTGGGTAGCAAAATTTCGTTCATTTTTTATGTATTTTTGTTTTTTTGTTTTTCAAAATCTTTTTTTTATAGCACTTAATTTTCCATTCCAATGGCTAGCAAGAGTAGTAGAAGCAACATGATGCTTATCACTGTCAACATCTTTGGCACCACCAGTCCATTCTGGCTACTAGTGAACGAGGACGACTCGGTTGCAATTGTGGTTCGGAGCATACTCGGCAAGTACACTTGCTAGTACTGGCTACCCGTGCTCGGCAAGGACCTGGCAGGTTCAATATCTGCTGTGCTAGTATTGATCGAGTGTTTCTTTTGGTTTTTGTTGAATTAGCTGAGAAAATCAATTATTTGTCTTTCAACAAGTCTGGGTGTACCCCCATGATTTCTCTTTTTTAGTAGAAACTGAAGAGAGTCCTTTCTACTTTATATTATGGAGATCATAGTTGATTAACATCAGCTTCCCTATCGGTACAGGGTTTACTCCGGCAAGGAACTCATTGGTTCATATGACCAGAGTTGCCATATTTGCATAAACCTTCTATTGTTCTTCTTTAAACTAGAGGACACCAGTTTCTATTAATACTTGGATTCGATTCTTGAGAGTGTATCAAATCTTGGTTGGATGCCCAATGTTCTAGTGGAACAAGCAATAATTACGATCGTTGGTCTTCCTTGCATCTTTTGGCTATTGGTTCTCTGTAAACTTTAGCATCCCTCGTTTATTAAGGAGGAGAAATAGAGTATCAATCTACTCTATCTTGAGCAAGTATGTCCTATCAGGTCGGGGATTGTTCGGGCCCATGCCTCTCGGATTTTGGGGTCTCGGATTCGGATTTGCATCCAACACCATCACGACCTTCCCTTTATTTTTAGGATTCTGTGGAAATGGCATGTTATTTGTAGAGCTCCTTGTGGTGTGATTATCTTCTATCAGGCGAATTATACCTTTGCCTGCTCTCCCTATTTAAATAGGTCTTTTCAGGTATTGGACTCTACAGCTTCCATTTTTATCAGCATACCGGTCTTGAAATTATGTTTACAAATTTCTACTAGGGTTTCTTGGGTCATACCGTGTCGACATTGCACGGTTTTTCCTGGAATCGTTCTATGAAGCTATTGACTATCACTTCTCCTTGTTTTGTTGCGAGAAGGGAATGAACTGATATCTCAGTATCATTCTCAAAGAAACGTGTCAGAAACTGTTTTTCTACATCATGCCAGGTTTTGATGGTCATTGGGAGAAACTGCATAAACTATGTAAAGGCAGGCCCTCATAGGGTACTCCCAAAAATCTTGGTCATTATAGGGTCATTTTCCATTAAATGATTGGCTAGGGACAAGAAATAATACATATGTTAGCTTGGGGATCCTTTCCCATCATATGATTCCAATTTGAGGGGTTTATACTTATCAGGGAAAGGGGTGAAATTCCACTCTAGTGGGTAGGGTCTCAAAACTCCCGCCTCCTTCAATTCCTTCTTTTGCATTAGTGCGTCTAACTGGTTCTGGAGCTTCTCCATCTTCTTGGCATGAGGGTTAACAAAGAAGAATTTGGAGTCCTCCTCATGCACGGAGTAAGCTTTATCCTCTTCATTTTGTTTTTCCTTGTTATCATTTGTTTTGGGTTGTTCCGAAGAAGAGATTTTAGTCTTGTCTTCTACTATTTTCTGGGTATTTTTGACCTCCTTTATGAGCATCACCTTGAGTTCGTTGATAGTCTTTTGCTTCTCCTGAATTAATCGCTCGTGGGCTTCCATCCTCTGATCTATGTCAGCGGACCTATCCACCACATGCGATGTTGATCTCCTCGGTTGAGAGGAAGCATACAACTGTGGCGATGTTATGGCCGAATGGTTGCTATCATCATCCTCAAATCCTCTTGCGAGTCTTTTATAATTTCGGGGAGCAGTGACCTCAGTCTTGAGTCAGGTGAAATGGTGAGGCTCTCTGTCCTCCGTGTCTAATTCTTGTTCTTTCTCTAGAATCTTCTTGCCTTTGCCTACCGTATTTGCGATGATCGCCCTTAATTCTCTTTCCTTGTTAATTCTATATTTCAGATTACCCCTTCTCCTCTTTGAAGTGCCTTGATCTAGCTCAGTTATTCTGTCAAATATATACGCTCTTTGTTTATTATAGCAGTAGTTATTTAATACAGTTAAAATTAACTGCTCACAATGGCATGTAGAATGCGATTGAGTCACCATCCTTTTATTTGTTAAATATTCTCTTAGATCAGAGGCTTTAGTGGAAAAAGATCTTTCAGTCGCGCTTTGGGCACGGGACCCACTCGGCTACTAGGGAAGTCTAGACGCCTTCTGAGACTCTCTTGGGCTAATATTATTGAGTTGCTAGTCCGTCAGATGTTCAGCACTTTGTTTATTAGCCTGCATTATGTATCTTGGTTGTTTTACGCGCTGCTGGGAATTAGCTTTGAATTTTAAAGCTCTCACATGAGGCTGAGATATAGCTTCGTGTTTTACGTTAGCCTCGGGTTTTATGCTGGTTTGTCATTTCTGAAGAAGTTTAATTTCTAGTGATTGTTTAGCCTCGCGCGAGAGAGTATCCGCACATGCTGGCTTAACCTTACATTTTACACAAGTTTTATTAGCTTCACATTTTATGCTAGCCTCATGTTTTTGTCCAAGTTCAATAGCCTCACATGGAAAGCTTTCTTCACACACTGGCTTACTTCTGCAATTAGCCTCGCATTTTATGCGAGTTATGTCAACTTGGCATCTTGTGCCAGTTTCATGTCCAAGTTCAAGTTCATACTTAGGCTCGCGTGGAGAGTTTTTATCACACGTTGGCTTGTGATTAGCTTCGTATTTTATGTGATTTCCACTGGTCTGGCAATTTACGCAAGCCAGTTCACGAGGTTCTCACATAGCCTCGTGTTCTGCTTCTGCCTCGCATTTTACGCAGGCTTTGAGGGCTCTTCGTCTTGCTCGATGATTTCTATTGCGAAGTTGAATTCTTGTGAAGCCAGTCTTCTGTCCCTCTTCGGCAGGAAGCATAGAACCTTACCCTAGGGAGTTCTATTTGCATGACAGCTCTATGGCCGAAGTCTCAAAGGATTTACGGAGAACTCCTTTGCATCTGATTCATGGGTTTTAGAGATTAGGTAGCAATAGTGCCTTGTTTTAGTCGAATCAACCGACCCAGAGGAGAGATAATCCTCGTATTTTTGCTGGTCGATCTTGATGACGAGTATATCCATGACCTGTCTGATCTTTTTCACGTCCGATTGCATCACAATCTCTTGTTCAATGAAAAAGATGTCTCCCACTGTAGTCGTCAATTTGTTATCCACAAAATTCTTGCTTTCTTCCATTGTTTACAATAATTTTTCAAAACTACAATGATAGAAGAACAAAAGAAAATAAACGAGATGACTTATATTACGTCACTCTCTTTTACAGAAGATGTAGGTTCTTGATGTGGCGATGAGATCTATCTAGTAGATTATGTTGATGATCCGACGTGAATATCTCTGTTTGATAAAGAAGAATAGCCGGCCCTAACTCTCTCTCTGCTAGTCCAAAGGCTTCAAGATTTTCGTAGGTAACTTGATGTGCCAAATGTCGCCTAAAGTCTCCTCATGAAATCTATTTATAGACTTTAGTTGGTTATCAGAGTTCCCTTTGAGATAGGGATGGAAGGTCTTTGTATTCATCAAGAATTCTAATCAAATATTTGATTTTTACTTAGATCTTTTGATTTTGTAATCTGGTGGAATTCAATTTGGACATTAGATGATCCCAAATCTTAATTAGAACCAATTACAGATTCTGAGAATCTGTCCATGCCAGGCTAGCAGCCCAGAATGTGGAGCTAAAGATTAGCTTCACGTTTTACTTCTCAGCGCAATGCTAAGCTTTGCGTCTGACTATCCAATGCAAGACTAAGAGATAGCCTCACGTCCACAAAGCTATTTTTACTATTTTTTCCTCTTCTTTGAGATTTTCTCCTTCAACAGCAATGGGGCCTATGCAACTCTAATTGCATGTGCAATGAGCGCCCTCAAGCCATATCCAGCCAAGTTTTTAAGAAATTTATAAGAAAACAATAGTCAATCCTCATGTTACTCGTATTACTCGCGCGACATGGTTCAAGGGGGGCATATTTAACTATATTAGATAAATAATATTTATCCAACACTTAAGAAGATTGGAAAAGATTATGGTCAAAACATTGACCTCATATATTATATATAAATTCAAATGTGTCCAAAGAAGAGAAGTATTGGCAAATTTTTTGAGAAAAGAGAAAAAAAGGGGTTCATAGTTCAAGCCAAAAATGGCTAGTACTCGGATCATCAACCATAGAGAGATCCACATTCTAAGCTAAGAAAGGCTAAAGCGTGACCCTCATAGAGTCGTGTTTTGCCTCTAAAATATTGAGAGATGAACGATCTCTCTAAGAGTACAGAAACACGAGCCATTGAAATCTTAAAAATGGCTAAGGAGCCATAATGCAGATCCTAGATCCGCGTCATAAGCTAAGTAAATGCTGACAAACGCAGTCCCTTAGGGTCGTGTTTTGTCCTCAAAATTTTAAAATATAAGATTGTCCACATGGACTCAAAGATGTATTTTAACCAAAACGTGGACCTAATTCTCAACTTAAGTGCAAGGTCGCGTTGTGGCTTACAAAGGCTTATAAAAAACCAAGGATAACCCTATCTCAGTACAAACGCAGGACCAGCTGAGAAGCAAATACGTGAATCATCAATTATAGAGAGATCTGTGTTTTTAGCTATCTTTTGAGCTCATTACTAGAGCTAAATATAATTAAAACTCGAGCTCCAGCAGGTTGCGTTTTTACTCCAAAATCTCAAAGGATAAAAACTATCCTAATTTGTACCCAAACGTGGGTCTAATCTAGCAAGACACGTTACTGGGAGCTAAAATACGAATCATCAATCATAGATCCGCATTTGACTTTCCTTCTAAGCTCATATTTGGAGCTAAGTATAGCCAACACGCAGTCTCCAAAGAGTTGCGTTTTCATTCCAAAACCTCAAGAAGCAAAAATCACCTTCATTGACACTCAAACACTAGTCTGAGTATGCCACACAAGCTGTAAGAAACGAAAATGCAGATTTAAAGACTGAGATCCACGTTTCATTTACAAATCCAAAGGATTTAAGATGTCAGTTACAAATCCTAGAAATTTAATACAAATCTAATGAATTAAAAGACAAAGAATTAATCTTTCAGGGTCGCGTTTTAACCAAAACACGGATCTTACCCACGTCTCAAATGTCAGATCGCGTTTTGATCTTAAAATCTTGTAAGGTTACAACTAACCCCGTTTCAATACAAATAAGGGTCTGCTGTGAAGCTAATACTTGAATCATCAATTAAAGAGAGATCCGCATTCTGGATTATCATCTGAGCTCATATAATTAAAACACGAACCCTAGAGGGTCGCGTTTTCATTCCAAAGTCTTAAAAAATAAAAACTATCATCATTTGTACCCAAATGCGGGTCTAATCAAGCAAGATATATTGCTGGGAGCTAAAATATTGATCATTAATTATAGAAAGATCCGTGTTCTAAGCCCATATTTGGGGCTAAGTATAACCAAAATGTGAATCCCAGAGATCGCGTTTTCATTCCAAAGCCTCAAGAGGCAAAAATCACTTTCATTGACACTCAAACACAGGTCTAGGCATGCCACACAAGTTGTGAGAAGCTCAAACTCGAATCTAAAAGCTGAGATCCGCGTTTCAGTTACAAATCCAAAAGATTAAAGATTTCAGTTACAAATCTAGAAGATTAAAAAATTCAGTTACAAATCCTTGAGATTTAATACAAATCCAATGGATTAAAAGTAGGAAATCATTCTTTACTTAAAAGAGGCTATTAATTAGATAGTTACACCAATTCAAAAGCCTCTAAACTCTTATAAATAGCCAGAGGCTGGGCTGAAAAAGGGATTGGATTATCTCCACTTGAGCACTTGTGCTAAAAATCCAGAGTCTTCTGCATCCAAAAACTTTGCAAAAGCTGTCAACTAAAGAACTCGTGTTCGGAGCATCAACAGAGAGCAAGATCATTCACTCAGGCTACAACAGAACCCAATATTAAACAAAAAGGAAACTATATTGCTCATTTTTTGTAAATGGACAACCATTTATATTGTAACTTTCTTTTAAAGTTTCAATAAAATTTCAAATTTATGGCAAACAGGAACGAGATATGCGTGTCATGAAAATTCACCAACAACCACTTCACAAATATTATCAAATTTTTACACAAATCCATCATATCCATCAAATGTTACTCATGTTCTTGAGATGCAATCATTCGAGGAAAACAAGAAAGCTTACAATCATGAGACTGAGGAACGAACACGTAGTATAGAGGAAGGTATAGAAATTTTGCTAAAATGATCCTCTCAAACTGTATCTTGTATTGAAGCTTTCCTTAAAATGATTTCTGGTACAAAGCTTTTTGAAAATCAAGCATCTAATTATTTGAACATATCTAACTCCAAGAGCAACCACTTCAGTCACCTTTTGAAGTTGATATTATTCAAATGAGTTAAATAATCTTGCGCATGATGAATTCATACTTCGACATTGTGATCAACCTTTTTATGACCATTGTGAAAATAATTATGAAGAAACTACTGATAAAGAGAAAATTTTGCATGATGATTTGTCCCATGATGAGCTTGCTAGTTATATACTATTTTCTTATTCTTTTGATGAAAATTGTAAAGAAATTTATAATTTTTATTCCTTCATAATGACTTGACTAATGATAAGTCTACTAGCTTGCCATTTTCTTTTAAGAATTTTGATGAAAAGTTTGAAGAAAATTTACATGACGAGTTTAGAACACTAGAAGAGTTGATGGAACCACAGATGCAAGAGATCATGGTATTTGATTATTTGAAAGAGTCATTCAAAACCAAGCTCATAATTCCACCACATCAAGATGAGTATGTTATTTCAGATGATGATAAGATCAAAATACTTACTGACATGAAATATGCTCAAGGGTGGAATATAGGTGATGATAAAGGTATGATTTCTAATTTCAATATGTTACTAGTGAATAAAATAAAGAAAAATAGGCACAAATTAAGAAAAATAAAAAAACAAGATGGAGAGATTAAATGTAAAATTGATTAAAAAAAAGTTAATTTCATCCATATCAAGACATAAAAGGATACTTTGAAAGTGGAAGTGATCAAGAGGTCGTAACCGTTCTGTATATTAAAAGGTAACCTCGATGAGATCGTGAACTTTCATGATTCACATTACTTGTATATTATTTGTAAAATATTTTTCATCTTTATTTTGTCACTCCTGGTTTGTATATAAGGGCATACACGAGTTTAGGTGAGGGAAGAGTTAGGAGTTTTATATTTTCTATTTAGGATTTTTATTTTCTTATTATTTTTTTAGGTTTTAGGATTTTTGGATTTTTTTTTTTTTATTTTACACTTTGGGTAGTTTTTAGGATATTTTGAAAAAAAATAAAAAATTTAAAGTAAAAAAATTTATTTTCTACAATAAATCAAGCTAATTACAAACAAAAGAATAAGTTTAGATTGGATATTTGATTGGAAAGTAAATTGGATAATACACTTACAATTTTATGAAAAAATTAAAATCCAAAAAATAAATATTGTTAATTTTGAGATAAATATATATCTATTTTTCACTTCAAAATAGGTTATTAGATTAAGGAGAGAAATGATAACAATTGAGTAGTCTTTTCTATCTAAATAAGAAAAAATATAAAAAAAGAATAAAAAGATGAGCCTAGTACTTAAGACAATGATTCTTTATAAATAAATATATTTCTTAAGAATTACTAAATAGTTGGCATTTGCACCTAAGTAAGCATAAATATCCAAACGAATGGTATTTTTAAGAGATAGAATATGATCCGAATACTCGGATTTTTGCATCTAAACAAGCATGAATATTCGCGTGAAAGGTGAAATAATCACAAAAAATGAAAAAAAGAAAAAGAAAAAATATTTAGAGAGAAAAGATGAATCATGAGTTAGAATTTGAGTCCAAAACCGAAATATACTATCACACATGCACATAGATATATGAATTATTTTTTAGTTGGTATTGTAAGATATGTTTTTTTTTTTTTAAGTTGCATAGATCACGCGGTCTTCCTTCGACCAGAAAATAATTCAATTAAGCACAAAGTATATAAAGTTGTGAACTTGACAATTTGACTAATTTCTCCCGGTTAATTCTATATAAATTTTGAGTTTATCTAAGCATGCAATATTAATAACAAAAATAAACGTTCAAATTCTAAGCATACTCCATGCCTAAAGAGTGCACGATATATCAAAAACTAAGAAATGAATATATCATCAAACTATAAATTATCAGAGACTCAAAATCATATCTAAATCCTTTTAAAGATAATAGAGAATCAAATATATCAGTTCACATAAAATAATTAAAATCCATAAGCATATAAGAAGAGATACTAGTAAATTACCTAGGGTTTGTTATTCCATCTTATCCAACTCAAGAATTTAGCTACTCATACTTATCATAGGTATGAATGAAGAGAAAAATAATTCTTTTATTAATTTTTATGAATGAGTACAAAAATTAAATCTTGAATCTAAAACTATAAAACTCTATATTGTTCTCTCTCTCAAAAATGTTACAAAACTTGATATTCATTAGCTATTTATAGCCTTACAAAGCCTAATAGGAATTTTATTTATAAGGAAATTCTTAATTCTTCTCAAAAATCTCAAGAAAAGGATTTACGGCTGCTTCCTTCGACAGGCCTATCAACGGCTGCTCTCTTGGGTGGTTTACAGTCGATGGCTATCGACAGCAAGCACGTGGTTGTCGATAGTCAGTTCTGCTTTTGCACAACTCTGAACTGATACGTAAAATATGCTTCGATACTTTGATTTCCTTGGATATAAAAACCTGAAAAAACACTTAAAAACACTAAAAAAATATCATAGTAAGGAATTTGATTAATAAAAATAATTTTCCATTCATTTCTTATATTAATCAATAAAATTGGATTACACTTGCATAAAATAAACTAAAAATATTACACTTTTCAAATATAATTACACCCCTAACTTGAGTTTTACTAGTACTTAGCAAATCTATAAACTAAAGAAATTTAATTAAAGACATCAAAGTAAATCCTAACTTATTTTTATAGGAATCACGATTGCACTTAGTATGTACAACAAGCCGTTAAACCCCTATTTTATCCTAGTGGATGAGTATTGTCTCATGAGGGTTTACAGTGATATTACCCACAAACATCAAAAATTGTTAAGATTATGAAATAAATAAAAAAAGAAAAATAAGGATAAGTGTAAAGTAAATAAAATAAAAAAATATTAGTATCCTATTAACGATCTATACTATCACATTTTTTTTGGTTTTCACTTCTTTTTCATATCAAACTCAATTAGAGATACATACATAGATATTTATGAAAACGTCAATCAAAATAAATCACTTATAATCTAATACTCCTATGTATCCATCATGTTCATTTAAATCGTATCGTAAATATATTTTTACTTTCAATTATCCTCTCCTATATACTCTTATGAGTGTGTAAATGAGCCTTGTCAAGTCTCAAACCCCAATCAAACTTATAGGAATCCTTTTCATATATATGTATATTTTTTTCTTCTTTCTTTTTCATAGGCACTTACTTTTCAGGTAAACATTTATACTTACCGAGATACAAATGCCCAGTTACTCAGCTCATGATTATAATAAAAGTCCATAAGTATCGTTCGTGTGAACATGCATGCTTATCGAGATGCACGAACCTAACTACTTAATACTTACTTTCTTTTATTTATTTATTATAAAATTTTCATATATCTAAAGTATATTGCTTTATGTATCAGGCTCACTTCATTTATATATATATATATATATATATATATATATATATATAAAAGATAGGCCTCCCTTTTAAATTTTCTCTTTATTATCAACTTTCCATGACTTATCGTGTAAACGTTTAGAGTACATACTCGATTCTAATCCTAAGTATCCATATATCTTATTATTGGATTTAAAATCTCAATTAAGTCTACATAAAAACTATTATCATATAAGCATCAGTACTAAGATTTCAATCTCATAAATATGCAATGTAAAGTACTTCTAATCTTACTTTTTACTACAAGAAAATAAAATGTTTTTAAATTTTTTGTTAGTTAGCTATGATATAGTAAAGTACAGTGTTTCTATCCTACCCTCCAACTTAAATTATGTAATGTCCTCAGTGCATCAAAAATATGACTATAAAATTAATACACTAAGAAATAATGTAAGAGGTTAAGGTTAGAATACACTTGGTTTTGTTGGTTCTCAAAAAAACTCACTCCTTTTTGTAGTCGATATCAATGACATCTATAATGAAGAACTTCTTGTCACTTGCATCTTTGATACGGGCGGAACCCTATGGTCTCTTAGCTCATCCCTTCGTCCTCATCTGCAGAAACGTAGGCATTCTCACCAGCCATTTGTTTGAATACTTTGGTGAGAAGCCAATAATAATGTTATTGACGACTCTCGGTTTAGGCTTGTCGTTCTTCAAGAATTCTCATTCTCACAGTGAAAGTGTTTGTCATCTTTATGATCGAATCGTTTATATTGTGGAGTGTTACTTCATCTGGTCCGGCTATCGCATCTGCTGCATTTTCTTGTTCTTGCCCTTGTTCGACACATTTCTGATCTTATTCTCCATGATCGGCAGGTGGGGCAGCAGCATGTTGTTGCTCTTGTTGCACCTGTTGTTCCTGTTGGGCATGTCGGGCACTCATGCTTCTTCACACAGTGGTATCCGTAAATAGTTGCTTAGGAGGTTCAAATGTATCATCTCGTGATGGATGGACTCCACAATTCATTCAAATCTTTGAAATCAGAGACAGCAAAACTAAGTGAGGCTTTACCGTTCTCAGATGCTGGATACACTCATGAGCTTTATTTATGCATTGAACAACCGCAAAGTACATAATGGATGCGACATTGAATGTGCGCCTTTCCAAAATCATGTTTAACAATACTACGTCCCTCGAATATAGTTTCGCTGTTGTAGAGGACAATAATACGTTATATTTAATATAAAGACTTACCAAGATGTACTCCTTTCTGACATACCTAATCTTCAAAAAGCTCTCATTGAATGCAACATCACTTAAATTTTCGCAGAGTTTTTTGAACCGATGAGAGCCGCTTGGTATCTCGTTCATGATATTTACAAAAGAAAGGTGCTCCTCAGACATATTGAGTACAGGGATTGTCCTTAAAATTTCTTCCTTTGTGAATGATATCTCCCTGCCCCTTGCATGGAGTATCCATGTTGATCTCCCATTATTAGTTGCAAGTTAGCATAAAACTTAAGGACTATTTCATTGCATGCCGGTGCGTGTATATGTTGTGTGTATGCTTCTAACTCTGAGGCTACCATTTATGCTCTAAAGGCCAAATTTTCATTTATTTTTGAGTAGTCGACTGCACATTTGGGCCAAAACTTTAAATCATCATACTTCTCCAAGATTTTCTTGTTTGTCTTTACAACTCTAGTTCTTTATGGAGAAGAGAGACAAATATTCCACTCTTGGTCTTTAAGAAACTGTCTGTTTCTTTGGTGTCATTCTCAAAAAAATAGTTAAAAATTCATAACTTAGAACAAATATTATTTTAAAAAATCTATATATGAATTTATCATATAAGTATAATATTTATTATTTTTATATTTTTCTTTTGGTTAATTTCTTTATCTTTTATTATGTTTTATTTTATTTTTAGAATTAGAGTCATTCACATAATTTCATAGTTTCCCAATTTCTTCTTCAAAAATTATCAACTTCTACTTTAATGTTATTATTATTGCATGAATTTGACATATCATAATTATACAAGCAATCCATGAAATATAATGCTAAAATGGCAAGATTTTTACTTTGTCTACCATTGATTTCAACATAAAATAGCATTAATTTCATGAAATTCTTCAAAAATCCTCATAACTTTGCTAAACTATCCCTAATCAACCAAGAAGTGAAGATCTAACTTTGATTTGCTCAAATTCGTCTATATAAATTGTAGATCTAGGTTTTTGAGTCAAAAATATAATTTTACTAAGAACAAATCAACTAGAAATCAAAGTGGAGAACTTATCCTTCTTGGGGATTGATGAAAATTCGAAGAGAATTCCACGGGAATAGCCTTGGCTGTCGAAAGGAAGAATTTTTTGTCGTGAGTGTTGTTGATATAAACTAGGTTTTTGTTTGTGGATAAAAAAAAATGACTCTAAGATCTATTTAAAACTGCCCTTCTCTGTCGACGGTTGTCGATAACCGCTTCGATAGTGACTTAGACAGCCACTCTCAGCAAGGCAAAATTTTGCCTTTACAGGAGCCGCTGTCGACAGCCACTTCGACAACGGTTGTCTGTTGAGAACTATGTCAAGTCAAATATTTTGTTTTATTTTTTTTATTTTTTTTTTTGTTAGTTGTTGTTAGTTCCTAAACTAAGATTATTCCTAATATCTAGTTGTTAGTTCTTAATTCTAAAATTAATTTTAAACTAAAAGTTAGTTCCCAAGTCTAAAGTTGATATCAATTAAAGATTTTTTTTGTTTTTTTTTTTGAAAAATTTTGTTGAAGAAAAAGAAAAGAAAGAAAAGCAAATTTTGAAAATAGTTGAATTCATAATAAATATCAAAACTAAGTTATCTTAATAAGCCATCTCCCTCAACTTAAAATGCACATTGTCCTTAATGAATCGATATATTCGTTTAATTAATCAAGAACAAGTAAAAATTTAAGAGAGAAGAGTTTAGAAATTACCTCAGTCCAGTACTCATGATGTAACAATCAACTAAACAAAATTATTAGTACATAATATACAACAATATATATAGTGTTTTCATTTAGCGCGTATCAATGAGATGTCGGAGGATCTACTAGATCATGAGATTTCTCCAAGTACTTAGAAGTTATAAGTAGTACTTTAATTGTTTCCCATTTACTTTGAACATATAACTATTCTTTGGATTTTCAATATCAATTGTGCCGTGTGGAAACACAATTTTAACTATGAACGGTCCTATCCACTATGAATGTAATTTTCCCGAAAATAGATGAAAGCGTGAATCATATAGAAGCACTTTGTCAGAAGGATGAAAAACACGACGCGTGATACAATGATCATGCCATATTTTCATTTGCACCTTTGAAATGCAAGAATTGTTGTATGCATCACGTATTATCTCTTCCAAATCATTTATTTGTAGTTTTCGTAATAGGCCAGCTGAATTGAGATCAAGATTTACTAATTTAATTGCCCAATGCACTTTATGCTCTATCACTACAGGCAAATGACAAGTTTTTCCATAGATTAGTTTATATAAAGACATGCCTAAGAGTATTATGTATGTTATACGGTAAGCCCATAAAGTATCGGTCAGTCAAAACAACCAACCTTTGTGACACAGAAAACCGTTTTTTAAAGTATTTGCTTAATTTTCCTATTAGCAAGCTCAACTTATTCATTTGATTGTGGAGATATGGTATAGAAATCTTATGTGTAATATGATATTTCTTCATTAAATTTTTAAAGGTTTTGTTACAGAAATGTGAGCCCTCATCGCTTATTATCATTTTAGGAACTCCAAATCTGGACAATATGTGTTCCTTTAAAAATTTAATAACAGACTATTGATCATTATTTCTACAAGCTACAACTTCTACCCATTTAGAGATATAATCAACCGATACGAGGATATAAGCATATCCATTAGAAATAGGAACGGCCCTATGAAGTCAATGCCCCAATAATCGAATATCTCAATTGTAAATATGGGTGTTAAAAGCATATCACTCTTGCTAGTTAACGCTCCTAATTTCTGATATGACTCGCATCTTTTACAAAATTCATATGCATCTCTAAATATAGTAGGCCAATAAAACCACATTGGAGTATCTTACCTATCGTCTTTTAGACGAAAAGTAACTCCCACATGCTTCTGTATGACAGAAAGCAATGATGTTTTGAATCTCATCATCTGGCACACAATACCTAATAATTTGATCTAAACAATATTTAAATAAGTAAGGATCGTCAAAAAAACAGCATACCTCATATAAGAATCTTCATTTGTCTTGTCCACGCCAATAATTCGGCATTTCTCCTGCAACAAGAAAATTGACAATGTTAGCATACCAGGGAGTTATTATGATAGAAACTAGCATCTCATCAGGGAACGAGTCCCTAATTGGTAGCTTATCATTTTCAAAAGTTAATCTAGAGAGGTGGTTCGGAACCACATTCTCTACTTCATTTTTTGTTTTTGATTTCAAGATCAAATTCTTAGAGCAACAATATCCATCGAATCAGTCATGGCTTTGCATCTTTTTTTGACAAAAGCTATTTGAGTACCGAATGATCTGTAAAAACAACTATATGTAAGCCCAAAATATATAAATAAAATTTATCAAGAGTAAAAACTGCAGCTAGAAACTCCTTTTCTGTGGTAGTATAATTTGTTTGGACATCATTAAGAGTCTTGCTTACTTAATAAACCACGTAGGGCTTTTTATCTCTCCGTTGCCCTACTACAACTCCAATTGCATAATCATTTGCATCGCACATAATTTCGAATGGAAGTGTCTAATCTGGAGGTTGTATTATTAGCACAGTGATGAGCATCTCCTTGAGGATTTAGAAAGCGGTCTGGCATGCCTGCGTCCATTCAAGCTACATATTTTGCATAAGAAGGTGAGAAAGGGATCTAGCAATAGTACTAAAATCTTTTATACACTTTCTATAGAAACGTGTGTGTCGTAGGAATGAACATATGCCTTTCACGGTTTTAGGTATTAGTATTTTGAAAATAGACTCAATCTTAGCCTTATCTACTTCTATCCATTTAGATGAAACTATGTGGCCTAACACAATACCTTTTGTAACCATGAAGTGATATTTTTTCCAATTTAGGAATATAATTTTCTATTGACATCTTTCAAGTATAGATCCTAAATTTGTCAAACAAGACTCAAAATTATTTCCAAATACAGAGAAATCATCCATAAATACCTCAAGATAATGTTTCACCATATCGCTAAAAATACTTATCATACATCTTTAAAATATTACGGGTGCATTACATAATCCAAATGGCATTCTTCTAAAAGCAAAAATGCAAAAGGGACAGGTAAAAGTTGTCTTTTTTCTGATCCTCTAAAGCAATTTCAATTTGATAATAGCCAGAATAACCATCAAGAAGATAATAAAATTTATGCCCAATAACTCTTTCAAGTACTTGGTTAATAAATAATAATGGAAAGTGATCTTTACGTGTTACTTGGTTTAACTTCGGATAATCGATACACATACACTAACTCGTAGCAATACGAGTAGGTATCATCTCACCATTCTCGTTTTTAATTACTATTACCCCCACTCTTTTACAGAACAACTTGAGTTGGACTTACCAACTTACTTTTAAAGATAATAGAGAATCGAAGATATTAATTTTACATAAAACAATTAAAATCTATAAGTATATAGGAATACATACCAGTAAATCACCTAGTGTTTGTTATTCTATCTGATCCAACTCAAAAATTTACCCACTCATAGCCATGAATAAAGAGAAAAAAAATTCTTTTATTGATTTCTAAGAAAAAGTACAAAAACTAAATCATGAATCTAAAACTATAAAACTCTATATTGTTCACTCTCTCAAAAATATTACAGAACTTGAGATTCATTGGCTATTTATAACCTTATAAATCCGAATAGGAATTCTATTTATAAGAAAACTCTTAATTCTTCTCAAAAAATCCCTAGAAAAAGGATTTGCGGCCACTCCCTTCGACAAGCCTATCGATAGCTGTTCTCGGGTGTGGTTTACAATCGACTGCTGTCGATAGGAAGCAGGTAGTTATCGACAGTCAGTCCTGTTTTTGCATAGATCTGAAATGATACGTGAGATACGCTTCGATACTTTGATTTTCTTGCATACAAAATCTGCAAAAACACTAGAAAAATATTATAGTGAGGAATTTGATTAATAAAAATAATTTTCCATTAATCTTATATTAATCAACAATATTGTATTACACTTGCAGAAAATAAACTAAAAATATTATACTTTTTAAGCATAATCACCTGCTCTATTCCTTCATGTCTGAAGGGAAAAAGCCATATTATTATCACAAAACCGAAAGGGGGTTGTGATATGTCATAATACATGATCCTTTGGATATAAGTGACATGATCTGCCAAAATGCAGAAAACTCTTATTGGGACTCTGATATTAGTCTAGGAGCACTATTTAAGAAGCTAGCTACGAACATGACATCTGTCAAACCGACAGATGAAAATGATAAACTAACTCTTCTCCAAAATGAAGTGTTAGTTAAATATCTTGATGCCCGATGGAACATTTGCTTTGAACAGCACAAAACATCTACCAAAGACAAGGTGGTTAAAGTGAACATGGGTGACGAAGCTAACCCCAACCCATATTCATAAGTGAGAGTTTATCTTCTAAAGAAAGAGAAGATCTTAGAATTCTCATCAGAGAATATATCGACATTTTTGCTTAGAACTATGAAGACTGGCCAAGCTTAGATCTTCAAGTTGTTGTGCATCTATATTAAGCCAAATGCAAAACTAGTGGAGCAACATCAAAGAAGATTTCATCCGAGTTAATAGAGTCAATCAAGGATGAAGTTAGGAAGCGTATACGATCTGGCTGCATCCGGAAAGAAAAACATCCTGATTGGGTAGCGGACATTGTTCCGGTTCCAAAAAGAATGGAAAGATACGAATTTGCATATATTTTTGAGATTTGAGTGCGGCATGTCCCAAAAATGAATTTTTACGTCCAATAACAGATGTCATGATCAACAATAATTGCGAATTTGAAAGGATGTCTTTCATAAATGGATTCTCTAGGTATAATCAAATATAGATGTACCCTGAAGACAAGAAGTATAAGAAGTGCTCAAAGAAGTCATGATGGGACTTGTGGTGCTCACCAGCTGAGATCAAAATTAGAAGACCGGATAAAAAGAATGGGTTTTTATTGGTCAACGATGATGGTAGATGCCATGGCATATGCAAAGACATATCATGCTTGTCAGGTGCACACAAACTACATAAATCAAGCTCCAGAGCACTTACATCCAACTACGATCACTTGGACATTCGAGACATGGACTCCACCATCTTCTCGTGGATCGGTTCGTACTGGCTATAACCATTACTTCTCAAAAAAGGCAGAAGTTATCCCTTTAAGAGAATTGGAAATGGCAGACATGGTCACATTTATCAAATACCACTTTATCTATCACTTTTTGTGTTCCTAGACTAATCATCAGTGATAACAGTTCTCAATTTACTAGTAGGGCCTATATCAAATTATGTGATAAATTCATAATATAGAATGTGTTTCATCCTGGCTACCAACGGAAAAGCAGAAACATTCAACAAAACTATTGTAAAACTTCTGCAGAAATTTGTCACAACAAGTCAGCGTGATTAGAATGAAAAATTTGGAGTTTGTCTATGCGCTTATTACACAATAGTAAGAATACCAACAAGAGCCACACTATTCTCTTTGATGTACAGATCTGAGATCGTCCTACATCTGAAAATCTAGATTCCCTCCCTTTGGGTAGCATTAACAACAAAGAATGACCACATAAAAAAGATACAGCGAACAGCTACGAGAATCGGAAGCATTGGACGAAACACGCTTAAAAGCTCAACAGAAATAAACCTTTATCAACCATGAATCTCTCGAGTCTTTAACAAAAAAGTGAAATAATGAACTTTCAAAAAAAGTGACTTGGTCTTAGCAGTTAGACGACCAATGGTCATGACGCATAAGATTAAGAAAAAAATTTCAGCCAAAATGGGAGGGTCCATTTATAGTAGAGACGGTCTACTCAAGTAGAGCATATTAGTTGATCAATCAACATGGCGATCAGATAAGGATGCCAATCAATAGAAAATTCCTGAAGACATACTATTCTTAAAGGAATGAAGTCATTCGACCTCTTCTTAGATACAACAAATGAAGAAACGCTAGCTCGTTGCTAAGATGCAGCTCCACGCCCCGACTGAGGGTGTCAAACGAAAAGAATCATGCATCCCTATGACTAAAGATACAGGAAAACTTTGGTATGTAAGCCCAAACGAAACCCTCGCTAATCTCATCATGCTAGGGGTAAAAGCATGAATTACAAAATGTTGCCAAAGCAATCGGTAGAGAATGAGTTTCTCGTCAAGCCCAATTTGCTGGGGTAAAAGCATGAATTGCCTAATGCTGCTAAAGTAAAGGAAAGAGTAAAAGTTTGGCATGTAAGCCCAAACGAGATTCTTGACAACTCACCATGCTGAGGAAAATAGTATTGCTAGCCCAACTCAAACGGTAATTATTAAAGGCGAACCAAATTCGTTAATAGTTAGGAATTTGCTAAAAATTCCATGACAAATTTGTCACAATCGTATCCTTATTCAATCATAAGGATACATCACTACCCAAAGCCATGAAGGCAAAGGGAAAAGGAAAAGGAAATGTTTGCCATATAAGTCCAAATGAGGTCGTTAACAACTCACCATACTGAGGAAATAGTATACCTAGCCCATCTCAAATGATAGTTGATAAAGGCAAACCAAATCCGTTAATAAATAGGAGTTTGCTAAAAATTCTATGATAAATTTATCACAACAATATTCATATTAAATTATAAGGGACGTTATCGCCTAAAGCCGTTAGGCCAAGGGAAGAGGAAAAGTTTGGCATGTAAGTCCAAATGAAATCCTCAACAACTCACCATGCTGAGAGAAATAGCATGGCTAGTCCAACTCAAACGGTAGTTAGTAAAGGCAAACCAAATTTATTGATAACTAGGGGTTTGCTAAAAATCCTATAATAAATTTATCACAATAGTATCCTTATTCTATTATAAGGGAATATCACTGTCCAATATCGCGAAGGCAACGGGAAGAGGAAATGTTTGGCATATAAGCCCAAATGAAATCCTAAACAATCTCATCATGCTAACAAAAATAGTATGACTAGTCCAACTCAAATAGTAGCTGGTAAAGGCAAATAAAACACATTAATTGCTAAGGATTTGCTAAAATTCCTAATAAGATCAATCTCCTATCACATTAAGCCTTCACCTCTGATAGAAATGCTTCAATCTCCCACAATTTCTCAATCAGTCAAGTTAATAGTTACCTCTAGCAATCATTTCTAAATGACTTGAGTCCAAGAACCCAAATACCCACTATCAAGTTAAAATCAAACCTCTAATGAATATAAATCCAAACAAAACTTTAGATTACCCCCAGTAGTGGTAATCTGGTTGTCATTGGATTGTCTGTTAAGTTAAATCTTATCTCCGATAGCAAAACTTTCCTAGTCACTTTTTCTCTTATTTGTCACGTTAAAATCATACCTCTAACATGAAAAAACAAAATCAAATCAATTTCTCAATGAGATCGAATCTAAGCAATTCATTTGTCATGTTAAGCTTTCACTTTCGACAGAAAGACAAAATCATAATTCATCCAATCCAACAATACAACCTCTAATGAATTAATTTTTGACATCGTTAAGTTAACAATTACCTCTAACAAAAGTCATTTCCCTATCAAGTTAATCGTTACCTCCGATAG
Source organism: Dracaena cambodiana (assembly GCA_036321105.1). Classification (NCBI taxonomy): domain Eukaryota; kingdom Viridiplantae; phylum Streptophyta; class Magnoliopsida; order Asparagales; family Asparagaceae; genus Dracaena; species Dracaena cambodiana. The sequence continues at coordinate 27,385,587 of JAYEPQ010000016.1, forward strand.
TTAATTCACGAGACTAAATAAGTTAATTATTACCTCTATTTAGCCAGCTCATTCCTATCATGTTGCGAACTTCTGAATAGGTCGAGATTTGAGACACGTTTAATGATACCTCTGTCCTTACTCAAATCCCATTATATTAAATGTCACTAAATGGGTGGATAAACATGTTAAACCCTACCTTTGTTTAATCGATTCAACTATCATGTCCCGAACATCTAAATAGATTGAACCACAAGATATATTTAATGATATCTTTGTCTTTTCCTAATTCGTTATATTAGATTTCACTGAACGACTAGGATCCTATTTTTGCAAATTCTCGTCTATCATATCCATAACCTTTGAATAACACGAGTCAATACATAATAGAGCACGTTAACATCATACCACTATCTATCATTTATATCTCCTAATCTTTCATACTAAACGTAACTGAACAGTTAGGATTCTACTCTTTTGAAGACTCTTTCTATTACATCCAATACCTCTAAATAGTTTGAGTCCCAATCCATAAGATATGTTAACAATTACCTCTATCCATCAAATTCATCCATTTATCTGTCATGCTTTTAGCCTTTGAATAGACATCTAGAATGTTTCAAGCTGCAGACAACAGCTTTTCTGAAAGCAAAACTACAAATTGAAGTCTAACTGGACAACACAAGCGCAATGGTCAGCATCAAGAAAAATTCCTTACAAGCGATCTTTGATACTTCGAAGAGGTTCAACAGTATATCCATGAAGATCAAGAAAATTTATAGATAAGATTTGACAAATTCCATAAAAGTTCAACAGTACAACAGCAACAACCAAATAGCTAGAAGATGATAATTTTATCTTACGAGCTCCAAAAAAATCAGCCGGGAATCTTGAAGCTCCCAAAACAGCAATGATGAACACAAGATTTTGTCTTGTATTAGAAGAAAAGAGCTGAAGCTAAGATATAATTTCATCTCAGGAGCAAATCTTGAGTCAACGTTCAAAAACTATAGGACTCAAGAACTCAAGACATCTAATGCTCAATACATGATTCAATAGTACATCAGTAAGAGCTAAATGATCAAGAATGTGGCTACTCTAGAAAATGGTTCACAGTATACCATGAAAATCGCAACACATATTGGAGACTATAGAGCCAAAACAAAAAGAGTCCAAAGTATTTCGAAATTTATTATAAATCAACAACGAAATTTTAAAAACTTTGGAGGGGGTACTGTAGGTACTAAAAAATAAAATAATCTACTAAAAGAATAGCGCAAGCGCACGCTGCCCAGTCGTGCATAACTCAGAAGTGCAACTAGAGGCGCGTGCTAAAGAGCATGCCTCTAGGTGCTATGAAGCACGCATGAAGAGCACGCACCCTCTAGATGGGCACATCTCATCCTTAAGAGTGTGCACGTCCCCACCAATCACGCATCACCCAAGTGAGTGCAACCCAGAAGCGCAATTAGAATAGCACGCCAAGAAGCATGCCTCTGCGCACCGTGAAGCGTGCATCGAAGAGCGTGCGCCCTCCAGACGAGCGCATCCTATGCTTAGCAGCATGCACGTGTCCTCAGCAAGAGCGTGTTTTTCAAGTGCGCACAACCCAGAAGCGCTAGTAGAGACGCTCACCGAAGAGCACGCCTCTTGGCATAGCAAAGCGCGCATCAAAATACGTGCACCCTTCAAACGAGTGCATCCCATGCCCAGGAGCACACATCCACAGTAAGCACATGCCTCCCAGGTGAGCGCTACTCGCGCGCGCCCAAGATGGGCATTGCGTGTGTGTGAGCGCTGCGTCCACATGCCAGTGGGTGCTACACATGCACACCCAAGGTGGGCACTGTGTGTGCCCAGTGGGCATTCTGCGTGCTCCCCACATGCATCCCCACCCGTGGGCTCCGCTTTACGTGCGGAGTTTGTTGTAACAATCCCACGATTAAGAAATTTGAGGAATGGTTACGTTCCCAAAAGATTATAAAATCCATCTCTAAAAGAGAGACACAGAGGGAGCCAAGAAGGACTATAGAAAAAGTTCAGAGAACGAGAGAAAGATTCTAATGCTTTTCAGACTCTTCTTCTCCTCTGCCTTCAACCAGCACCGGAGACAAAGAAAAGTCCGGAGATAGAGAACCAAAGAAGTTACAAGTGCCGCACTTTAGAATTTCCTTTCTCTTCCAGCTAGAGCTTGATGCTAAAAAAATCAATTGATGTGATATTCGGATCATCAACAGAAGACGCAAAACGACTTCCACTACTGTCTAAAAATCCCATGAAATTAAAAGGGGAAATAGAGCTATCTCTTTTCCCTACCCATATAACCCGTTTTCAAAAGTTGTAATTTTCTTTTATTTTGCTTATAATCTCCATTAATGGCAATGAACAGGAATTCTCCGAATTCATACAGATACATAAGTTTTTGGGTTCTTAATATTCAATATGGCTTCGGTGTGCCAAATATGTATCGACAAGATATGGCTTCGGTGCCAAATATGTATCGACAAGTATTATGCAAGTATTGGTATTTGATACATATATGATATGGATACAATACTTAATTTAAAGTGTCTGTGATTCATAATGCATGAGTTTTGACTCCGAATATTTTTCCCAGGCCCGGTCCAGGAGTAAAAGGGTGAAATTCTTATGTTGGGGGTTTCATGTTCAATTTGTTTGCGGTCTTTGTCAAAATTATTTAAAATAATAGGAGAAGGCACTTGCCAGGGTGCAAGATAAAGAGGAAAGATAAATGACTTGTTAATAGGGAACAACAAGATATGGTCCAAATCCAATCAAAAGTTAGGATAACAACCTAATGTGATCTGGTCCCATTTGTGTCCTAATGCTCGGCCAGATCTAGGCAATAAGAATATGCAACTATGCCACCATTTTCATAACTTAATCTCTTAAATGTTCAATTGCTTGCACGCAATAATCTCAATATATATATATATATATATATATATATATATATATAAAAGTTGTTGGAACATGTAGTCAAACCAAGAAATAACTCGATTTCAGACAATATGAATGTTATTTTTACTTTTTCTTTTTCTTTTGCATCCATTTGGATTTTTAACTCGAACGACTTTTCTCTCTCAAAGTCATGTATAATAATATAAAAGGAAATATATATATATATATATATATATATATATATATATATATATATATATATATATATATATATATATATATATATATATATATATATATTTCCTTCTGACCGACTTGTAATATTAAAAAGATCTTGCACTTGATTCTCCTGAGCAACATGCATGACTTGCTCTGAAGATAACATAAAAGAATGAACATGATTCAATTGCCCCACACACTTGTTCTCTATATTAATATGAGCCCAAGATAAACCTTCTACTATG
>JAYEPQ010000016.1:27403440-27450940 GCA_036321105.1 Dracaena cambodiana
TTATTACATCATCGAAAAGTTTAAGTAAACGAAAGAAAAGTGAATGATAAAGTTTCTTAAAAAAAATAGAAAACAAACTAGAAGAGTCTCTATCGTGTTCCTCCTACAGTAAATGCACTTATTGAGAATCTGCCAACTCCTTAAAATATGATTCCAACTGTGGTGGATCTTCTTCTTCATTAACCTGCAAATCAGTATCTGGGCGTGCCAAACCAGGGTCGTTAGAACGACTTTGCAAGTGCTAAAAAAAAAGATAATAACACACAGGCAAGCTATGCGCGGTCTATATATGTACACATATACATTAAATAAGTGATATAGAAAATATATGCCATAATAATAAAAAATGTCTAATAGATTGATTTATAAATTTAATATACTTGTTTTGAATATAATAGTGGTCAACATGTAGCATCTGCATGTTTTGAATGAAATGAAAGTAAATATAGAAAAGATGAGATAAACATGCATATAAAACTTCTTATGTCTTATTGATGTCTAATACGAATTAGTTTGGAACTATTAGGAGGAAAGACCACATATTTTAAGAGGTCCCGTACATGCCCGGGACCACGACCCCATGACTCCTGGTACTGCCTCAGGACGTACCGCTAGGTACTTAAGAATGTTGGAAAAGCCCTATATCATGATATGACGGTGATGCAGTAATCACCCGGAACCTCCATGGTAGGTCCCTAAAATTCGGTTGCGCAACCTAAAAAGGTAAACCTCTCAAAATATGTGTTCAACTTCCTCCGTTCAATTCCCCCATAACCCCTTAATTTATATGCACATATACATGTTTAATTACACACGTGTGTGTGTGTGTGTGTGTGTATATATATATATATATATATATATATATATATATATATATGTATGTGTGTGTGTTTTAGTTTAATCACATGATCTATGTGAATGTACGCATGTACGTTTGGATGTGGTACAGGCACAAATAAGCTTGTTAGGTCAAATTTGATTTGTGTAAATGAACAAACACAAATTATGTAACAACATGCATACATAGAATTTTCTAATTAAAAGAATATCTTAAAAATATTAAAGAAAACAAAGAGAAAGGTATCTTGAGTAAAAGCATTACACCATTAGTCAGGCTCAACTAACTTTTGACTATTAGAATATATTTTCTATTCATTTTACAGCAGGAAGTACTGAGTTACTTTAAAATAGCCCATTCACAAGAACCAAAATACAATAGATAATGTCAAGTAAACAACAATTTATGCAAAAGGATGGGGATATAACCATTGTTTGAGCTCCAACAAAAAGTCTGTTAGTTGTTTGAACTCCTCTCTCTTTTAATTTTTTTTCTAGGATGTTTTCCCCTCTTTAATTTGTATCCTCTTCTCTGAATACTTGTCTACCATGGAAATTTAGCTTGTACAGCTTCACTATTTTATTTTAAAAAAATATCTTTTATTATTATTATTATTAAAGCAATGACCCAATGATAGAGTTGTCATAGTCACCATGCTTCTTCGGGCACTAGTTCATCATTCCTCAGCAAATACCTACTTTGAGATGCATCTGGACATTCTCAAGTTAGTTTAAAGTGCCCTTTATATATATATATATATATATATATATATATATATATATATATATATATATATATATATATATATATATATAGTTCTACACTTTATTTGTTGTGCCCTAGGCTAAGAGACAGTAGATGGAATGAAATTTTCTCAATATGGCTATACATGCTGGAGCTCCTAGAATCGGACAAAAGTCACAGTCTTGCATGCATGAGGTCTCAAGGGGAATATACAGGCAAAGCAATCTCAATGTCCATTTGGACAAGGCAAGGGAACTTTCTTTGTATATTGCCTAAGTCCATGTTAACACAAGCATAAATCAGTGTATTAATATATGAAGTTTACTGTTAAGTTCATATAGCCAAAATACGAGCATGTTATTAGTATGATGAGAGAGGTCATAGTCCAATGCACTCAGACACATTTGATCAAGATTTTGAGATGAAAAATTTTAGTCCAAAATAAATCAAATTCTCTGAAGTAAAGACTCAAAGGAATTTTATTTAGACTACTAACCTAAATACAAGTTGACGGATTCATCACTAGCTATTAGAATGGTGCACAACATTTCCTGTACTAGCATTTAGAAATAAAGGTTAATATTTTATAGTTGGATTTGATATTTAAGTAACTAATCAAACTTATAAGTGTACCCATTTAAAAAAAAAATGCAATTTAAGCAGTAAAATGATGTGATAAAAAAAATTGAAAGATACAAGAACCACTTTTATTCATGAGAATGTTGTAATATTCATCTAAATAGAATACAATGGTGGAGTTAGACTGCACTTGCGCTATCGAAACACATTTATCCAGAAATTATAATATCGAGTTTCAAATAAAGAAATAATGTAGATGTTTTATATATAAAAATAGAATAAATAAATAAAGCACTTGCATCAACTCATATATTTCGAAGGAAAAAAAATGTTAAGTTCTTGATTAAAAAAAAAAAGAATATAAAAGAACCATAAAATAATAACAAAGCACTTACATCAAATAAAAGCTCCACTTGAAAATTGGCTGCTAATGATTTGGATCAGGTTATGTTTTTTTTTTTCTTTTCCCTTTTCTTTCCTCTCTCTCTCTCTCTCTCTCTCTCTCTCTCTCTCTCTCTCTCTCTCTCTTCTTCTCTCCTTTTTATTTTTCTTTTGTTCTCTTCTGCCCAGTGCGGAAGAGAAAAAGACGTGTTTTTTTTTTTAAGTTCCCGTATCTTTTTTTTATTTTAATAATAAATATTTACAAATTTAGGTTTGTTTAAGATAAGTTTAAATATATGATAGATCTTCCTAATCAATCTAGATTCAGCCAAATCTGTTATAATCAAACTAACCAGTGTTTTGGATAAACTCAAATCATATGATAGATAAAAGATAATATTGGTTAATTAGTAATTATAAATAATCACTTTAATATTTATGATAATGCATCAAAAAAAATAAACACAAAAAAAATATTGTATAGGAAAACGGGATGTTACAGGGTTTTGGGAGAGCCGAAAAAAAATCAGAAAGCCGAAATAAAAAGGATTAGGCCGAGGGCATTTCCTTCTTGTTGCGGCCGTTTTGTTGGTTGGGGCGACCTGAAGCAAGGCGGCCTAAAGCAAGGCAAAGCAAAGAAATTATTTGGTCCGACAAATAATTTAGGTGGCTGCTAGTCTTTGTGCTACAGGTATCGGCTTGAAGCAAAAAGAGAAGAGGTGATGAATATCATATATTGTATTTTTCCTCTCATACTTTATCTATTTTTGTATATAAATAAATGCTACTCGGGTATTTTTAGTGCCTTTTTCAGGTAATTCGATTCGTACAAGGAGATGGCAAGAAATCAATGTTGGAGTAGGAAATCAGAGTCCGAAAAGTTTCTAAAGTGAGAAAACTACGAGACTACGATGTTACAAAGATGAAAAGTCAAATAAAGTCAAGGAAATATAATTAACAAGACACGATACGCACGTGAAAGAAATTTCAATTGATTTACTCGAAATAAAACCGCTATTTAGCGGTTTTGGCCGCCATTTAGCGGTCAAATGTGGGCCCCACATGTTGAATTTTCTTCCCTGGCTTCGATGTAATTTCTTGGTTTTCTAGTTCGGCTACAATTAGGGTTTGATTTCCGAAGCCTATATATTGGCCGTATCCTTGTATTCTAGGTTTTATGCAGTAGTTAATGTAGATTAGGATTTAGTTTGTACTCGTATTTCATTAATAAAATTAAGGTTTTGCTGAAGGGGTGGCGGCCACAATACTGTGCTCCAGAGGTAAGCCATTGTTTTCTAATCTTTATTTTAGATAGATTTAATTGCTTTCTAGTATAGATTTATTTGCTTTCTAGATTAGATTTAATTGCTTTCTAGAATCATGAGTAGCTAATTAGTTTAGCTCTAGGATGTAGATGAAGTTAGAATCCATCATGTAATTGCTCTCTAGTATTTTCTTCTTAAATAAAAATAATAAAGACATGATTCTTCTATAAAAAGTTTAAAATACAAGAACTCGAAGATTAAGACTTTGATAGGTTATACTTGAATTAGGTTTCTTGATAGCCTATACTTGAATTAGTCTTTGTGCTACAGGTATCGGCTTGAAGCAAAAAGAGAAGAGGCGGCTGCTCTTGTAGGTTCGGCCAAAGGAAAAGGAAGCATGCGGCTTTCTTTTGGATACCTTTGGGTTTTTCCTCAACGGTCGAAGCAAAGAGGTAGATCACTGCAACAAGATATTAGGGTTTGATCTAAAATCTTGGTGATTTCTTTGTAATTTCTCTTGATATAGTGAAAGTTTTTCGATCGTGTCCTCGTGGACGTAGGTATATTTCCGAACCACGTTAAATTTGCGTATTCTTGTCTCTGCTATTTTTCTCTTCGGTTAACTATTTGATTCTACTGGTTGTTGCATTAGTATTATTTCGCTATCTTTTACTAATAATTGGTATCAGAGCCCTGGTTCGGGTCAGATTTCACTCAGATCAATGTTGATTTTGAGTGGGAGTTATGGTGGAAGATAGAAAGGAAAAAATTGAAAATTTTGATGGGACAAATTTTTAATGGTGAAAATTGCAGATGGAAGATTATTTATATCAAAAGAAATTACATCAACCACTGTTTGGAGAAAAGCCAGAAAAGATGACAGATGAGGAGTGAGAATTGTTAGACAGGAGGGCTTTGGCACAGATTCGATTGTGCCTGACAAAGCAGATTGTGTTCAACGTCTCTAAGAAGAAGACCACTTCAGGTTTAATTTCAGTGTTGGCTAAATTTTATGAGAAGCCGTCTATTTCAAATAAACTGTTTCTAATAAAAAAGTTGTTCAATTTGAGAATGCCTTCTGATAGTTCAGTTGTTAATCATTGAACGAATTTAACACATTATGGGCACAACTTGAATCCTTAGATTTTGTCTTTGCTGATGACATTAAAACTTTGATGTTTATGTGTTCGTTACCGGATAGTTGGAGTAATGTTGTTATGGCCATCAGTAATTCTTCCAATACTGCTCTTAAATTTGATGATGTTGTGAGTACAATCATGAATGATAAATTGATAAAAAAAGAGTATGGGTGAGAGCACAGTTTCTACAAGTACTGCTCTATCGATTGATAATGACAGAAAGAAGGAAAGGGGTAGAAGTTTAAGTAGGGAGTCAAAGCAAAGAGAAAAATCAAAGTCTAAGGGGAAGTTTAAGAAAAAGTTAGTGTGTTGGAAATGTAAAATAGAGGGTCATATGAAGAAGGATTGTTCAAACAAAAGATAAGGAAGGAGCGAATGTGGTGAATCCAAGTGAAGAGTATGATGACTTGTGTTTGTCTGCTCATACAGAATCGAGATCAGATCTGTGGTTTGTGGATTCAGGGGCTTCGTTCCATTGCATTGCTCGCAGATAATGGTTTGAGAATTATGTCCAAGGTGATTTTGGGCATGTGGTTGTTAGTAATGGGCAGGAATGTAAGATTGTCAGTAAAGGGACAATTCAGTTGAAGTTGCACAATAGTAGAAAGTTGCTTTTACAAGAGGTCAGGCACATACCAGATTTAAAGAAAAATTTGATATCTGTTAGCAAGCTGGATGGCGAAGGTTATTGAATCTCATTTGAGAGGAAACAGTGGAAAATCAGTAAACGAGTAATGATAGTGGTCAAGGGTGAGAGAGTAGGAACTCTATATTTACTCTCAAGCTCGGTGGATCACGTTGTTTCTTTGGCCACCGTGAAGAATGCGAAGGCTACCTTATAGCATCAGAAGCTCGGTAACTTGAGCGAAAACGGCATGAGGGTATTGCAATGCAGAGGTATGTTGATAGATATGAAAGATACTAACTTTGATTTCTGTGAGAATTGTGTATTTGGAAAGCAGGAAAGAGTTAGTTTTATGAAGGATGGCAAGGAGAAGAAAACCGAGAGATTGGAGTTGGTGCATACAGATGTATGGGGGTTTTCTTTGGCAAAGTCTCAAGGAGATAATTCTTATTTTGTCACTTTCATAGATGATGCAAGCAGGAAAACATGGGTGTTCGCACTTAAGCAGAAATCCGATGTCTTCAAGATCTTCAAGGTATGGAAAACTCTTGTTGAGAATGAAACAGGTTTGAAGGTGAAATGTCTGTCGTCAGACAATAGTGGAAAATTTTGCAATAGAGAGTTCGATGACTATTGCTCTACCCACGGGATCAGGAGAGTAAAGACTGTACCGAGAATACCGCAGCAGAATGGCGTGGCTAAGAGGATGAATAGAACCATTTTGGAGTGAGCTTGGAGTATGAGACTACATGCAGGTTTGCCTTTGCAACTTTGGGGAGCCGTTGTAGATATGGCAGTCTATCTGATCAACAGAAGTCCAGCTAGTGTTTTAGATGGAGAAATTCTAAAGGAGGTGTGGTCTGATAAGACTATGAATTATTCATTCTTAAAAGTGTTCGGTTGTATAGCATATGCACATGTGGATCATGAGATGAGAAAGAAGCTTGATTCTAAATCTCAGAAGTGTGCATTCATTGGATACGGTGGAAACGAATATGGTTATCGCTTATGGGATTATGAGCATAACAAGATAATTCGTAGCAGAGATGTAGTATTTAATGAGGGCTGTATGTATAAAGACCGAATGAAAAGTAAGAGTGACAATACAGTGGAGAAAGAGTACTTGGAGCTGGATGAGCCACAGGATGGGATGGATCCCATAGATAAAAAAAAGAAGAAATATCTACATCTGAAGGAGAAGAAATGGCTACAACAAAGAATACACAAGTTTCAGATGAGACCGAACAGGAAAGAGAGCCATTGACTGAAGTAGATGGTTCCAGTACTTCATCAGAGAGTGTTCCCACTTTGAGGAGGAGCATGAGGATAAGGAAGCCAACCAAAAAACTTTGTCTTCCATTATATCATGTTTTGTATACTAATGCAGGTGAATCAGAGAGTTACCAAGAGGCTATGCAGGATAAATTTCGTCTTAAGTGGGAGTAAGCCATGCGTGATGAGATGTCTTCTTTGGAGGAGAATCACACATGGGAATTAGCGAAGCGACCGGAAAAGATAAAAGTATTGCATAACAAGTGGGTATATAGGGTAAAACATGAGGCAGGAGGGACACAAAGGTTCAAGGCTAGACTTGTGGTGAAGGGATACGGTCAGAGAAAAGGTATTGACCTTAATGAAATATTTGCACCTATTATCAAGATGACTTCTATCAGAGCAATACTAAGTATTGTGGCTGTGAAAGGATTGTATTTAGAGCAGCTCGATGTGAAGACTGCTTTCCTTCATGGTGATTTGGAGAAGAAAATATACATGGAACAGCTGGAGAGATATGAAGTTAAAGGAAAAGAGAATTGAGAATGTCGACTGAAAAGGAGCTTGTATGGGTTGAAACAGGCGCTGAGGCAATGGTACTTGATGTTCGACAAGTTTATGTTGGATTCGAGTTTTGCCAGATGCAATTCAGATCATTGTGTATATTTTCAAAAGTTTAAGAATGGTAACTTTATTATACTTTCTTTGTATATAGATGATATGCTTGTGGCAGGTACATGCATGAAGAAAATCAATGATCTGAAGAGGAAATTGGCAGGGAGATTCTCTATGAAGCACATAGGTGAGGCTAAACAACTTCTTGGGATGCAAATTACCCGAGATAAGAAAAGTAAGAAATTGTGGTTATCTCATGAGGGGTACATTAAGATGGTGTTGGAGAGATTCAACATGGAGAATGCAAAACCGGTAACTACAGCTCTTGGTGGTCAGTTTAAACTGTCAAAAGAGTAAGGTGTTAAGACGGATGAGGAGATGAGACACATGGAGAATGTACCTTATTCATCGGCCGTTGGGAGTCTCATTATGCAATGGTGAGTACAAGACTATATATTGCACATGCAGTGGGAGTATTGAGTAGATTCATGAAGAACCCTGAAAAGGAACATTGGCAAGCGGTGAAGTAGATTTTCAAGTATTTGAAAGGTACTTCAAATTATTGTTTGTGTTTTGGGGGTAATAACATTGATGTGCAAGGTTTTGTGGATTCGGACCATGCGGGTAATAGAGACAATGGCAGGAGCACCACAGGTTATGTTTTTACTGTAGGAGGGACAGCGGTAAGTTGGATATCAAGATTACAATCAATTATTACTTTATTTTCGACAGAAACTGAGTATGTTGCAGCTGCAGAAGCAAGTAAGGAGTTTATTTGGTTGCAGCGATTGATGAGTGAGTTGGGTTTTAATGGAGTGGATTGCAGATTATTCAGTGATAGTCAGAGTGCAATTCATCTTGTTAAGAACTCAGCGTATCATTCACGGACTAAATATATTCACTTGAGATATCACTTCATTAGTTCCTTATTGGAGGATGGTCAATTGAAGTTGGAGAAGATTGAGAACAGTAAGAATCCTGCAGATATTTGACAAAACCGGTTGATGGAAAAAAGTTGAGCTATTGCTCAATTTTGGTGCATTTGTGTTGAATGCTGAAATCGGGACTTTAAACGATCGAGGTAAAAATTTTGGATGCTGGGATTATCATGTATAGAGATTACATTTTTAGCAATAGGTCTCCAAGTGGAAGATTGTTGCTAATGGAGCCCATTGCCGCAGCGGATTTCGGTCTACCGAAACGGGTTCAAAATCGGCCTAAACCCGTTATGATATAATATATATGGGGTGTGGTGCTAGGGTTTTGGGAGAGCCGAAAAAAATCAGAAAGCCGAAATAAAAAGGATTAGGCCGAGAGCTTTTCCTTCTTGTGGCGGCCGTTTTGTTGGTTGGGGCGACCTGAAGCAAGGCAGCCTGAAGCAAGGCAAAGTAAAGAAATTATTTGGCCCGACAAATAATTTAGGTGGCTGCTGGTCTTTGTGCTACAAGGATCGGCCTGAAGCAAAAAGAGAAGAGGCGGCTGCTCTTGTAGGTTTGGCCAAAGAAAAAGGAAGCGTGCGGCTTTCTTTTGGATACCTTTGGGTTTTTCCTCGGTGGTCGAAGCAAAGAGGTAAATCACTGCAACAAGAGATTAGGGTTTGATCTAAAATCTTGTGTGATTTTTTTGTGATTTCTCTTATGATTGAGAACTAGAAAGTTGTAATCCTCTTTTGATATAGTGGAAGTTTTTCAATCGTGTCCCCGTGGACGTAGTCATATTGCCGAATCACGTTAAATCTGTGTATTCTTGTCTCTACTATTTTTCTCTTCGGTTAACTAATTGATGCCGCTGGTTGTTGCACTAGTATTATTCCGCTGTCTTTTGCTAACAGTAGGAACATTTTCTTTAACAACTGGAGATGAGTATGCTATCATGTCAGTAAACTGTTTTGGTCTTTTGTTATATCTTTTGGGTCTGCAGACTATAGAGGAGTCATATTATTGTTCTTCAATATCTATCTCATCGTCATCACCTATACCAATATCCTCGCTTATAGCAACTCTATTTCTATCGTAATAATTCAAAGTAGAGTTTCATAACCCATCTACGGTGGGGCACTCTGTAGCTGCCATCAGTTTGAGGTATTTTATACTAGTTTCTCAACATGGATACTCATGTAAGGTCGTATCTTATTTATATATTATCTTCTTAGACTCAAAGCACCAGAACCTATATTCCTTTACTGTTGTGCTAAAGCCCAAGAATATAACTTTTTGGCTTTGGGATCAAGCTTATTTTCCCTAACATGTAAATAAGCAAGATATCTAAAAACATATAAGCAATCATAATCAGTAACGTAATAACCAGGCGATACCTCGAGTGGAGTTTTCTCTTTATTTGTACCTGCTAACAACCTATAAATGAGATGACTCACATACAACAAAGCCTTAACACAAAATTTTTTGCCCAACCCGGTATTGGACAATATACATTGCCTCTTCTCTAACAACGTGTGATTCATGCTCCCCATCCCACTCTATGTGGTATTTCTCTTACTGTGAAGTGTCAAACAATACATTTCCCCTCCTACCCTTCCTCCTCCCCCTCCACCACCTCCCTCCTCCCCCTCCACCACCTCCTCCCCCTCCTCCTCTAAATCTTTTTTTTTTTTTTTGTTAAAAAATATTTAAAAAAAAAAGTGATGGGAGGAAGAGGGATATGGATTGAAAAAGGTGCTGGGTTAAGTGAATAAAAATTTTAGATTTCAAAAGTGAGGGTGAGCATAAAGAGTTTGGTGAGGTAAGAGAGCAAAATGATGTACTTAAATATAATTTTTCATAGAGACATTCTAAATATACCTATCAATTTTCTAAGTACCCCACCGAAAAATTTAATTGAAAATTTTAATTTTGTTGCAAGTTTGTCATCATAATTTATTGACGAATTTATTTTCATCTTATTCGATTATTGTATAAGTTTACATTTTTCTCTTTCTTCTTTTATGCTTCTTTCCTAATACTCCAAATTCAAAAGAAATCAAATCCTAATAATTCTTAATATTATAAATATATAAAGAATTCTAAAAATAAATTAAAAGTAGTTAAAAAAAAATTTACTTTCTTAGAAAAGTTAAGATTTCGAGGGGGTAGATGGAAGAATCGGGCCAATGGGAAGGAGCAATGCGGGGATCAAAAAGTTTATGTATTTTTTTAACTTTATAATAGTATACTTAGAAAGTGGAGATAGTTAAAAAAGTAAAAGCTGTACTTTGTTATATTATATTCATTTTTTTTTTTTTCCGTATAGGAAGACTCACCCATTTATATAAAGTGAAGTTCGAACCCTTCTTCCTTCCATCTAGAATTAAGTTCACCTTTCGTCCTACCAATTCATTGTCAGGGGCCATGGCTCCTCCTGCTCTATTTCCTCCACTTGCAGTGGTGAGTTGTTCCATCTTCTTCTCTTTCTTCATCTTGTTGTGCTCGGCTGCGTTCCCGAGGTTCGAGCATCCGGTGAAGGGAGATGGGTCTCTGAGCCTGCTTGCAGTCGGAGACTGGGGAAGGAATGGCACGTTCAATCAGACTGAAGTTGCTTATCAGGTTCATACTAATTCTCATCTCTCTCTCAAAATTATGTCCTACTTACTCTGTTTCTTCTTGTTCATTGAATGTTTCTGTGGTGTATGTCTAACAATTTAATAGTATAACTTTTAAGAAAACTAATTTGAATTATATCGGCGTCCTTCACTGTTTGGTTCTTTGTTAGAAGATGATATATATGTAATCAATTTGGATGTTTTTTGCCCCCAAAATTAGTAGGAAGAATTTTTTTTATTTTTATTTTATTTTTTTTGTGTGGTGACTATGATAAGTAATATTCCGAGGATATTCTCCAGGAAGAATCTTTGGTAATGACTTGATGCATCTTTTTTAGCTGGCGTCCATATTGTTTTGAAAAAGAAAAGTTCTGATGGATAATGGGTGGTGCACTGCGTGGGGGTGGCTCGTGGGGTTGTGGTTGGGCCCTCGCGGTTTAAATTTGCCCACTTTTCTTGCAGAATTAGCCATTTCAAATAATAATAATAATAATAATAATTGAATGGTAATTAAAAGTGGGCATCTGGCAGAGAATATCTATAATTGTTTCGTATTCTAATACATCCACAAGTTGAGCCTAAAAATCCTAAAATAAGTGTGCATTGGTGAATTTGAACTTGGGTTGCTCGATGCAATGTGAAGTTATTGTCACTCTACCACAACTCCGAAGTAACAGTGAAGTGGAGACAATTATTCTATATTCTACATTAATTAAATAGGTGCTATGTATTCCGCTGAAATATAGGAGATTGAAGATAATTACGATAAAAGAAGTGTTTAAGCAAGAAAAGATAATTAAGGCTACAAGAACTGATTCCTTTAGGAAGTGGAGACAAAATTGAATATGATATTTCTGCAATTAATAACGATTCCAAATTTGCTTATTTCTTTCCATTACTATTTTATTTTTCCAACTTGGTATTTCCATTTGTTACCTCTAGATGTCAGTTAGTAAATAAATCAATATAAGTCAATTTGTGAGAGGTTCTGCGTTCGATTTCCTATGAAACTTAATCTGGATAATGTTAAAAAAAAATATTTGTGTATGTGAGCTCGAGTAGAAAAAAGAAGGAAATCCAACAGAAGTTGCATTCTTTAACGAAACCCATAATTAGTTATATAGTTCTTTTCTGGTCTTTTTTCAAAATAACAATATTATTTGTAAGAGTACGCAAAGTTGCACTCTGCACATGAATGGCGCTACGTGTGCCTTGTTCCATCAACCCAATAATGTTTGCGTTCATGTCTTTGTTTCTTTATTGATGCCTATGTATCAAATTCATGCCATATTGCATAAACCGTGGTTTAACAACAAAATCGAGTTATTTTGGGATAAACTGATGCAAACAGATGGGCAAAGTTGGGGAGGAGCTCGACATAGACTTTGTGATCTCTGTTGGTGATAACTTTTACGAGGACGGATTAACCGATGTCAATGACCCGGAATTTGAGAAGTGCTTCACAAATGTTTACACTGCTCCGAGCTTGCAAAAACAATGGTATGCCGGTAAGTAACTTGCCCAAAATATCAGAATATCAAGGATTACTCTTTATTTTCGCTTCATTTTTTTAGCTCTTCCAGTATAAAATTCTCTGCAGTGTTGGGAAATCACGATTACAGAGGCAATGTGCTTGCGCAATTAGACTCGTCCCTTCGCAAAATCGACAGTCGATGGCTCTGTTTGAGATCGTATATTGTTGACACAGGTAAGAAAGAAACCATATATCAACAAACAAGAAGAAATATTAAGATCGATGTTGTTGGTTTGTTTATTCATTTACTTTCACTCCTCTTCAGAGGTTGCTCAATTTTTCTTCGTGGACACGACTCCGTTTGTTAAGAAGTACTGGACTCATCCGAAGAATCACCATTACGATTGGAGAGGAGTAGCGCCACGCAATAAGTACATCAAAAATCTCTTGAAGGTGCATAATTTGTACAGTTATTGTGTACAAATGCATGAGGTTGTGATAGAATTTGCATTGATATGTACTGATCTGCAATCAGGACTTGGATGCAGCATTGGCCTCATCGACTGCAAAATGGAAGATTGTGGTCGGGCACCATACTATGAGGAGCGTCAGCGATCACGGAGATACGGTGGAGCTCGTCGACATGCTTCTCCCTATGCTTGAGGTATTTGATCGATTTCTCAACTTGATCGCAATACAAGCATTACATGGCATTTATTCTTGATTGGTTGCAGACTTATGGAGTTGATCTCTATGTCAATGGCCACGATCACTGCCTCGAGCACATAAGTAGTACCCATAGGTAAGCATCCGATTGTACTTAGATTTCATTGAGTACGTTACTTCATCACAATACTAAATATTCTACAAAAATAAACTCTCTACAGTCCTATTCAATTTATAACGACTGGCGGGGGATCAAAGGCATGGCGAGGCATCTACAACCCCACAAACGAGAAATTGGATTTGTTCTACGATGGACAAGGGTTCATTTCTTTGCGACTGACCAAGACCGCTGTGAAAGTTATGTTCTATGATATTTCTGGAAATATTTTGCACCAATGGAGCACCACCAAAGAGCTCAATTCAGTCATGTAGCAAAGAAGTAGTGATGGTAGAACCTTGTGTGTACATTGCCGATCAAACAAACAGTATGACCGAAACCGGAGCAGACTGAACAACACTCTCGTAACCAATGAATTAGTTATATTCAAGGCTTCCTACTGTATTAGTTCCTGGCTGGGAAAGAGAAGAAACTTATCTTCGTGCATGCATGGTTACGTATCACATGATAAATTAGTGACAAATTGTGTTAATCCTTTTCTCCTTGTGTTTTTTTGGTAGAGGCATAGGACTATCTGAGTAAGAATTAGTTTAGAATTTGGGGGTATAATATCACTTATGACCATATAGACATGAGACACATATATGACACAGATACGAAGACAAACTAAATCTGAATAAACTAGGATACTAGGACACGGCAATGTAAATATGCACATATTTATGCATGCAATACATATAATGCACATTATAACTCATAATTATTTGAAAACAGAAAAAAATCTTAATGATTTAAAATATAGATTCTAATTAAGTAACTATATTTTTTTGAGAAAAGAACCCTAATTAAATTCAATAGACCAGTATCTTAAATAAAGTATTAAATTCTCTATTTTTGCAAGGCATATGGGATCTATTAGTTTAGTATCCCCATAATGTCAAAAAATATATATCTTTTCAGTCAATGTACGATTTCACAGTACTCAACATGTAATTTTCTATAATTTTTTTAAGCAGACACAACTTCAATATACAATTTGTATGATTCTTCGAAATGAAATGCAGCTGCAATATGCAAATTTTTGGATTCTTTATATCCGACACGGCATCAATGTCTCCAATATGCATCTGTAAGTGTCATGCATGTGTCGATATCCGATACGAATATGACACTCATTTTGAAGTGCTCATGCTTCATAGTACATGAGTTTTGATTCTACAAATATTTTCCCATGCCTAGTCCAGGAGTAAAGAGTGAAATTCTAATATAGGGATTTTCAGGTTCAAGACTGGAGTGCGATCTGTGCTAAAATAATTAAAAATTAAAAGAAAATGTACTTTCTACTATACAAGATAAAGAGGAAAGATAAATGACTTGTTAGTAGAAAACAACTAGACATGGTCCAAATCCGATCAAAAGTTTGGATAACATACTAACATGATCTAGTTCCATATGTGTTCTAATGTAGAGCACGATCTAGGCAATAAGAATGTGTAACTATGGCACTATTTTTTCATAACTTTGTAGGTAGAGAAAAATTCAAAACAAGAAAGAAAAGGCCAACGGAGCAAAATAACATCACGTCCACGAGGCTAACTGCCCTGCTCGAGGCTAATAGCCTTGCGTCGAGACGGCAGCCTCGTACGAACGGGGCTATTCCAGTTTCCAAACTGGTTTTCCTTTTGGATTTTTACTAAAATTCCGATTCTAATCATATCCAATCACTCGGAATTAAAGATTTTAGATTCAAATACCAGTTCATAGATTTAATTTAACTGGGATTCCATCCTTATCTCTAAAAAAAACCCCTAAAACTATAAATAGGTGCCAAAAAGGAAGTTTTTAGGATCTTTTTTTGGAGAGATTAATGGAGACCAAGAGTTGACTTTTACACGAGGGCACGCCTACCAGCAGCAAGAACCGTCAGCCAGAAACTTCGCCATCATAATCTCCATATTCAAGACCAAGTTTAAGCATTAGATTGTCAACGGAGAACAAGATTAATACTCCATAGCCACGTTAATAACCCACACATTTTGTAAAAGAGAGAGACATATTTAATAAGTTTTCTCGTTTATTTTATTTGTTTCTTTTCATTGTAATTTGGATAATTTTTATTATAATCTTTAAATCTATTGCAATAAAAGGAGGCACGACTTTCGCGGGAAATAAGCTGGCGACCACAGTGGGAAAAGTCTTCTACACTGACAAAAAGATCATAGTCAAATCTTATGCTCAGAAAATTAGTAAGTCTGTGGAAATGTTGGTTGTAGAAATTGATCAACAAAAATATGGCGAGTACTTATCCTCTAGATCGATAAGTCTGGTCAAGAGACTACTCCATCGCTGCTTGGAAATCCTAAGTACAACTTTGAATGACAAGAGGACTCCCGTTGAACAAGAGCCTCTTGGATCTTTGATCTTGTAAAAGGAAGGAGTCCAAGCAATGGACTCGAATGACGAGATGATTCCCATTGAACAGGAACTCCTCGGATTTTCGAGTTCTGAACAAGAAGAGATCCAAATTACGAATTCAAATGGCAAAGAAATTTCCGGAACAAAACCCCTTTGGATCTTTGGATTTCAAAATTTTAGAAAAGGAAAAATCTTTTTCTATCATGATTGCACAAGACACTGAAGAGAAACCAAGATCTGATTGATCAGAACTCAAATTCGCAACCAAAACTATCGAGCACGACGACGAATTCTCAAAAATCAAGACCAAGACGAATCTGGTCTCAAACGCCATGCTCAACAACTCAGTGTAGCCTCACGCGAGGCTATTTCAAAATGTTAGGCTAAACAACCCAGCATAACTCTGCGCGAGGCTATTTCTAAATACGAGACTAATCAGCCTAGTATAACTCTGCGCGAAACTAATCAGCCTAGCGCACAAAAGTTACAACGTGAGGCTAATCAGCCCCATGCACAAGGAGCCCCGCGTAAAAAGTCCAGAACATAAGGCTAAGTCCCAATTCTGTAAAGTATCTGCAAAAATCATAACAGAACCACGACCAAGGCAGAGATTCCAATCTTTCAGAGAGCCTTCCAGAGGCTGTAACAAAGAAGAGACTCTTCAAGAGTCTGATTTACGAGAATTCCTTAATAACAAGAGGAGGATGGCTCAATCCTGTCCACTATGCTAGTATAAACAAATAATCTCCGCAGTACTTACCAATTGAAATTGTGGTCCATCTAGACCCTCAGTTTTCAGCCAAATAACCGAGTTAAAGAGCAATACACCTAAAAAAAGGCATGTTCAAAGAAGAAAAATCACCAATGATGAAGAACCTCTATTCGTGACTTCTAATATGGTGAACAAAAGGAAGACCAGGAGGTGATAAAAATTCCTCAGATGTGGAAGCACGTCATTATACATGGCTCAAATCAGGAATTATGTCACCACGAAACTACAGAAGGTTGGCTGGGGGTTCAGATAGCGAAAGTGAAGGAGATAGTGATCATTCAGCCATTATGACACCGCGATCATATGAGTCTTTATACATGGCTCAAATCAGGAATTTTGGCACCAAGAAACTACAGAAGGTTGACTAGGGGTTTAGATAGTGAAAGTGAAAGAGATAGTGATCATTCAACCGCTGTGATACCTCGATCATATGAGTCTTTTAGGCTTGAAGACACAACGGCCCATATGAGAGAAAACTCCAGTGAAGTAAATCAGAGGCTGGAAATCCAAGAGTTTCTAATCTAAAAACAACAAAAGAGTCTTTATGAACCCTGCATACTACTCCTCAAAATGATGGAAAAGAATACTGAAGATAGATTAAAGAAACCATCTGATGAACCGCCAAATGAGGATGGTGGGAATTCAGAAAAAGAAGAGAAATTTCGCTATGTCATAGACCTGCATGCAGAAAAAATGCAAAAAATACAAGACCAACTAGAAGCCTTGATATAAAGAAAGGACGTACAAGAAGTCAATGTTACCAGATTGTACCCAATAGAGTGGGAATTGGCTCCTTTTCTCGAAAAGTACAAACTTCTAAAGCTGGAATCCTTCGATGGAAAAGATTCTCCCAATCAACACTTGTACTACTTCTTATCACAAACAGGTCACCTCATGGGAAATGATCTTATAATAACTAAGGTCTTTGCAAGTATCTTGAGAGGATCTGCATATATATGGTTTATGTAGTTACCCCCAGGGACTATTAAATCATGGTCCGATGTGGAGAAGAAATTCATGTACCGTTTCTTCAAAGATGATACGGAGATCTCGGTCCATACCCTCTTTACGAACAAACAAAAGGAGGATGAGACTGTTAAAGATTTCGTAGAATATTTTTGAGAGATGTCGTTACGATGTCCGCATGGCATGTCGCAAGAAATGCTAGATAAAAAATGCAAGCACAACTTATAGACTAATATTCTCCTTAAGATGGGGACAGTAGAATCCAAAATATGGAAGTATTTAGTTAAGTAAGAGCAGCAAGCGGAAGATATAATCCGCCGTATCGATAAGAGTCATTTCCAAAAGAGAGTATCCACGAACTGGCCATAGCCACAACCACCCCGCCCTAAGGGTAAGGAGGTGATGAACACTAGGCCTACTGCAAGTCAAACACCGCAGAATAACCAGGACTTTTTAAGATTGCAGCGAACGTACGACTTTAAAGATAAATAGACAATCACGTTCTTTAATATGTTAAGTAAAAGGGGATACTCAAATTGCCCGAAAATTGAAAGCCAGAGGATACTGGAAAGACAGATGATGTCAAATATTACCTCTACCATCAAAATATTAGGTATCTAACTAAGGACTGTTACGTTCTCAAGGTAAAATTCATGTGCTAATTGATGCGAAGGTGATCCGGTTGAGACCGAAATAGAAAAAGATGTCTGCAAATGCGGCTATAATCACTATGGGATCTTGGCAGATTCTAGCTGGTATGACTCCAATCCCTGAATGAAAATTAATAATAAAGAACTTCAACCAGCATAGTTTGAAGGAAAAGGGGCTCTCGCCAGTCTCTATCAATAAAAAAGAGATCATGTGGGTACATCCAGATCTGTTGAAGGACGAACAATAGATCACTCCAACCAATGCGATATCTATCCTTGGCGAAAAAGATCAGTCCAGCGCCACTTCACTCACCGACTCAGAAGTGGAGAAGACAGCAATGGCCACTCATCTAAATGAGGCAGGGCTATTAGATACTCAGTTCAGAAAAAAACTATCATAGAGATTACTCAAAGGTTGGGCCAAATAAGTCAGCATAAGCACTTAAAGCCCCACCTGCTAAGCAAAAAGAACTTTGTTATCAAAAGGATTCTAAGAAGGATAGTGAGGCAATTGGGGTACCATTTCAATTCGATATGTTAGCCCAGTTAGCCAACATCCCTGCTCGAATTACTCTCTACGAGCTTCTGTAATTGTCAAAGGTAGCAAAAAATGCCCTAAGAGAAGCCTTAGCCGATTAAGAGACTTTCCTTGCACAATCACATAACCATCTGCCGACGGGGAAGATCCTTACTCGAGCTGCCATCAAACAGCGAATAAGATCCTGTATGTAACATTCTCACCCGAACATATGCAAGTAAAGAATCTGAAGCACAATAGACTTCTATATTACTAGGGGTATATTGGTTCAACTAAGGTGAATCGAATCCAGATTGATCCCGGCTCTGCACTAAGCATCGTCCCTCGAAGGTTGAAGCAATTCCTCGGCATCTCCGCTAGTCAGCTAACTCCCACAAACACCACCATCTATGGGTTTATTATCAATGGTAGTTATCCGTTGGGAAATATACGACTTCGATGCCAAATTGGGAACTTGATGTCAGAAGTTACGTGTTACGTTATTGATGCTGACACGTCATACAACATCTTGCTCGGATGTCCATGGATCCATGCTCACATGATGGTCCCATCAACACTTCATCAATGCATGAAGTACATTGATGAAGAAGGCGAAGTGCATACACTGATAGAGACAAGCAACCGTTCAAAGGATTGGAGAACTACTTTACATACGCCATGCTATACCAAAAGGCCTATGAAACTTCCGGGAAGCCAGCGGAAGAGAGCTATGATAGTGGCAATGAGGCAGATTTAGAGCCTGGGCCCAACAAGGACGACGATTTTGAGTTTGAAATAAATCTATTTGTAATTAGTTTAGACAATATGGATGTACTTAGTGCCACTGATAAAGTAGGCGAATGGGTCATTAATGATAATGTAGGATTTGCTTACTTGCCTACTGTTGCTTCAAATTTTGTGCCATCCTGCACGAGCACAGAGGTGGATAGCTTGTCTAAGTTAGAGACGTTGGCGACCTTTACCGATACAGTCATCAATTGCTGCAAAGTTAAAAATTACTGACCTAGAGGGCACTGCTTTTGAAGTACCTCCTCAAAGGCCATACCAACAGCCCATAATATTCGGAAGAGTTGAGTTGCAGCCCGATCCAAATATAAATGATGACAGCGATGGCCAAGTATCACCACAGTTCAAACTTTATGAACCAAATTCTCATCGAATGAGGAGAAAGATACATTATAACTTAACCTCCAAACAAGATTTAAATTTTGGAAAAGGAATGAGGAATCTTCTATGCTCGTTCATACCAAAGGGCAAGAACCCTGATTAGTACCATAAAATTCGCAGGGGATTGGTTTATGTCACGCCCTTAGAAGCGGAATGGGAACAACCAACCACTCTAGAAGGCAACAAAGCCACAACAGATTCAGATTCAGATATGAGTACCGGAGCCATATTCCAAGCTCTTATATCGAACATGACTTCTGCAACTTTTAATACAGAGGAAGAGGATCCCCCTCTCATTGGAGGATCTATAGGTCCAACAAATGGAAGCCCAATGAGATATGCGGTTTGAGCAATGAGAACCGCCCACTGAAGACAAGGTAACCTAAGTTAACATGGGAACCGAGGAGAGTCCGAAGCCCATCTTCGTAAGTATGAACTTGCCTTCATCCAAAAAAAGGACCTATTAGCTCTGATAAAAGAGTATATAGATGTCTTCGCTTGGAATTATGAAGACATGTCGGGCCTAGATCTGAAAGTCGCAGTCCACTGGCTCAATATCAAGCCTGAAGCGAGACCCATGAAACAGCAACAAAGGCACTTTCACCCCGAATTGATGAAAGCAATAGAAGCTGAAGTTAAAAAACTTGTTGATTCAGGTTTCGTTCGTGAGGAGCAACATCCTGATTGGGTGGCAAATATCGTCCCAATGCTTAAGAAGAATGGCAAGATTCGGATATGCATAGATTTTCGAGATCTTAATGCTGCCTGCCCTAAAGATGAGTTCCCACTGCCCATAACCGATGTTATAATAGATAATACCTGCGGATATGAGAGAATGTCCTTTATGGATGGTTTCTCAGAGTATAATCAGATCAAGATGCCCGAAGATAAAAAGCATACAGCTTTTAGAACTCTGCTAGGAATATACTGTTATACAGTGATGTCTTTCGGTGCTTCTACTCTTCTTCTTCTAGGCAAAATTCTGTTGCAAGCTCTCGAAGGCCGTTTTGCAGCTTGCAAACCATTGCAGGCAAGAGTCCGAGAGGCTTTCCATGTGCTAGGAGGACGGTCAGGTACACAACTTCAATAGCTATAGCGTCCTGAGGAACGGACGAGACAATACAACGCTTCAGCCATAGCATAGGGAAGCCCGCTATCAATCCCCTATCGAAGATGGGAGTTTGTGCTTGATAGTGAAAGCTTTGGAAACTCATGCCTGCCTTGAACACATCTTCATCTGATTCTGCCGCATATGAGGTAGCACCCAAGTGAGCTATCCGAGGTTTGATACTAGCTTGACCAAGAGGGTCCAGCTTCGTTACTGCAACCTCCGGATGATCTACATCTTGAAACATGTAGTTAGCCTATAATTTTTGGCTAACACCTTAATTCCTTATTCCAGAGACCTCTTGGCAGATGCAGAAGTAACACATCACCTCCCGGTATGTCTCATACACCTGGGGATCCTACTTCTTCATCCACTGTAGCTCCTGTGTCGTCGAAACTATTTCTTCATACGGCAGCTCCGCCATCGATAATAGAAAAACTTCAAATATCTCACGGAGGGCAAAGTCGAGCTCACCTACGGGAGTGAAGAACGTCCCAGATTTGGGGTTGTACATCTTCAGGATGCTGAACAGATGGTAAGCACGATAGAGGAGACCCTACTGCACATTTCTGATAGCCCCGTACAGCCCGATATTATTCAGTATCGATCCAACTTGGAGAGAACTAAGCTAATCATTTTACTTCACCATATCCTATAAGTGGAATGGATCCATCTAGGAGTGCGAAAGTTGTGAGCAGGGTATTGACCTTTTGACTTTAAGAAATAATTGAGAAATGTGCCTGCTAGTTGAGGAGACTCTCCTAGAAGAAAATTCTTCCCCACTCTTCCAAGCAACAGGCCACTCAGGAATCTACCGGAACCATCTAAGTAAGGACCCGGGCTGCCAAAGCCACCGACGGGAATACCATCTTGATTTTTAGTGAGACTCCATTCCATTGGGCAAAGAACGGAGATGTTCTGAAGATAAGTCAATGAGCAGCTCCTTACTATCTCCGGGATGAACATCCTTACATCACCTATTTGATGAAACCACTTTCACTCATCTTCGTAAGGGACTCCTCCAAGACAAGTATCGAATCGCTAAAGAGGAAGACCGGTTTCTCAAGCTCTTCTCTATCCACACCTTCAAGGGGAGTGTCGCTTATCAAATCCCTCAATGTAGATAAACTGCAACTTGATAACATGTCCCTACGATCATCGCTACTCTCGAAAGTGAACGAGGGGAGTGGTCCATGAAAGCGAGCTAAATTCTATCATCAAGACCCCATCGGAAGCCAAAATGATAGTGCCTCGATAAAGAATTGGTATAATTCACTGACAAAAAGACATAGTAGAACTCAGAAGCTCATATTAATGTGTCAGAAAACTCATTAAATGGAAAAACGCAAAGCTAACTGCCCTGCATGAAAACAACTTAACGCAAGGCTAACGGCCTCGCAAAAACAGTCGCGAGGCTATAGCCTCGCGAGCACTTGTGCGACGTTGTAGCCTCGCGAACACGAGGCTACACAGCCTCGCAATTCTTCCCAAAGGCTTTCGCTATCGGCGGCGAATTTCAATGCCGTCGACGGCAGAAAAAAGGGTTCTGAACCCCAATTCACCCAAAAATTATGGCTAAAATCCTCCATTAAAGTCTCATAATCAAGATTCTACTCAAAAAAAAAAAGAAGAAAAACAAGATTTGGAGAAGATTTTTCCTCCAAGAATAGAGAAAACCCATCAAGGTCGGCGGCCAGTAGTTGTGAGGTTGAAACAAAACCGCTCTGATTGATCAAGGCCTTTTTTGGTGCCATTTGTCGAAGATTGATGCGAGGAATCGAAGAAA
Source organism: Dracaena cambodiana (assembly GCA_036321105.1). NCBI lineage: Eukaryota > Viridiplantae > Streptophyta > Magnoliopsida > Asparagales > Asparagaceae > Dracaena > Dracaena cambodiana. The sequence goes on from JAYEPQ010000016.1 coordinate 27,426,094, forward strand.
TTTGAAAGAAATTCGAGGAACTCAGGAGGAGAGAGAATAGGTTTCTTTGGAATGAAGGATGAAGATGAAGAGGCTATTTAAAGGAAGAAATGGCGCCTTGAGGGGTTAAATTTTCGCAAGGCAGTTATGAATCCTGCAAGGCTATTTTTCGCGAGGCTATTTTCTGCGAGACTATTAGCTCCGCGAAGCTAAATAGCCCTAGCCCTACGCACTAAAGAAGCTTGTGTAATGGAAACTTGAAGAGCTGAAATCCAAAGTATTTCCAAACTCGTTAGAAATCAGTAAACGAAATTTTGAAAAGTTTGGAGGGAGTTTTGTACGCAAAGAAAAATTCAAAACAAGAAAGAAAAGGCCAACGGGGCAAAATAGCCTCACGCATGCGAGGCTGATAGCCCCGCGTCCACGAAGCTAGCTACCCCGCACGGGGCCAATAGCCTCGCGTGGGGACGATAGCCTCACATGGGGATGATAGCCTCCCACGCGCGGGGCTATTGCAGTTTCCAAACTAGGTTTTCTTTTGGATTTTTACTAAAATTCCAACTCTAATCATATCCAATCACTTGGAATTAAAGATTTCATATTTAAATACCAGTTCAGAGATTTGATTCAACTGGGATTTCATTTTTATCTCTAAGAAAACCCCTAAAACTATAAATAGGGGCCAAGAGAAGAGTTTTTAGTATTTTTTTGGAGAGATCATTGGAGATCAAGAGTTGATTTCTACGCGAGGGCATGCTGACTAGTAGCAAGAGCCGCCGACCAAAAACTTTGCCATCATAATCTCCATATTTAAGACCAATTTCGAGCATTAGATCATCAACGGAGTACAAGGTCGACGCTCCATAGCCACGTCAAGAACTCATACCTTTTGTAAAAGAAAGACGTGTTTTATAGGTCCTCTTGTTTTTTTTTTTTTTTTTTCTTTTGTTTCTTTTCTTTGTAATTTGGTTAATTTTTATTGTAATATTTAGATCCATGCAAATAAAAGGAGCTGCGACTTCGCGGGAAGCAAACTTAATCTCTTAAAAGTTCAATAGCTTGCACAATAATCTCAATATGCAAGGGAAAAGAAATCTATTAAATTGTTGGAACATATGTCTGACATATAGTCAAACCACGAAAAAACTCGATTTCGGACAATGTAAATGTTTTTCTTTCCCTTTCGCATCCATTTGGATTCTAAACTCATACTATTGAAAAAGCTTCTCTCTTTCAGAGGCATGTATGATAATATAGAAGGAAAAAGAAAAAAAAAAAAAAACATATTTTCTTCTGACTAGCTTGTAAAACTAAAAGGATCTTGCACTTGATTTTCTGATCAACATGCCTAACTCTGAAGATAACGTAAAAGAATGAACACGATTCAATTGTCCTCACACACAATGTTCTCCTTATTTCAATATGAGGCCAAGATAAAATGATAACCTTCAACTATGACATTATTGACACTCACGGGCCATGCCATTGATGTTGCCACGAGTATATAAGTACTTCCTCCTTTATTCTCACTCCAGAATAACTTGATGTTGGACAATAGTGATTGCATCCTTGATGTACTAGGAGAACAAGAAGAGTGAATCAAAAAATATCCAATTGAATGTTAACATGTGATGGGGGCAGGAAAAGGACAGAGGTGGGTTATGTGTTTGGTGACTGATGGGTTAGGTTTTGTTTACGAGGGAGACACAAATTTAACGGGAGTTTCTAGAGGGGCACACCATATTTGTTTTCCTAGTGAGCTCACTTTAAAACTTCATACATATTATGAATTTGCCATCGACTTTTTTGGACTAAAATGTCCTTTCTTCAACCTCTCTTCTCCTTCTCCTCTAAAACTACAGATAACCTAAAAAAAAAAACTTAAAAAAACTATTCTATCAAATCTTCTCCTATATTAAATTATCTCACAAATTAAATTTGAAAATTGATTTTATTAGGTTTTTACTTACTCAAAAATCCTAAAACTATGCGGATTGAAAAAAAAATTATGAACCAAAAAAACTCAAAGTCCGGACGGTCTGATATCCATCCGGACTGGAAATCCGGACAGTGGAGTTCTGTCCGGACTTCCTGTTCGGACGAATTATTTTCGTCCAGACTGGAAGTCCGAATAGAACTCCACTGTCCGGACTTCCAATCCGGACAGTTATAAATAGATTTTTTTCGTTTTATTATTTATGAAGTCATTGTAGTATAGTGGTGAGTATTTTTATCTCACATGTGAGCGTCTTGAGTTAGATTCCTGTCAATAGCAAATCTCTTTTTATTTTATTTTATTTTCCCAAATTAATATATTTTCTTGTGCAACTATTACAAATGTAACTATTACGAATCTAATTAAATTTTCTTGTGCAACAATTTTTTAGTATCATTCAAGAATACTGCAAACTTCTAATTAAATTTTCTAATTAAATTTAATAATTAAATTTTTCTTATTACAAAATCAAACAAACTTCTCGAACAAATTTTTTGAGTATCATTCAAGAATACTGCAAACTTCTAATTAAATTTTCTTATTACAAAATCAAACAAATTTCTCGGCCAAACTCAAACTTTTAACTGCGTATCATTCAAGAATACTGCACTATGGCTGAAGATAACAGACTTTTATTCTCTACGATTATCTTGCAATCATCTTGAACAAATAACAATTGTGTCAATTGAAAACCTTACAAAATATGGTCTCATAACCAAAACTACTAGCCGCATACTACAGAATTCGAGGACACCAAGCCCACAATCGAACAAAGTGATTAAAAAAAAAGTTAGTACGAACTGCCTCTACAAAGTGATGAATAATACTCAAACTACAAATATTTTAACTAGATTCCACATTGCCAGCTGCTCTTGATTCCACATTTCCCAAAAACTGCCTCTCCAAAGTCTACACTAGCTCCTTCGCAAGTGTCTTGTATAAATTTGCATTCGCACTGTCAAGCAACAAAAGTAAGACCATCAGTTCAATTTTTCTCTCGCCCATTTCATCATGCAACTGCCCAGCTCTGCACAACCCATGAATAAAGCATGTAAACGTAACGACTGTCGGTTCAATTTTTCTCTCGCCCATTTCATCAAACAGCTTGCGGGCATCACTAACTCTCCCGTCCTTACTCAAGCCATCTATCAGAGTGTTGTAAGTGCAAGCATCGGGGTTCTCCATCTTGCAGAAGACTCGGACGGCGATGTCCAGCGTCTTCGCATTGCCGCACAGTGCATTGATGAGTACATTGTACGAGGCGACGGTGGGTTTGATTCTTTACTCCAAAAAAAATAGACAAAAAAAATTAATTTGCTAAATAAGGAAGAGATCTCACCCACCTCGACTCAAGAAGCAACGGTGGGGCGATGGGCGACCGGCATGGATTAGACCGGCGGCGAGATTGGCTGGCAACTCGGAGAGAGAAGCGAAGTTGGGTGGAGGATGTAGGGAAGGGGAAGAGGAAGGAAAATAGGAGAGGTGGGGAGGGAAGCAAGAGAGGAGAGGTGGGCGGAGAAGAGAGGGAGAGAAGAATGGAGGTTGGGGGAGAAGGAAGGGAAAAAGGGAGAAAAAGAGAGGGAGGGTAATTTCGGGTTATTTGGTGTGCTCACTAGGAAAACCTCTCTTTTGAAAAGAGAGGGTGGGCTCACTTGGAAAACTGGGCTCACTAGGAAAAATGGTGTGCTCCTTTGGAAGCTCCCAAATTTAACTTTAAAGTAAAGGTGATGCTAAGAAGTTCTTGTTAACAAAGATAATAAAAAGGTGCATCTTGCAAACTTTATAATCCATTTATTCAGCTATTTGTTAGTAAATCATTATTCTCCGTAATCATTTATTCTGATGATATCTAGAAAAAATATCCATTCCAACTGTTTACTTCTATATTGTTTTAGAGATTACAATATACTTAAAATTTTCACTCAGTTCATCACAATATGATGGACATAACTAACCTTGTATTGTCATTTCTCTATACGCCTAAGTTTAGAAAAAGCATGATATACCATAGAAATTTGTCGACTAACTTAACCGAGTCGATCAAACAATAATTTTGTCTCGAGACAATCTTGAATCAGGCTAAGTAAATTGGGAATAGACCGCTAAGATATGGAATCTTAGGTTAAGACCATGCAAAATAGCCGTTAGTTTAAATAGAAAACCAAACAAAAGATGTACACAAAGGTGAAATGAGTTCGGCTAAGATGGATCTCAGATATACATCCTAAGTAAAGGGTCAACGAATCAACTGGATCTTTGTATTGATGAAAAATACAAGTTCTCTCTCTCTCTCTCATATTACAAGCTCTCAAAGTATCAAAAAGTTCCCCCTCTCTTCCCTCGAAGGAGGGTATTTATACATATAGATTGTAGGTCAGAAATGAGAGTTGTGTGCATCTGATAATTTGTGGTTCCTTTATACAATTTGGAAAGGGAATCTTGATAATCCACCCACAATTTGAAAGGGATGGAGTTCAAATAGAAGCACAATTGAATGGGAATTAGTATTCGAGTTGTATTCTTAGTGGGTTACCACTATTTGGGTTAGAAACTGTCTAGTTTTGTGTGCTTTGCAAGCTTATTGGATCTTTGGATCTCTGTCTAGTGGGCTTCTTGCTTGCTTACGGGCTTATGCTATTCTTGAGTTAAGTACAATGAACTCTCGGAGTGTATATGTTCATTTCTTCAATTTGGAACATGTACTTGGTAGCTTCACATTGGATGACTTGATTCCTTCTAGCGAAGAAATTATAAAATTAGCACTTTTAGTGCCTGTCTTTGGTGAGTATAAAGGTTAATTAGCTAGAGATATCAGCTAAATGAACTACTTGCCCTGAGGTCCTACAGTAGCATACTTGATAGATAGATTTCTTAGGAATACATATTTTAACTGCCTAGAAGACTTGTCACCAGGATGCATGCCTTATACCTAGCCTAGCCTAGGTGATTTTTCCTCATTAAGTAGTAAGTCAGATGTTCACTCTCTTTTATAATTATTTATGAGAATTTGACTGCCTGAGAACTTACAGTCGATACAAGGTTACCTTTGGCAACTTTAATATAGAGAGGATTCATATTGGCATCATTCCATAGATATCCATGGAGGCCAACTTAGGTGTGTCAAGTTGGATCGAATGTACGGAGGCCTTATGTTGATGCTAGGTAGCATTGTGCCCATTCTAACGATTAACTCGCATGAATGGATGTTTCATATTGGCATCTTTCTATAGTCTGCTTGGATGAGACTGACGCCTTGCGAGAGTTGAATATGGTGTTATTCAATTTACCTGAACTGAGTAAGGATTTCAACACCATTGGTGTCGTCGGTATTATTACTAAGAACTTCTTGCAGCGGTCAATGAAGTCATCCAGTTTGAAAGTTGAGACGATACTGGATATATATCTCAACTGCTTGCTTGATGCTTCCTGGTTCGATGTGGAGGTGAGTTTAGATATGACATCTGTTCAAGTGTGTGTTCTGTTGGAAATTATTCCAACTGGAACCTTCTGTAACAAACTCTGCTTAATGTGAGTGAGGCATTCAATCAACTATTAATCTCTGGCTTGGCTCTGAGCCACATCTTGCCTCTTAGCCACGGTGGAGAAAAGTACCAGCCCCACACCAAAGTTCACAGAAAAAGCCATCCATAGATGCAATCCAGGTACTCGGCTCTCAAAATACTTCCTTCTCTAGGATAACATCTTTCGTCTATCCTTAACTTTCTGACTTGGTTGTAAAGATGCGTCCACAGACTAAATTTTGACATGCCTTATATAAAATTTTGAATTAAAAATAAAAATTCCTATTTGGGTGTTTTTACTTCTTTTCCGATGATGCCCTTATCATCCCAAAATGAATTTTCAATCCCTATTTCTCTTTTCAAATATCTATGCCCTCTTGTTCTATTTTCAGAAATAACTTATTCTTTATATCTAAAATACACTATACTCTGTCAGTTTATTCCCAACGACAAGGCTCCTTATAGGAATATGAGAAAGAAATAGTAATTGTATTTAAAGACTTAGAACAAAAAATCCAACAATCTACAGGGGAAAGAAAAAAAAAAATTTCAAAGTTCAACCTAGAAAGTAATGGGTCGCAAAGATATTTCCTATGTGTACCTATACTTTTGAATTTTTAGCAACTTTATCCTACTAATGTGACAACTGCAAAAAATTGAGTGAAACAAAAAATGCTAATAACTGATGCCCATTTTAAAATTAGTTTTTAGTAAATATTAATCATTCCCAGAAGCATATTCATCTAAAATACTAACTTCAATGCTAGTTTAAATCAATAAATGACTAAATTCATTTTATGATTTTAAGAATACTTGTATTATATTTAATATTTTTAATTAAAGAAACACCCACAGAGCATGTTTAACTAAAACAATCATCAATTAATTCAATATGTTAATGTCCAAATTTATATCAAGTTCTGTCTAGCAAGATACCCATATTCCAGATTACATCAAAGCCCCCTGCATTTAATCCCATATTATAATGGATCTTCATGCCAATAGAATACGGGTCACGACGAGAATGGAAGGATCCAAGAACAAACCTTTACTAATCATATTCCAAATTTTGAATAGAACCAACGTTAAATATAATTCAACCGCCAGAATAGGATAGATGGACAAGAAAATTATGGTTCACAAATCACAACACACTAACTCAAAAATCCAGTTCCCTGCCAACTTTGGAACATACCTTGGGGGACCAAAGAATTTTACTGGAATGTATAAAAGTATCAAGGAATTTAGACATTGTGCACACATGTATGGAAAATAAAATGTGAAAGTAGAAAAAATCATGAACAAGTATATAAATAGTAAAACATATAGTAATCCTTATTAAAGTAAAAGAAAAGATGAAAAATAATCCTCACTAAAATCTCAAGTTAAAAGCAGCAATTTATTGGCTGCTCTTCAGATTACATTGTTCCACCATTTTACAAAGAACAAAATTTAACAATTAAAAAGCAACGGGGAAAACTGTTTGGCAGAAGTTTGTCCAGGAAGAGCAGCACCTGTTGAGGTCATTTGTTCGAACTAATGTGAAAATAAAAGTGCAAGAAAAAGGTAAAGCGAGCTATCGGCGTCGTCATCTCATAATTTGTACCCGTTTTCTCTGTCTCACCTCGCAATCTAGGAAACAAGAATTAGAAGCATTTCCTGTGCACGATTGATGGACCGGATTCATCATACTCTGCCTTTGCAATCCACATCTGCCATTGACAAAATCCCATCAGTATTTCCCAACACAAAATGAGGCTTAAAAAAAAGAGCATCTCTAACAAAGTATATAAGCATGTTCATATTGTTGAAAATGAGAGGCAATTCAAAATATAAAAAACAAGGACATTTATCGGTCTAGAAAGAATTCGGAAATGCAAGTTTTTAAGTTGAAGTATGTGCACCGGGCACAAAACCCTGGAAAGTAAATATTTGTATGCTAATGCAAGAAAATATGCTATCAAAAAACAGACAACAAAAGATCAAATTGATCATAAATAATTAATGTAACAAATAATACATGACAAGTTGAAGATCGCATTGGTTAATTATACAATGATGGTTTCCTAAAAACATGTGTGATTATAACTAAAAGAAAGTTTGAGAAAAAAACTCAGCAGCGGAAGCGTTCTTCTCTAATTGTTTAGTTTCAAGTTTGAGAAACGAGGCAAACAAGCAATGCTAAGATTTTTGCACTAGAAACTAGAAATAGATGAAGGCTGGTGTTAATCAACCTAGGGGAAACTCATTTCCTAGTCCAATATTTCCATTCAAGGCAATTTACTGAAGCAAGAAACTAGAATTCAGCGAGCATATATTGTACTTTGTATAATGTGGAAAGAAACTGAACACTAGGAGCAAATCACTAAGAACTCTAAGAAATGTCCCAATAGCACAATAAATATTAGGCTAGACATATACCATATTATCAGGGACAAGATTCCTAATTGAGTAATGTCTTCGTGTGAGTGTGAATGCATGAATGTGTTGCAACTGGCAAAAGCACAGTACACTAAGAAGTGTTCATTCAAGTCAATTTACCTGCTGGAAGGTGCTGAGAGATGCCAAGATGGAACCACCAATCCAAACACTGTACTTCCTCTCAGGAGGAGCTACCACCTTAATCTTCATGCTGCTTGGTGCCAATGCGGTGATCTCCTTGCTCATTCTATCGGCAATACCTGGGAACATAGTGGACCCACCACTGAGAACTATATTTCCATACAAATCCTTCCTGATATCCACATCGCACTTCATGATGGAGTTGTAAGTTGTCTCATGGATGCCTGCAGCTTCCATTCCAATCATTGATGGCTGGAAGAGGACCTCAGGACAGCGGAATCGTTCGGCACCAATGGTAATCACCTGTCCATCAGGTAACTCATAGCTCTTCTCAACAGATGAGCTGGTCTTGGAAGTCTCCAACTCCTGCTCATAATCAAGAGCAATGTATGACAACTTCTCCTTCATATCTCTAACAATTTCACGCTCAGCCGTAGTGGTGAAAGAGTATCCACGCTCAGTCAAGATTTTCATGAGCGCATCTGTCAGGTCACGACCAGCCAAATCCAAACGGAGGATTGCATGAGGAAGTGCATATCCCTCGTAGATAGGAACTGTGTGGCTGACACCATCACCAGAATCCAGCACAATACCTATACATAAAACCCACGTTAAGACTTTCATAAATGAATTCCAGCATGAAATGTAGGAGATCAACCATTCTTTTAGCTAGTATGGCAGAGTAAGGTATTATTCTGCAACTAGTAGTAAATTCTTCAAGATCCAAGTTTAGATTTAACAAGCAAACATTGTGCAGTTATTTAGGCTCTTGGCATCCTATTAAGCTGAATTTGCAAATATTTAGTCTAGGATCAGTTTTAACATATGCAATCTTCAATAAGAAACAGCAGTTACCATGTCAAAATTGATAAATATGGCCAGGAATTTGGAAACTGAGGAACCAGTTGAGTAAAAGATGTTGCTTTGAAATACAACATAAAACGTAGCTCTGTTGTTAAACATTAGCATTAATTCAAACAGTACTATTTAATAAATATATCAAACAAAAGATTGCTCCAATCAACAGTAAAATTACAAAAGTTTCTTTTTTTTTTTTTTGCGCCTGTCTGTTCATTTGTAAGGAATTCCTAAACCATTAATAGCTCACCAAAATGCTAAGATCTGTGTCTACGGACATGGGTGCGGTAATTAGAAATGGACACAAGGTGTCAGATATGGCAACTCTCCAGTACCTAAACATGCAAAGGCTTATATGTGCAACTTTTATAACATATGAATATTTAATTCATACAGAATAACGTATTGTTGCTGGTCATACATGAAAAGGCTAAAACAGTAAACAAGCCGTAAAACATTTAGTTTACATCAAAGATAGCATAACATGCAGGAGATAAATCATCCTTTTGGGCAGTAAAATATTTATTTTGCAACTGGTTAGTAGAATTCTTCAGTGATTATTTCTTCTAGATCAGAGGTTGAATTTGACAGGCAAACTTTGTGAAGGTGTTGTATCTATCTTTAGGCTCTTGGCCTCCTATTAAGCTGAATGCCAGGATATTTAATCTAGGATCATATATAAGTTATAATATATGTGATCTTCAATAATAAACACCAGTTACCTTGTCAAAATTGATGAAAAAAATGGTAAGGGATTTGGAAAATATGAAACCAATAGAGTACAAGATATTCAAGAAAATATACAACTGATCATCTATCACTTTAGTTGAATATTAGCATTAATTCGACAATCTTGTTATAAGTAAAGAAATATAATTAAATATGTCAAACAAAGGATTGCTCCAATCAACAGTAAAGTTACAACGAAAGAGAATTATTTTGCAAGTCCTTGCCCCCATTTTTACGGAATTCCCAAACCTTTAATAGTTCACCAAAATTTTCCTCAATGTATCAAAATTTCTATCAGGCAAATAGAACTTATTTGACATGTTTACCTAATCCAATTCTGCCTTGTATATGCCCTAGCCTAACTAGAATTAAACCATCAGCCAATTATAACACCGCGACTATAATAAAAGGCAACATCAGTAAAAAAAATTTGGCTCATGTCATAATATGTGATAATATTTTACGCTGACTGTCACCGGCCTACCACAACTCTCCTTGTTTATCCTGATTTGGGACAGGCAGGATAAATCTTTTAAGCACAGGACTGGTTGGTCAAGTAACAAAAAAAAAAAAATCCTACCCCAAGTACTTGGGGATAAAAGGCTTAGTTGTTGTATTGTTGTATCAGTAAAAAATTATAATAATCCAGCAATAGGCTCTTCCTTACCAGTTGTGCGACCACTAGCATAAAGGGAGAGAACAGCCTGGATGGCTACATACATTGCAGGAGTATTGAAGGTCTCGAACATAATTTGAGTCATCTTTTCACGATTAGCCTTGGGATTGAGGGGTGCTTCAGTAAGGAGAACAGGGTGTTCTTCAGGGGCCACACGAAGCTCATTGTAAAATGTGTGATGCCAGATCTTTTCCATATCATCCCAATTGTTCACAATACCATGCTCAATGGGGTACTTCAGAGTTAAGATACCCCTTTTAGATTGAGCCTCATCACCAACATATGCATCTTTCTGGCCCATGCCAACCATCACACCAGTGTGACGTGGACGGCCAACAATGCTAGGGAAAACAGCCCTCGGAGCATCATCGCCAGCAAATCCAGCCTGATAAAACCAAAAATGGAGCAGGGAAAAAAAAAACTAAGTTGGCATACTGATACATCAACTACTAAGGTTTTTACAATAAATTAACACAAAGTATAGTTCAAGATTATATGACTTTATATCATTTTACCCATATAAGCAAAGCATACACCAATATGGATTAGCAGCCAGTATATCCCTAGGAAAATTGATGCATAGTAATCGATTGGGTAACTGTACAAAATCATAATTTACAAAGTAGTGCAGTTATACCTTGACCATTCCTGTCCCATTGTCACAAACAAGAGGCTGAATATCTTCGCCATCTGCCATCTTCTAGATCTGACAAAAGAAAGATGAGACTATGAAATACAATTTCGTCAGTTAATTGAGAAAATAAAATCACTAAATACCCAGACCAAAAAGAGACTTGTGGATACAACAAGCACTTTTCCAAGTTCAAAGTAGAAGAAGTAACAGATAGTTTAAAGAATTAGCTACTATGAACAACGAAATAATTTGCAAACGTGACAGGTTTAACCACCTACAACAAGCAACTGTAAAACTATTAGTTATAGATGATATAGCAGCAACACAAATTTCGATCAATTGAAGCAACTTCTTCACTGGTACAACAGTTTATGATTAGAAAATATTAACATAATACATGCTCATAAAATACAATCCTTTCCCCGCATAGAAAATTCATAAATTTTTAAAAAGAAATTAAATATCTATTTTTTTTAGAAGTTATTCACAAGCCAACAACCTAGATTAAATGTAAATATACATTACAATCCCAGATAATCTTATACCTACATCTTCGACTAGTCATAAGGCCCATATAAAAGAAATGCAAGAAAGGTAGACAATTCAATCAGTCAAACAATTTGTATTTGACATGTTTACCCAACTGTGCTATATGTAAAACTCCATTCCAGCCAATGTTGATCCCACAATCCTCATTCCTCGTTCATTCACAGACATGAGACCAGTCTCACCAAATAAATAAAAGAAGTACTAGGAAATAGATAAAAATAACATTCTAGTTGCCGTCCATTATCACATGACACCTAACTGAAAGTCATCCATACTTCACTATCACCATGAAATGAAAAGCAACATTCACCAACTGAGGACCTTTAGAACTTTTGTTCCTATTTCTAAAAGCAGAACCAAGAATTCAAACAAACTGGAAAAGATAGAAACCAAATGATAAGAAGCACAAAACGAACTAGAAATGAAGCATCCGCCCCGTCTGCCTATAATAGCATTATGGACCCCAGTCACCAGTTGTAACTTGTGACTATCAAATTTCAAACCACATAAACTGAAGGAAAAAGGCTGTTATAATTATTTTGCAATCTTTAACCGAAAAAGTAATTACAATAAAAACCTCTGAGGCATATTACATGACCTACTATAAGTTCAACTAACTTGGTGATTAACCATATCATTTAGATTTCCTCAGTATTCATTTGCCAGTTTCCCAGTCTCTCATGGACATTTCAGTACGGCTACTATTTTAAAAAATGACAGTTGGAAACTACACAGAAATAGTACATCTCATCCCATATCATCCCATCCTGAATGTTCTCCATAACATTCTCAGGCTACTTTATCAACAAAACTATTTTGTTCTGCACATTATTTTTGTTGATGTGGCATGTAGAACCCCTGTCCATGCATTTCGTCACAGACACCTTAAGCTCGGGTCCTCTTTATTACTAACCTTTCACTTTTTCCCTCTCACATGCACCTGTAATGATGAAGCTGTCTTAGGATATTTAATTATCACTACCAATCTAGGTATTCCATCACCTTATAAATCTTCAAGCTGACAGCAGACAGTAACAAAACAGTGATTTATAATCCTAAGTTTTTTCTGCTTAGCACTAATTTGTTCTCCTTCTCCTGATTGCTTATCAATTCTAGGATCAATGTGTACATTTGTAAGCATGCATGCACCTATTTTTTGGTTCAACAATAATAGCTTAATAGTCCATAATTCATTCTTAATACTTATAAATTCTAGCTGTCTTTTGCACCATAGTTCTCATCTACTTCTCAAGGAATTGCAAAACATAAAGTGAACAGACATTGATCTCTTTGGATTAATCACTTTTTTGAGGCAACTAGAAGTTATTCAATTTTCACCAGCAGTACTTCACATCCACCTTTCCATATATTTTGAGTATGTAGGAAGCATTTTGATGACATTTTGTTAAGAAACTCTTGTTGTTACAAGAATATAATTATGATGCAATAAACAAGTTGGCTTTCTTTTATCATAAACTTGTGGCAAGCAGTGATTTTCTTGATGGTAAAAAGAAGAAATCCTTTTTCTGTTACAGGAAGCTCCAATCTTTATATCTAACACCATAATTGTCAATATCATACGATATCCGATATGTATCCTATGTCATGGTACGATATATAAGAAAATAGATATGTATCTTATCTGTGACATTATTATGTATCTTAGATACAGGAATCCTATCCTACTGTATGTGCTACGTATCTTATGATATGCAATATGTTACGATATACTGATTTAGTTTATAAATGGATTTCAAATTCATTCAAATGAATCCTTTGAGTTAAATATGAGATATAAATTCTGAACAAGTTTAATCATTTAACAACAGGGAATATCAAAGTTTTGGATACTTATTTAGTTGATAAAAATATTTAAACAAATGATCAAAAGAGATATTATCAACTTATAGTCAATATAAATTATTTAGTTACTAATTCTCAATTTAAGTATCTAATAAGCTATTTATTAAATGCTAAAATCCCAATAAAAGGAAGCATTTGTATAGATTTGAGAAGATGAAAATGACAAATTAAAATAAATGTTCTTAAGGATGATAATAGTGATACATTTATGAGAGATGATCAATTGATATTAGATTTACTTGTTTTCTATCCTTTTGGATGGATACGAATTTTACGATCAATGCTTTTTTTTTTTGTTAAAAAAAAAAGTATAGACCGAAACTAAGACAACAAAAAAGGAAGAGACTGGAGAAACAAATGATCTAATTTGACTATTGGATATAAAGTCCGATGATGAATATATTGATAATAAATATGAACTTTACATAGTAAAAGGTATTGTTTGGATGGATTTCAATGTGTATTTTAAGTTGGAGTAAGAATGGATCTACTTAAAAAGAAAAAAAAAAGGAAGAGAAAATGTAATGGTTAAATTTTTATCAATTAGTTTTTTATTCCTAATATTTAGTCTAATAGATTATTTTATAATTATTGGTAAGACCTATTAACTTAAATGTAATTGCAAATAATAAATTAGGTAAAAGAAAGAAAATTTAGAGTATACCAAAGGAGGAGTTTGTAGAATAAAAGATGTAATGAATATCATTTTCAACTCTAAGTGAATTTAATAATATGTTTACTAATGTAGTGTAATTTTGATTAATGATCATGGTCATCACACTTTAAATGCTAGTGACATATGTATATGCAACTATTGGCTATATTTAATATATTACTGGCTTTAGTATTATCTTTGGTTATTTGTTTATTTATGATTTAATTTGCTTATATATTTGTTCTATTATATATTATATGTGCTTAATTATTTACCTATTATAAATTCATAAATGTATCTTACAATACTTACAATACGATATGTGATATGAAACACTTTAGACAAGCTTGAGACATAGGGATAACGATACACTACACTTGTCCTGATTTGACAACTTTGTCTCACCCTAGGACAAGCTTGAGTTGTTGATTCCAAACATTTTTAAACAAGTTGGATAATCTCCATTTGCATAATTACAGCTTCTATGGGTTACCTCCAGCGAATGACAATCTTATTTTCAGTCTTTATTTCGTTAAATTTGGAATATTTCTTCTTGCTTATACAACACTAATATGCATTTGGAACACAACATTTCTTCTGATCCCAAACCATCCAATCACTTTATATTACCAAAAAAAATCATGTTAATATGAGACTAAAAGAGTAACCTACTCTGCATGCCATCCATCAAACGTTCATCTATGTCATAATTTTAGCATGGTTTTTCAACCATTGACCAGAAATCTATTACTACTAACAAAGACAAAACCCAAAAATTCTCATCACTACGGATCAAATGTATAACAAACAAAAATATGATCTTTCTTAAACTCCATACGATAAATGGAAGCTACATTCTTGGAGGCATTAACATTAGTTCAAAAAGGTTATACTTTTACAGAAATCGATATAAATTCACTATACGTTTACCCAAAAAAAATCCAAAATAAAACACAAATCATCAGTTAGAATCGAATTAAAAACCCCAAACCTCAGATCAAAGAAACGGCAACGCATTTGAAGGGAAAAGATCGGTCTTTTTACCGTGAAAGAGAGAAGAGCGATCGACCAACAGAGTAGTGCGAAGAAGAGAGGATTGGGACGCGATCGAAACCCTAGATCTCGGCGAACTATTTTGGAAATGGCGAGGGATCGCGCTCTCGCTCTCTCTCTCTTTTTTTTTCTCTCAATTTTTGTTCCAATAATAACAAGCGTTTATTTTTTGAGATCCAAACAAAATGAAGCGTTAAAATCGGGTCGAGCTGGGAAAATGGGTGGGTAACCGTTTCCTCCGCCTCCAAATTCAAATGGGCGGCCGCATCTTTCGGGATCAGCACCTTCACAAAGAGTTCCTAATGGCACACACCACAAAGAAGTTGCAAAAGTATTACAAATTAGCCATTACTTTTAATGAACAAATTAGCCCTTAGAAATTTCGTGTACGGCCCTCATAAGCTCCCGATCCAATTTATAGCCTAAACCTGCTATGATGTTAGTTTTGTTACATTTTATTGGCTTGAACTAGATTCGGAACTCATCATTACTTGCACCAGGCTCATGAGAATTGATCTAATCATCTGTGTATGAGGTATTTAATGGGCCGTGCCCGGCCCGGCCCAGGCACGGGCGTGCCGTGCTGGGCACGGCACGTTCTCCCGTTGGGACGTGCCCTGTCGGGCACGGCACGTTCTCCCGTTGGGACGTGCCATGCCATGGTTGCCCAGGCCTAGGCCCGGGCTCGGCCCGCCCGCACGGCACGGCGGGTCCATGCCGTGCCCGTGCCGGCCCATGTTAATTAAAAAAACAGAAAAAATTTTAAAGTGGGTAATTTGCTTCATTTAACTATATTTAATAAGAAGTAATAACAATAAAAAAAATATTATATTATATTTAATCTCATTACATTCATATAATTGCTCTATAAATCTCTTTAGAAGTTATACAAACCCCGAAGAGTGGGGAGAGGACCCTAGCCGTCACCCTCAATTTATTCTTAATATCTTTTCTAAGAGATTTATAAGTTAAAAATTACAAAAAAAAATTGAAAATACATAAAAATCCTTACAAATTTAAATATTTTTAATCATACTTCATTTTCTTCTGGTAAACCTAAAGTCTCTAGTACAACTTCATTAGTCAAGTCTTGTTCCCTATCTTCTGCGTCGTACCAATCTTTCAAGCAGACACACATCTCCAATGTGTCCGACGCCATTGAGGTTCTCAAGTCCGTGAGCACTCTACCACCTGCGCTAAAAGCAGACTCCGATGCTATAGTAGATACCGAAGGAGTTAGTAGATCACGGGTCATATTGGAAAGCACGGGATATATTTTTTCCTGTGATTTCCACCATGCCAAAATATCAAAGGATTCATAATTTTCAGGGGATGCGTTATCTTAATAGTTAGCTCTCTCTAAATAATAATATAATTCATTAAAATATGTACTAGTTTGTCTTTCCTTTTTTCTGTGAAATACAGATGATATTATTAGATTACAAATTTCCCTAGTAGATAGTTCTTTTGTAGTTTGTATTGGCACACCATATATATCTTCATATGTTTTATACATAATATATAAACATGTTTTAATATCATTAACTAAATCCCTCACATTATTTTCATAAGACATATTTGTATAAAATAAATCTATTAATATTTCAAATCTATCTAACTTGTAACGGAGATCCACAACAGTTGCAAAATATAATAAGTATGGAAAATCTTTAAAATATTTATTAAATTTATTTTCCATAGGTTGAACAATAATTTCAAGTATATGGTGGTTTCTACATTCATTAAAAACCGAACTAATTTCGGTTAGATAATATAATGCAATGTGTGTAGTTGGGTAATAAGTTCCTGACAGTGCTCTAGTTGTATTTTCAAATTTGCCTAAAAACTTAGAAATGCAATGCAACTGGTGTCATTCATTATTATCTAAACTATACATTGGTGACTCCATTTCATTAAAAGTATTTATTACATTTTTATACTGAATAGCTATATTTAACATTTTATATGTAGAATTCCATCTTGTTCTAACATCTATAGGTACAATTCTAGGTGATATTTTCATATTTTTACATATTTGTTTAAATGCTTGTCTTCTTGGCCCACTATCTTTAATAAAAAGTAATGTATACCTAAGTTTCATTAGTGAATCATTTACTATTTTTAATCCATCTTGAATGCATAAGTTTAGTATGTGGCAAATACATCTAACGTGGAATAATTTTCCATCTAGAATTGGTTTTGTATAATTTTTAAGAATTCTAATTGCAGTCGTATTTTCAGAAGCATTATCCAAAGAAATGGTAAATATTTTATTGTCTATTCCAAAAGCTGAAAAAACACTTAGAATGGATTGTGATAAATTATGTACATTGTGAGGAAATTCAAATATCCTAAACCCTATTATTCTTTTTTGTATGCACCAATCTTGATCTATATAGTGCGCCGTTACGCATAAATAATTGTCATATTTTAGCTTCCCAACAATCTGCAGTTATACCAACTCTAAAATTAAAGAAGTAAAAATAGCTATTAAAGTGTCCCTCTGTTCTTTATATAATTTGAACATGTCGGATGTAGATGTTGAACGTGGGACTTTTTTATATTCGTCAGTAAATGCTAATTTATAAAATCTTTCAAATTTGCGATTTCCGAAAAAGTAAATAGTTGTTCGTCATGTATTATAAATCTTGCTAAATGTTCTCTTATTTTAATTGGATCATATTTACGTATACCTAATGATCCACCAATTGTGCTTATTTGTGTTTAATGTGGTACATTTGGTGGGTGAGTTTTTTCTAGATGTCTTTTAAGATGACCCGTTCCGCTACCTAAAGGAAACGAATAAATTTTATGACAGTGTTTACACTTAGCTTTCCTAACGCTATTTTCTATTATTTTTTCAAAATGTTTTCATATGTCCGATCTAGTAGCCCTAGTAGATGTGGTAGTTTGTGTTTCGGGTATGCTTGTATCAGTAAGTTCTTCCTCAGATACAGAAAATGGTACTTGAGGAGGTTGTTTTAAGGGTTGACATAAATTTTGATATTTTTCATCAGCTAAAAAGGGAGTAAAAGAACCCGTGGCTTGAGAGCAAGAAGCGCTAGACGAGTGTGGATCCATTTTAATAAAATTCTGAAAAAAACAAATTAAAATTCTCAAAATAACTTTAAATTATAAATACCTGTTAACCGGTGAACTATTTGAGAGAGTGTGTGAAATATCTAACGAGAGAGATGAAGCTAGAAACCGAAATAGCGAAGAAAACCTTGCTTCCACGAGAAAACTTGTTTGGATTTTGTTTGGGAGACTTGCTTGCTTGAGACTTCTTGATCACTTGATTGAAACTTGCTAGTTGCTTTGCTTGAGACTTCTTGAGAATTAAAGATTTTAGAAGATTTTTTAGAAAGAATTTGGTTGTATAAGAATGATGAATGGTAATAAAGGAGATAATGAGATATTTATAGAGAAAAAAATATTTTAATTTGCAAAAAAAAATTACAAAACCCCCCAACGGCTATTTTGACCGTTGGGAAAAAAATTTGCAATTTAAAATTGCAAGAAACCCCCCAACGGCTATAAAAATAGCCGTTGGGGGCTATTTGCAAAAAACAAATTACAAAAACCCCCCCAATTTCCCCCAACGGCTATTTTTAAAAAAAAAAATAATATCCGGGCCGAGCCGTGCCGGGCACGGCACGGATCACCCGTGCCGTGCCGGGCACGTGCCCGGCATGTGCCCAACGGGCCGGGCGTGCCCAACGGGCCACCCAGCCCATTAAACAGGTCTAGTGTATACCAAACTAGCTTGCTATGCTGGGAGTTTCTAAAGGAGCACACCTTTTTTTGTGGTGAGTCCACTTTATAACTATTCTGGTTAGGGCTGAGCATAAAATCGAGAAAACCGAACCAAATCGCAAAATCGAACCGAATTGAACCTATCGGTTCAGTTTATTCAATTTTCGGTTCGATTCGGTTTAAAAACCGAAATTAATTTCGAATTTCGGATCCAGTTTTGGTGACTTTAACTCCAACCGAAACTGACCGAAAAAATTAAAATTTTACAATTGTAGTTTATTCTTTTTTATTTATTTTCAATATATTTTTCTTTTAAATTTTTTGTGAAAAACATGTTATTGTTATTTTAATAGGTAGAAAAAGGAAAAAATAGAAAGAAAAATTATTATCTTTCCTATAAAATACAAATGTTTATCACATATTTAGTTTCAAACCCAAATAACCGAAAACTGAACGAACCGAATCGAAATTGGTTTCAGTTTTTTTGGAAGTTCGGCTGGTTTCGATTTCGGTTCTACTAGTTCGGTTCGATTTTCGGTAAGAGTTTTTTTTTCAAAACCGAACCGAACCGACCGATACTCACCCCTACTTCTGCTTTCAAAAATAAAACTATAAAGTGGGCTCACTAGGAAAAATGGTGTGCTCATTTGGAAACTCCCGTCGTGCTTGATGCGAGCAAAGCTCTGGTTGTTGGACCATTAAGATGTTGTCCACCACATTTGCACATAGAAAGCATGACCACATAGAACCAGTTTGGATCACCATCCTGAAAGAAAAAAAAAAAAAGAAGTAAAAATACTCATATTGTCACAATTGTTACCACTCATAAATGTGACAAACCGCATGTTGTATGATCTAGTTGGTTTGAGCTTCGATTGTGTTGTTATTAACTCTCTTCTTAAGGTGCCAAAGGAACATGTATTGATTCCAAAAATGTAACTAAAAGGGAAGAATAATCTCACTTTTTGGGCTATTTCTATGCTAAAAAGATGTGAACTAACTTATGAAAGATTTGGGATTTGAGTTTTGGACATGATCAATGCCCAAAATGAATTGATAAAAAGAAATCAACCCCAAACAAAGAGTTTTATATATTCATCACAATTCATTGTTTCTTTTTAAAAGGAAAAAAAAAAATGAGGCAGAGTGTAGTCGTTCTTGTACTTATCTAAAAGTAGGCAATGAAATTGTTAGGATATTTAAGCCTACATATGTTGCTGGAACACTATATATTTGAGATGTGCGTGCATGTGTGCATGTTCTTATTATTTTTGTTATATTTCGAGAATATATGCACGGGATCATGTTTGATTATTTTTTGTGTGCAGGATTTGTAAGATCGTGTATGAAAAGATAGTTTTCTACGAAATTGTCAAGAGCGAGATTGTTAGGATTTTTTTATCATATATATGGGGCAAATCATGTTAATGTATGAAGAACTAATCCAACTTATAAAACCAAATTACAAATCAAGATTGATAAAGACTGATACGACAAATATGACGAATACAACTAATTTGGTGGAGCTAAGGCATGGATATGTGGAAGCTGTCAGTACAGTAGTGGAGAGTTTAGAATGACTCTCACAATGACACCAAGGTCATCAAAAATAGAGATTGGATGAAGATTCTATTGTTATATTAGTAGAGGAACATGGGCTAGAGCTGGGATATCCTAGACCCACCAATAGCCTCACTATTGAGCCCACTGGTAAATCCACTAGTGGCTCATAACTGAGCCAGTTTGAGTATAACCGTCGCTACAACCACTGGTAACTTATGTTCACTGAGCCAACCTGAGGACAACCACTGGTGACCGGTAACTCCATCGGTAGCTCTGGATGACTACAGTGTAGTCGACTTTTTATATCGAGTTTTTGACGGATTATTTGAGATTTTTTGTTTCAAATTGCTTTTTGAACCAAACAATTAACCTATGATGGCTTGAATTAAAAGGAGTAGATGGAATTTATTTAGAAAAGAAGATTGATTTACAAATACTCCATAGATTGAGATATTTTTAATTGTTTAAGGAGGAACTTTTGTTTGTGCTTTTTGGATATTGGCATTCATCAACATATCCACCATATAGATGAGATCATATAGTGTTTAGGTGGTAACCCTTACTCGTTTATATTTTCCTAATCTTTGATATATGTAGATCTACTTGTGAGAAGTTAGTGGTCATTAGGTTTGAGATAGCTGCGTGTAGTATTTTATTTATGGTTGTTTGGTAGAGAAAACAAATTTTAGGCTATTATTTCAATCATGATTGTCCAGTGGTTGTATTCAAATCATTATAATGAACTTTTGATTATAGTACCATTCCTTTGTAGATTTTTTTTTTCCTAATTTGGATTTTTTTCACGTTAAAAATCTTTAAGTCAATATATTTAATGATTTGAAGTTTTATTCTATTCTTGCATGAATAATTAATTATGTTTGATTATTGGTAAATAATATCCATCATATAACGCACGCTTCTGCAGTAGTTTGCCTTTTCAATGAGGCTCTAAAAGTAGAGAATTGATATGGATGTTACGCCTTCATTTATATGTCTATATGATGAGAGTCAAGCGCAAAATTCATTATGTGGTATTGTTGATAACACCATATAAGGATTTTAGACTTGGTGCCTACCTGATTTGGCAATAAGAATAAGACTCATATGGTATATTAATTTTAAAGAGTTACATACACTCGTTATATTTGATAAGAAAAGAAAAACTTCACCATATTATGTATGCGTATTGTAAATGCTTAGAGAGAATAGACCCCCACTTTCTTATTGTGTGAGTTCTGAAAATTTCTTTTGTTATCTTTAATGACTTAAGTGATGATTTAATATATGCTACTTTAGCATTAGATATGAGATGATTCAATTTACTGGAACTAGAAAAGTATGTTAATCTATGATCCTAAATATATGAGAGCAAAAGAAAAAATTAATTTTGTTTTATACTACTTCTATAGGAGTAGTATTGGGCAGTTTCATTATGTGATATGGAATGTTGGAATATAACGAGACATCATTTACAAGAGATGTGTAGCAGTGATGTGCATGCTATGGATATCTGATAATCTTAGGTAAGATAAAATGATAAACAAGAATATTCTTGATAAGGTAGACGTAGCCTCATAAAAGAGAAAATGTGAGAAAATCACATACGATACTTTGGTCATATGACGTAGGCCTACTAATGCATTAGTTTGATATATGGAGATTAAAAATATAAGACAAGTTAAAAGAGCAAATGGATAACAAAAGAAAATATAAATGGAGATAATACAAAATATATCAATGTTAAAGTTTTAAATGAAAATGTATTGCTTGATAAGAATAAGTAGTGAAGGATAATCCATGTGATCGATCGAACATAATTCTCTTTTACTTCATGTAACCTGTCCAAGATATTTAGGATAAAAGGCATAGTTGTTTTTACTCATGTTCACTAGCTTGACAACCATATCACTTTAAAAGATTTAGACTAATTGTGAATACTTCTAATTTGTAGTAAGGATTGAGTATGAAACTCTAGAGGGAATGAGTGATAGTCAGTCACGTGTACCTAATGATACTTGCGGAATGAAAGTACACATTTCAATATCATTTTCATGGTTGATGTTTTCTTTGTGACTTTTAGAAAGGTTTCTATTTTTGAGCTTCTAAATTATGTCTGTAACTAGGTTGTATGGTTAATTTGTTAGTATGAATAATTCTAAGGAGGAACTGTTACATATCTCTATACATGTGGTCTAGATCATCATGCTAAGTGGGAGATGTTGGATTCTTGATCACTTGATGGGAGTTTCTAAAGGAGCACACCATTTTTCCTAGTGAGCCCACCTATCAATGTATTTTTGGTCCAGACTTTCATTGTTAAGTGGGCTCACTAGGAAAAATGGTGTGCTCCTTTGGAAACTCCCCTCTTAACGGGATAGACCAATTTCGGATCCAAATATGTAATTCCATTAATGTATAAGACATGAATGGTTATGGGCAGTTCCAAGAGTAATGAGCGCGGGTAAAAATGGAGCGATGATTGAAAAATCAAAAATATACAAGTAAGAAGAAAGAAAGTGAGAAAAACTTGTTTTAAAAATTACTAAAATGTTTATATCGTGGAATAATATCTCCATTCTTGTAACTAAAGAACAATTAATTATCTGAGGGCTGTGAAACACATTGAATCTGTGAGAGTAGCAAAACAAATAAAAATCGCTTACTTTCAATTTCAATAAATGTATGTGTGAAAATGGAAATGCACTAACAGCTCGAGTAAGTTCCATGAGCTACAGTTCATTTTCACTTTCTCCAACAATCTCTTTTTAAGATTATAATCTCAACATTATAGGGTATGGTCATACCAAAATTTTCAGGTTTTAGGTTGAATTTGGCCTCCAATCAAATAGATACAAAATTAATGGTTTTTGGTGAATACAATACATTATGTCTATTTAATGGAATGTTATACAAACTCTAAAATCCATGAAAATTGATGCTAATGAAGCGAGGAAGTGGAGATCATAATCCAAATTTTTAGGTGGTATAGAAGAATTTGTAAAGGGAATAGAGGTAGTGATATAGAACATACTATGGAATAAAAAGTTTCGTACAAATTTTTTGATAGATAAGTATAGCACCTATTATCGACTCATCTTGTCTTGCTTCCCTGTGATTATGGCATTACTACAAATATATATATTGTCAATTATTTATATACAGAATATATAGAAATATTAGAATTATTTTTTCTCGAGCCGTATGAGGAGAAAGCCTCCTATACGTTTCCTAGGGGTATTATTTATCTACATCTATCTCAATGGGCGATCTATCGAATCGTTGCAATTGATGTTTGATCCCAAAGAGAAGGAAAAGATCTTCAAAAAGTGGGTTTTTACGACCCGATACAAAATCAAACTTATTTAAATGTTCCCGCCATTCGTTATTTCCTTGAAAAAGGTGCTCAATCTATAGGAACTGTTCATAATATTTTAAGGAAGGCAGAATTATTTAAAGTTAAAGAAGGACCTTCATAAAGAAAAAAAACAAAATTTCTTTTAATAAATAAAAAAGAAAAGGCAACTTGTATCTATTTTGGGCAATTAGTTACTCAAAATTTGTTCTTTTCTTGTTGTATTCATATTTTTTCTCTACCTTTTCCTTATTTTTTCATCTAAATTTCTTATTTATGTTGTGCCAATCCAACACGAATTCTTATTTGATTTACTTAATACTTAAATACAATATTTAAGTATTAAGTAAATTGATTTTGTTTTCCATTCATATTGACAATGTTGTATCGAACAGATATAATTTGATCGTATCTATAAATCATATTTATCTGAGTGGCTAACTCAACGGTAGAGTACTCGACTTTTAAGTGCGACTATGATCTTTTACACATTTGGATGAAGCAATGAATTCGTCCAGACTATTTGTAGAGTCTATAAAACTGCAATTGATCCTGAAAGGTAATGGATGGAAAAAACAACATGTCGTAATAATAAGAAAATGGAATTTCTTAATTTCTGATTAGATTCTTATTTTTTTTTGAAAATACTATTTAAGTAATTCTGGAATAAAAGAATTAGATTTGAAAATAACTTTAATTTTTCTCATTTCTCGTACTAAATTTTCTATTTTTAAATTTTATATTTTCTTTAAACCATTGAATTCAATAATAGGTTGGGTAATTGTCCATAATATCTCAAATCAGAAGAAAAAAAGGATCGGGGGTTTATCGACAAGCCTTTATTTTTATTTATTATTATTATTATTATTATTATTATTATTATATATATATATATATATATATATATATATATATATATATATATATATATATATATATATATATATATATATATATGTCTGTGTGTGTATACATACATGCATGCACACACACGCGCGCACACAGAGCAAAAGAAAAAGTGCATCTAAGGCACTAAATATTAATATGGAAGATTTATGTGGATAATCCGATATATTATCTATAATCTCCAAGTTTAATAGT
>JAYEPQ010000016.1:27458440-27533440 GCA_036321105.1 Dracaena cambodiana
TGTGTGTGTGTGTATGAAATTATTGTAAATGAGCTACAAGCTTAGGTAAATTGCATGACGACAGAAAATGATGATTCTGTTATTTATTTTTTGTCAAATTCTTATCATAATCATGATATCTATCTACTTAGCTTTTCATGGATCAAATTTCATGGGTTTTGGAGCTGATTATCCTTCAATAAATCCAAATTGATGCAGTCACCGAAAACTGTCAATTTTTTGTTTGCTTTATGGAAGGTCAAAGTAAAAAATGTAACCCAAAACATTGGGTTTGAGAAATCCTATGACATTAAGATTATAATCCATTTTTTTTAATTGGAGATAGTGAAAATGGATGTGATCTATCTGCTTATTTCAATTGGATCTTGACAAATCTAATCCACAAATCCTTATCAAGTGAGATTCATATTGTTTAAAACTAGTATCAAGTAAAGAATTTGTGTTTTCTAAGGAATTGATATCGAATTCTTTTCATCAAAAAGAATATCAAATATGAAATTTGTTCTAGATCGATGTTCTTAAGGTTATGCTTGGGAGTTTAGGTTTGAAGTATTTTGGGGTGTATTTGAGGGATGTATTATGAAGTATTCATAATAATATTTGCTTGTGAGTTTTTCGATAAGTGTTTTGAAAAATTCCTAGAACACTCCAAAACACTCGGAATACCTCAAATCGAGATGTTTTGGAATGTTCTAAATTATTTATTCAAAAATACCCCTCCTTTTTCTTAGTTCAAACTCTTTTCCAAATATTTTTTTCCTTATTGGACATACTTGTCATTTATATGCTTATGAAATCCATCGAAAAGCCATGAGAAAACCAAACTTCCAATTACAAGATCGAACATTCCAAAATCTATCATCAGAACACTCCAAAATACATACCACCGAAACACTCAACGAAAACACTCCAAAACACTTTACTTATGGCATCCAAATACAACCTAAAAAATGGGTATATAAAAGAGAGTTGCTAGATGCGCCCCATACTTTTCATAGTGAACCCCAATTTCTTAGTGAGCCCCAGGGTAGTTTAAAACATGCCCATTTTTTCTTTCTGAGACCTATGTTTTTTTCGAGATTGCCTCTGTAACCACCAACCCCATGTTTGCGTGGGAAAATGGGGCTCACTAAGAAAAAAATGGGGCTCATTAAGAAAATGATGGGGCTTGCTAGGAAATTCGGTCTCACTAAGAGAAATATGGTACGTGATCTCCTCAATAACCACTTCCGCTCCGGTTTCCCTCTTCTCCTTCAATTTCCTCCACCATATCGCCTCTATATCACACCCATATCTTCCCTTTCTCTCCAGCCCAGTCGTCCGCTGCGAAGAGCAGCCCGCAACACCTAGAAGATGACGTTCTGCCCCACCGATAACGTATGATTCCTATCTACTTTCTCTCATTCCATGCTCATCTCCTCTGCAGTTTGTTAGTGCTACTAGGATTTCTTTTATGATTCGAACATCCAATTTTTAATAGGATTTAGGGTTTTACCTTGTTTATGTTAATTGTGTTTGTAATCTAACCCTAGTTGGTGTGATAATTTTTAGTAGGATTTTTTGGACTTGAAAAATGTATTGTTAGTGGTTTCAATCAATTTGTCAATCCTAATATGTTGATACAGTTATTATATTACGTTCAATTTATTGAAAGAGTGAGAAATGATTAGAATTTGATTTATGCAACAAGTGAACAATATTTAATATGATATATTGGACTGTAATGGTGTGGTTATTGTTGGAATTTTAATTTAATATATATTCAATACTTATACAGATGGATCAAGCTGAGTCATCTTGAATTAGGCCGATGGCCTCGTATCTAAGGAAGAAGGCTGTCATGAAGCCACCGAACACTCAAAAAAGAGGTACGTCTACTCACTTCAATGCATATATCTATAAGTTCTATATTTGTGTAGTTTGATCTACTGCAATAATTATTGTTAGGAAAGAGAACTGTTGAGGTGCATCAACTATATGAAGAAAATAACTGCATGGCCACTAAGGTTAAGCCAGCCGAACACGCAGTTTGTGGAACTTATCAAAAAAATCCTCAGTGTATCCACTAGTTTACAACTATATAACTAGTGTTGAGATATCAGCATTTGCAAAAAAATGAGAGTCACTCCGTTATTTGAGACTATACCGATGTTAAAGAGCAAGTTGAGAGTGAATCTCCGCAATCGCCAACAACGATTGGACGGGTTTGCTGTCCTGTTAGGAAAGTGGCTAGATGTTAGATTTTAACTTCAATGCGCAATATATGTAATTTTTCAATTGTGGTTATGTGAACACTTAGGGTTAGGGTATATGCTAATTTCTACTTATTGTCAATTATATATAACTTTCATTATCAATTTGTACTTACTTTGATGTAATACGCTATTTGTGAATTATATCTAACGTTTGTCATTTTCTAATTCAAAATTTTCAATATCGAAACTAATTTGAACTATTCAAGGTACAACATAATCTCATTGGTGTTTGTACATATTGAAGTTAAATAAAAAACACACTGGCCGGGGTTTCATCACCGGCCAGTGTGGTTTCAAGCCGGGGTGTACAACCCGGCCAGTGAATCATCTGGCCGGAGTGTACAACCCAGCCAGTGAGTTTCTTTAAAATAGTAACCCACTTTGGGAAAATTAGTTATTTTAACAACTAATCGTTATATCAATAACCACATATTATAATCATCAAGCACATTACTTGTATATGGTACAGATGGGCACAGTAAGGACAAAAATATAATATTTTTAATATATTAGTTGCTCAAACTTACAAAATTATTAAATACAGCTTATTGATGTTACATAATTGGTAGCACGCCGCATTTAACTCTCAATCTCTATTATGATCCCCCAACTCAACTGGTCACTCACAAATTTGAAAGGACATTCACACTTTTTACTTCCTAGAAACCATCATTTTTAGCTGTTTTCTTGAATTTTGGCTTTCTACCATATTCACAACAAAAAGAACCCTATTGGAGGTAAAAATTTCCAAATAAAGAAAAAATGGCAAATAGCACATAAAACGTGAAACTATTAATTAGTTTTGCACGGCAGAAACTTAACTTTGCGTGGATAAGTAAAATGCAAAACTAAAGCCTTAGATTCACATCCAGAGTATTTAACTCCGCGTGAGCAGTTTTTCAGAATTCTGAATTGATTGTGATTGAGATTTGGGCTTATCCAATACCCGAATTGAGTCCAATTAGAATCCAAATTCAAGATATTTAAATCAAAGTCAAATATTTATTTAAAATCCTTATTGAATACAAATACCTTCCATTCCTATCCCTATAGAAACTCTCATGTACAACTAAAGTTTATAAATACCCTCTTTGAGAAGACTTGAGGATCCTTTTTGGAGTCTTTGGCAATTCAAGTTACGCGAGAGAACCTTGAAGGCTTAGAAGTCTTTTGGCAATTCAAGTTAAGCGATAGAGCCTTGAAGCCTTAGAGGTCTTTTGGCAATTCAAGTTACGCGAGAGAGTTTTGAAGCTTTGGAGATCTTTTGGCAATTCAAGTTACGCGAGAGAGACTTGAAACCTTGGAGATCTTTTAGCAATTCAAGTTACGCGATAGAGTCTTGAAGCCTTGGAGATCTTTTGGTAATTCAAGTTACGTGTGAGAGCCTTGAAGCCATCGGATCAGCAGAGAGAGAGAAGCTAGGGCCAACCATCATCATCTTCAAAAGAGATCTTCACGTTGGATCATCAACATATTCTACTAGTTAGATATTATCGCCACATTAGAACCCACTTTTATTGTAAAAGAGAGCGATAAAAATATAAATCCTCTCGTTTGTTTTTCTATTGTTCCTCTTTCGTTGTAATTATCATAATCAATGGAAGAAAGAAAGAAGGAATTTTGTAAAGAATAAACTGGCGACCACAGTGGGAGACGTCTCTTTTTCAGAACAAGAGATTGTGGTGCAAACCGATGTGAAGAAAATTGGATCGGTCGTGGATATGCTCGTCATTGAGATCGACCAGCGAGGTATGAAGATTATCTCTCCTCTAGATCGGTTAATCCGACTGAAACGCGGCCTCTCGTCGCGTGATCTCTAAAACTCGTAAATCGGATAATAAGGAATTCTCCGCTAATCGGGGGCCTTTTGAGTCTGCAACTATAGAGCTGTCATTTGAGTAGAAAACCCTAAGGAAGAATGCTATTCTCACTCCCGAGGAGGGTCAAGAGACTGGCCTCACCAGAACACAACTTCATAATCGGAATCGTCGAGCTAGACGAAGAGCCCTCAAAGCCCGCGTAAAACACGAGGCTGAAGCATAGGCAAAACGTGAGGCTATATCTTGCGAACTAGTTTGCGTTAATCGCAAGACCAATAAAAATTGCGTAAAATGCGAAACTAACTATAAACCAGCATGTGAAGAAATCTCTCCATGAGAGACTATAGATCTTGGACATGAAACCAGAAAAATTGACAATACTCGCGTAAACGCAAGGTTAATCTCAGGAGTAAGCCAGCCTGTGAAGAAGTCTCTCCTCGCGAGGCTACTGAACTTGAACATAAAACTAGCAAGAGTGCTAAAGTTTACATTAATCGCCAAGTAATTGAGAATAAGCCAGCGTGCGATGAAAATTCTCCATGAGAGGCTATTAAAGTTGGACAAAAACTCGAGCTTAGTATTAAACATGAAACCAAGAATTCTTGTGTAAATCGCGAGGTAATGCTAGCGTGCGAGGATACTCCCTATACGAGGCTAAACAAACAACTGAAGTTAAACTTCTTCAGAAATGCCAAATAGCGTAAAATGCTAGGCTAGTGTAAAACGCGAAGTTAATTCCCAACTTCGCATAAAACAGACAGTATACAGAATCAAAGTTGATAAACAAAATGCTTAACAGATAGATCAATAGTTCAACACCATTAGCGCTGAAAAGTTTCAACAGACACACGAACTTCTCCAAGAGCCAAGTAGGCCCCACGCCCAAAACATAACTGAAGATTTTTTATCTTCTAAAGTTCTCGACCTTAGAGAATACTTGATTAATAAAAGAAAAGCGACTCAAACTAATCTGCACTCGACATGCTATTGTGAGCAACTAATATAGTTGTGTTAAATAACTGCTGTTGTGATAAGAAAAGAGTGTCTATATTTGACAGAATGACTGAGTCTTATCAAAATACTCTAAAAAAGAGAAAGAGCAATCCGAAATATAGAGTCAAAGAAAAAGAATTGAAGGCGGTGAGCTCAAATATGATCGGTAAAGGTAAAAAGGTCATGGAGGAAAGAAATGAGTCGGATGCAGATGACGAGCAACCTCACCATTTCACTCGACTCAAATTAGGAGTCGCCGCTTTATGAAATTACAAGAAACTTGCAAAAGGTTTCTACAATAATGATAGCGACAATTCCGCCATAACTTCCCCGCAGTCATATACTTCTACCGACCAATAAAATTAGCATCGCACGTGGTGGACATGTCCGATGACGTCGATCAGAGATTTGAAGCCCATGAACAAATGATTCGAAATCAGCAAAAAACTATTGATGACCACAAGATAATGCTCTTAAAAGTGGTAAAAAAATACTCAGAAAATAGTTGAAGATAAGGTTAAAACCTTCTCCTCAGAACCACCACCCAAAATAAATGAGGAACCACCACCTAAGACAAATGAACAAAAAGAAAATAGAGAAGAGAAAGCTTACTCAATGTATAAAAATGACGATAAGTTTTCCTTCCATGATCCTCATGAAGAGAAAATAGAGAAGTTGCAGAGGCAACTTGATGTATTAATGCAAAAAAAGGAGTTGAAGGAATCGGGAGTTTCAAAACCATACCCACTTAAGTGGGACTTTGCCCCTTATCTCAAAAAATACAAACCCCTTAAATTAGAATCATATAATAGGAAGGGGTCTCCAAATCAGCACATATATTATTTATTGTCGCAGGTTGGTCATTTAATAGGAAATGACGCCATAATGACCAATATATTTCCGAGTACCTTGCAAGGGCCGTTTTTACATGATTCATGCAGTTGCCCTAGGAACCATTTATACTTGGTATGATATGGGGAAGCAGTTCTTGACACGTTTGTTTGAGGATAATACCGAAATATCTGTTCATTTCTTCCTTGCAATGAAACAGGGGGAAGAAGAGACGGTCAAAAGTTTCATATAACGCTTCCGAGAAAAGTCCGTGCAATACTGACATGGTATGACCCAGCAAATACTGGTGAAAACCTGTAAATATAATTTCAGGACTGGCGTGTTGATAAGTAATGTGATAAATTACTGCAAGCGCACAGTGTCGGTGTAGCGCTGTACAGGTCGTCCCACCGGGATCTAAGGTGTTTTGCGATTTCTTATTCTTTCCTTAGTCTAACGGACTAATTATGAGATTTTAGATCGAGAGAAGATTAGTTTAAGTTCTAGAGGTTAGGCTAGGATCTCGAATCCATTAGAATAATAGCCTAACAATGAATTATCTCTTTCTTCCTAACTTTTTAATTATGCATGGTTAAGTAACATATTAAAAATGTGATCTTTTTAATTTGATTTTAATCGAGTGCCCCTAAGTATGACCTATCAAGTGATGTGCAAGTATAGATCATCAAAAATAACACTTTTCTTAAAAACAAATCATATCAAGTAGAAAATCTCATAAACAAAAGAAAAAAAATAAACTTCAAACTCTAATCTAAGTATAGGCTATCAAGAAACCTAATTCAAGTATAACCTATCAAAGAAATCAAATTTACAAGTTTATTCAAGTCAATTTATTTATAGGAAAATCTCTATTGATAATTCTAAAAACAAACAAAGAATAAAAATTCCAAACTCATCTAAACATAGATTATCAAAATATTAATTAAGCATAATCTATCAAAAAATTATGTTTTGTGAACTCCATCTTTTATTTATTTATAGAAAAATCATAATTTTGTTTCTTTTTAGGAAGAAAATGAGATAAATCCATATTAGATCTAATTAACTAACTTCATCTACATCCTAGGGCTAAAGAAAATTAGCTACTCAGATTCCTAATAAGCAAAATCAAATCTTTATTCATGAAAGCAAATAAATTTAATCTAGAAAGCAATAAAACCTAAACTAGAAAGCAATTAACTCTATCTAGAAAGCAAATAAATAACTAAAAGCAATGGCTTACCTCTGTAGCACAGTATTGTGGCCGCCACCCTTTCAGCAAAACCCTAATTTTATTAAATTAAAAACGAGTACAAAACTTCAGGATCCTCTCAGAATACAAGGATACGGCCAATATATAGGCTTCGGAAAATCAAACCCTAATTCTAACAGAACTGAAAAACTACAAAATTACAAAGAAACTGCAGGAAAAAACTCGGGTTGTGGGGCCCACAATGGGCTGCTATTTGGCGGGTAAAACTGCCAATTGGCGGCTCAATAATGCCAAAAATTTATGAAAGTTTTTCCACATGAAAGTCTTGTCTTGTACATTTGATATTCCTGACTGTATTCGATTTTGAGTCTCTGCAGCATCGTAGTCTTGTAGTCTTGCCCACTTTAGTAACTTTTCGGATTTTGATTTCCTATTCCAACTCTGATTTCATACCATCTCCTTGTATGAATCGGATTACCTGAAAAAGACACTAAAAATACCCGAGTAACATTTATTTATATACAAAAATAGATAAAATATGGGAGGAAAAATACAATATATGATACTCATCACATCCCCACACCTATCTTTTGCTAGTTCTCGAGCAAAACCTAATTCTAAAAATAAAAATAAAAATCCTAACTCATTTTCGCAGGAATCGCGATTGCACTTAGCACGTGCAACAAGCCTTTAAACCTCTAGGTTGTCATAGTAGACGAGTTGTGTCTCGTGAGGGTTTGCAGTGTATACCCACAAAATTCATGAAGAAAATAGATTAAGGAATAAAGAAAAGAAAAATAAGGATAACCAAAAAATAAGAAAAGTAAAAATTTTATATAAAATAAAGAAAAATATTTTTTTATAATATTTTCATCAATTAATCTCACTAATATACAAACTCAAGAACGCATTTAGATTATCAATTTTCAAATCGAGCGTCATATTAGGGACACTTATCATTTTAATCAAAAAAATTAAATCATATCTTTCAATACCCACTAACAGATAATCTATTGGCTCCTATACATCTATGTGCACGTGTGATAGTCTACTTTGGCCTTGGACTTCAACTCTAACTCATGATTCATCTCCTCTCTCATAAAATTTTTTTTCTTTTTTTTCTTTATTTTATTTTATTTTATTTTTTTAAAGAATATTTCACCTTTCATGCGAATATTCACGCTTGCTTAGGCGCAACATACCTGATTACTCGGTTCATACTCTTTTCCTTTTCTTTTTCTTGTTTTTTTAGAATATTTCACCTTTCATGCGAATATTTATGCTTACTTGGGCGCAAAATACCCGATTACTCAGATCATACTCTTTTTTTTCACTCTTGAGGTTATTGCCTTAATACCAGGCGCATCCTATTATTTTATCACTCTCGAGGCTATTGTCTTAGGCTCACCCCATTATTTTATTCTCACTTTTTTTTCTTTTTTTTAGAGAGAGAAGACTTACTCAATCGTTATCATTTTTGTCCTTAACCTAATAAACTATTGTGAAGTGAAAAATAGATGTATACTTTCCTCAAAACTACTGTTGGCGATATTTATTTTTTGAATTTTAGTCGTTTTTCATAAATTCAAAGTGTATCATCCAATCTACTCTCCTATCCAATTTCAAATCTAAATTTGTTCCTTTATCTGTAATTAGGTTGATCTATTGATGAAAACAAGTTTTTTTTTCAATTTTTTTTAAGTTACCCTAAAAACTATCCAAAGTGTAAAACAAAGAAACCCAAAAATCTAAGAAAAAAATCTTACAAATAAAAATAAAATCCTAAAAATCCTAAAAAATAAAAATCTCCTAAAAACTACTCCCCCCACACCTAAACCTATGTATGCCCTCATACACAAACCAGGTGTGGTAATATGAAAGCTATTATACAAATACTATACAAATAATAAGAGTCGCAAAAGTTACGATCTCAATATCATCACCCTATTAACGCATGGAGAGCAGTTACGACCTCTCGATCGCTTCCCACTTTCATAG
The DNA here is from genome assembly GCA_036321105.1 of Dracaena cambodiana. Classification (NCBI taxonomy): domain Eukaryota; kingdom Viridiplantae; phylum Streptophyta; class Magnoliopsida; order Asparagales; family Asparagaceae; genus Dracaena; species Dracaena cambodiana. The sequence continues at coordinate 27,467,551 of JAYEPQ010000016.1, forward strand.
TGTGTGCATTTTAAACGTGAAGTGGGTGCATTATTATATCTCATCAACCTCCTACAAATCACGAGATTACCTGTCTGCTTCTTATGTCGTCCTCGTTTTTTCTTTGTCCACATATAAGCATTAACAATTGGGTTAAAGAATTCTTTATTATAAACCTGCCAATCATCGTTAGTAACAAGCATACATGTAGAAATATCACGAGGTGAGAAGAGTGCTATAGGATCAAGTGAACGTGGTAGTGGCTCTTCCAACTCACAAAGTAATGCGAGTTTCTCTACAAACAAATCCTCAAAAGTTTGCTCATAATTCGATGACACAGTTGCATAAGTATCATCATACATAGAATCAGTATGTGCCAATTCTTCTAATAACATGAGCTCATCTTTGAATATTTGCTCAAATGAGGGTTCATCATCAGTGCAAGAGGTCAAATAAGAATGCAAACCATGAATCATGTTGACCTCAATGAGGGAGCTCGTTGCGTGCTCATCCATATTAAATATGTTCAATACCACAGTCATATTCCCAAACGATAATTTCATAAGGCCATTCCTACAATTAATTAACGCATTTGATGTTGCAAAGAATGGTCTACCCAAGATAACGGAAATTTGATTCCGTGGATTGGAGATCGGCTCAGTTTCTAAGACAATGAAGTCTACAGGAAAGATAAACTCGCCGACCTTAATGAGCACATCTTCAACCATACCAAGTGGTCTCTTAATCGAACGATCAGCTAGCTGTAATGTGACCTTGGTAGGTTGAAGTTTTTCTAACTCCAGTTGCTGATAAACAGTGTAAGGAAGCAAGTTGACACTTGTCCCTAAATCAAGCAATGCCCTATCAAATGTAGTGTTCCCAATGATACATGAGATTCTAGGGGAACCTGGATCTTTGTACTTGATAGGCAAGGAGTTAGAGAAGATATGTGATATATTTGCAGCAAGAAAAACTTTCTCACGAACGTTTCTTGCTCATTTTTTAGTACACAAATCCTTGAGGAATTTAGCATAAGTAGGAACTTGTTGTATAATATCAAGGAGTGGAATATTAACCTTCACCTGCTGAAATATTTCAATGATCTTTTCTACTTGCGGTGAAGACTTCCTAAACCGATTGGGATATGGTACTTTCGGTTTAGAAACAAGTTCTTCCAAATGAGTATGTGATAGTGATGGAGGTGATGGAGATGGTTGTGAAGAAAGGAGTGGAAGAGATGGTGTAGCCTGCGAGATAGTAGGAGTTGGATCAGGGGGCATGGCTACATTATTGTCCACTTGCTTGCCAGATCTAAGCGTGTGAATGACATTGCATTGGTGGACATGCGACTGATTGGAGTTTGAGAAACTTGCATTAGGGTTCATTATGGGTTGACTTGGAAAGGTACCCTGGCCATGTTCACTCATCTGACTTGCTAATTGTCCAACCTGCTGCTCTATATTTTTTATAGATTGAGAGTTCACGAGCAGTTGCTCACCTGTACTTTGAATAAAGTCAGTTGACACTTTCATAAGATTTTGCATGTGTGTGTCAAGGTTGGACATATGCGTGTCAAATTTGGAATGAGACTTGAGAAGATTTTCAACGTGCTTCTCAAGTGACTGAAGTCGCTTTTCTTGATTAATATTAGACCCCTGTTGTGGATGTGAGTGGTTTTGTGCAGGTGGTCTATTCTGGTTGTTCCCATAATTTGAAGCGTTTGGGTGTTGATAAGCACCCACATTTGGTCTTGGAAACTGACCAGTGGCTGGAGACTGCATGTTAGGGTTAGGGCCCCCTGATATTGCCCTTGACCCCATGATAGATTTGGATGATTCCTCCAGCTAGGATTGTATGTAAGAGCGTAAGGATTGTTCATGGGTTATTGATATAAGACGTTAGTCTGCTCAAGTGTGTGACCCATGGGATTCATTAATAATGGACACTCTTCCATAACATGATTCGGAGTTTCGCAATTAAAACATGTGGGAACTTGAATTTGATTTACTTGACCCACTGGTGGAGCACTAGGAGTCTCTAGTGCCTCAATTCTCCTCACAAGGGCTGCCATCTTAGCTTCTCAGCCTTATAGAGCTGTCGACGCTATGAATCCCACCCTTATGTGCAGAAGTTGATGCACTGGACTTCTCAGCGGGACTCTCCCACTGCATAGTCTTCCACGATAGGTCCTCAAGAAAGTCCCATGCTTCATCCTCGTTTTTCCTCATAAACTCCCCCTGACACATGGATTCAAGAAGAGTTTTGGATGTGTAATCGAGTCCTTCGTACACGATTTGACATAACCACCACTTTTCTATCGCATGGTGGGGGCACTGAGCTAAAAGGTTTTTAAACCGTTCTAAGTATTTCCAGAAAGATTCTCCTGGCACTTGACAGAATTGATTGATTTGATTTCGTATCCTTACCGTCTTGTGCGTGGGATAATACTTCTTAAGAAACACCGTAACGAATTCATCCCAAGTAGTGATTGAATCAGTAGGCATACTGTACAACCACTTCTTAGCATTATTCTTAAGTGCAAAGGGGATGACGCGGAGCTTAATTGCGTCCTCCGATAAGTGTTGCAGTTTTATCATCACGCATACTTCCTGAAATTTACTGATAAAAAGATATGCATCTTCTAAATCAGAACCAGTGAATTTAGGAAGCATACTAATATACTGCGGTTTTAACTCATAGTGATTACCCGCTGCGTGTGGAAGTTTTATGCATGATGGAAGTGATGTACGCAACGGGTAAGATCGATCCTGAAGGATCGGGATCGGTTGGTCCATCTTGGCTCCCATGAATAAATCTGATCTCACAAGTCGACCAAATTGATCACGGGTCCAATGTGGCATGAACCAGTGACCGTGAGTGTATGCATGAATTTCCTAAACTAATGCAAGAAGTGGAGTGTAGTGGAGAGATAAAACGGTGGAATAGATATGATCAAATAAAAATGTGATTCCTACTGTTTCTAACGTTTTTTTTTTGTATTTTTTTACAGAACTAGTAACACAAAATACAGATAACAAGAAAGTTTCATGGGGTTTTGTACCTGAAGGGCCGCCAAATGGCGGTTTGAGCCGCTAATTAGCGACCAAATCAGGGAGTCTTGGACTCTTCTTGCTTTAGTGCACTCCCAATACTTATTTAGTCCTGTTTAATTTCCTGTATCTGCACTTTATTATCCCTGCACACTCAACGCACATTGTTAATCCCGTAAAACGCCAGAAAAAGTAAAAAAAACACCGTCGGTCCCCGGCAACGGCGCCAAAAACTTGATGTGATAAATTACTGCGAGCGCACAGTGTCGGTGTAGCGCTGTACAGGTCGTCCCACAGGGATCTAAGGTGTTTTGCGATTTCTTATTCTTTTCTTAGTCTAACGGACAAACTATGAGATTTTAGATTGAGAGAAGATTAGTTTAAGTTCTAGTGGTTAGCCTAGGATCTCGAAGCCATTAGAATAATAGCCTAACAATGAATTATCTCTTTCTTCTTAACTTTTTAATTATGCACGGTTAAGTAACATATTAAAAAGGTGATCTTTTTAATTTTATTTTAATCGAGTGCCCCTAAGTATGACCTATCAAGTGATGTGCAAGTATAGACCATAAAAAATAAAACTTTTCTTAAAAACAAATCATATCAAGTAGAAATCTCATAAACAAAAGAAAAAAATAAAAACTTCAAACCCTAATCTAAGCATAGGCTATCAAGAAACCTAATTCAAGTATAACCTATCAAAGAAATCAGATTTACAAGTTTATTCAAGTCAATTTATTTATAGGAAAATCTCTATTGATAATTCTAAAAACAAACAAAGAATAAAAATTCCAAACTTCATCTAAGTATAGATTATCAAAATATTAATTAAGCATAATCTATCAAAGAATTATGTTTTGTGAACTCCATCTTTTATTTATTTATAGAAAAATCATAATTTTGTTTCTTTCCAAGAAGAAAATGAGATAAATCCATGTTAGATCTATTAAACTAAGTTCATCTATATCCTAGGGCTAAAGAAAATTAGCTACTCATATTCTTAATGAGCAAAATCAAATCTTTATTCATGAAAGCAAATAAATTTAATCTAGAAAGCAATAAAACCTAAACTAGAAAGCAATTAACTCTATCTAGAAAGCAAATAAATACCTAAAAGCAATGACTTACCTCTGGAGCACGGTATTGTGGCCGCCACCCCTTCAGCAAAATCTTAATTTTATTAAATTAAAAACGAGTACAAAACTTCGGGATCCTCTCAGAATACAAGGATACGGCCAATATATAGACTTTGGAAAATCAAACCCTAATTCTAACAGAACTGAAAAACTACAAAATTACAACGAAGCTACAGGAGAAAACTCGGGTTGTAGGGCCCACAATGGGCCGCTATTTGGCAGGTAAAATTGCCAATTGGCGGCTCCATAATGCCAAAAATTTATGAAAGTTTTTCCACGTGAAAGTCTTGATATTCCTGACTCTATTTGATTTTGAGTCTCTGCAGCATCGTAGTCTTGTAGTCTTGCCCACTTTAGTAACTTTTCGGATTTTGATTTCCTATTCCAACTCTGATTTCATACCATCTCCTTGTATGAATCGGATTACCTGAAAAAGACACTAAAAATACCCGAGTAGTATTTATTTATATACAAAAGTAGATAAAATATGGAAGGAAAAATACAATATATGATACTCATCAATAAGAATGAGAGCTGTAGAGTCCAAAATCTGGAAAGACATGTTAAAGTAAGGAGAGCAGATAGAAGATATAATTTGCCGGATTGAGAAATCTCGTGGTACGAGAAATTCTACAAATAATAGGCTATATCCACAAAATCCTAAAAATAAATGGAATGCTGTAATGACGTCAGATGCAAATCCGAATCCAAGACTCCAAAAAGTGAACTGATAGGACTTATTCATTTAAGACGGAGCAGATTGATACTCTATTTCACTTCCTTAATAAAAAAGGGATGTTAAAGTTTCTAGAGAATCGGAAGTCAGAAGATGCAGGAAAGACCAACGACTCTACTTATTGTCTGTTCTACCAAAACATTAGGCATCCAACCAAGGATTGCTATCCTCTCAAGAATCGAATCCAAATATTGATTGAACTCGGTATCCTCCAGCTTAAAGAAACACAGAAGAAGATTTATGTGAATATGACAACTCTGGTTATAAGAACTAATGAGTTTCCTACCGGAGAGACCCCTGTGCCAGTAGGAAAGTCGATGTTAATCAACCATTATCCCTATAAAATGAAGCAGAAGGGACTCTTCCCAGTTTCTACCAAAAAAGAAAAGACCATGGGGGTGTACTCAGACTTGTTGAAAGACGAACAATCCACTTGCTCATCTAATTCTAGAAAAACAAAAAAAAAATACTCGATCAACACCAAGCATGGGCAGCCCGCACTTGCAAGCTTGCCCCTTGGGTATGCTCCGAACCATAACTGCGACCGAGTCGTCCTCATTGGTTAGCAGCAGGATTGGGTCGGGGGTGCCGAAAACATTGACGGTGATAAACACCATGTTGCTTCTACTGTTCTTGTTAGACATTGGAAAATTTTGTGTGATGACTGGAAATTTGATGGTAAAATGATTGCCATAAATTTTAAAAAAAAAATCAAAAAAAAAAAGAAAGAAACAAAACAAAAAAAAGAAAAAGAAAAAAAAGGTAAAAAAAAAAGTGTGTGTGTGTGTGTGTATAGATGAGGAAACGGGAAATTCACCGGCGGTGAAGGGAGTTCCTTCACCACTGCTTAGATCGCCCAATAAAATTATTACACGTGGCGCCACTCAAAGGATAGTTAAGAGATTTCTTTTATTTGTTATTTTAAGTGGCACCATGTGTAATAATTTTATTGGGCCACCTAAGCGGCGGGAAGGAACTCCCTTCACCGTCAGTGAATTTCCCGTTTTCTATATATATATATATATAATTTTGCTATCAATTACTGTTAAAGTAAAGAGAAGAGAATAAGTTTATTGACAACCTATCATGGTAGGGGATAACAGTATGAATTGCCTAATGTTGTTAAAGTAAAGGGAAGAGAACAAGTTTCTCGATAACCCATTATGCTGAGGTAAAAAGTATGAACCACTCAATACTGTTAAAACGACGAAAAGAATATCAACTTCCTCGCCAACCCTATCATACTGGGGGTAAAAATATGAGATAAACTACACGAAACCAAAAAAACTAAGTGAAGAGGAGATAAAAAATTCTCGATAACTCACCATGCTGAGGAGAATAACATGACTAGCCCAACGCAAATGACGATTGGTAAAGACGCGACAAATTCGTTGATAGTTGGGAGTTTGCTAAAATTTCTGTGAACATATTATGTTAAACTCTTAATTTTGACAGCATGATTTGGACCATCCCTCCCATGTCGCTTTGATACGATCAAATCTGTCATATTAAACTCTTACCTCTGACAGTAAGGTTTTAACCATCATTCACACCATTATAAATAGTTTTTTTTTGTGATTCTGATTCGATCACCGATTTATCTGTTGCCCAGGCAAGTTATCTAGGCATGTGCAAGTAGGCGCCTCTGCCAAAATTGATAATCTTGACCCAATCATCCTGACATCAGTAATTCAAGTTACGCATGAAAGTCTTGAAGTGTCTTTGCCAAAACTCCAGCATGTGCAATTGGGCGCCTCTGCCAAAGATCGATGATTCTGACCTGATCATCTTGGCATCTGGAATTCAAATTACATAAAAGAGCCTTAAACTGTTGTCGTCAAGTCATCAAATTGGAGATTCAAAATATTTCAAAATTTGCCAAGTTATAAGAAATTTTGAAAACTTTGGAGGGAGGTCCTGTTGGAGGTAAAAAATTTCAAAAAAAGAAAAGATGACAAATAACTCACAGAACGTGAAGCTATTAATTAACTTCGCGCGATAAAAACTTAATTTCGCATGGATAAGTAAAACGCAAAGCTAAAGCCTTAGTTTCGCATCCAGAGTATTTAACTCCACGTGAGTAGATTCTCAAAATTCTAAATTGATTGTGATTGAGTTTTGGACTTATCCAATATCCGAATTGAGTTTAATCAGAATCTAAATTCAAGATATTTAAATCAAAATTAAATATTTGATTAAAATCCTTGATGAATACAAACACTTTCTATTCCTATCTCTATGGAAACTCTCATATCCAACTAAAGTCTATAAATATCCTCTTTGAGGATACTTGAGAATCTGTTTTTGGGTTTTTGGCAATTCAAGTTATGCGAAAGAGTCTTGAAGGCTTAGAAGTCTTTTGGCAATTCAAGTTATGCGAGAGAGGTTTGAAACCTTAGAGGTCTTTTGGTAATTTAAGTTACGCGAGAGAGCCTTGAAGGCTTGGAGATCTTTTGGAAATTCAAGTTACGCGATAGAGTCTTGAAGTTTTGGAGATTTTTTGGTAATTCAAGTTACGCGTGAGAGTTTTGGAGCCATCGGATCAACAAAGAGAGAAGTTAGGCCCGACCATCATTTTCTTCAAAGAGAGATTTTCACGTCGGATCATCAACAGATTCTACTAGTTAGATCCCATAGCCACAAGTTACGCGTGAGAGTTTTGAAGCCATCGGATCAACAGAGAGAGAAGTTAGGCCCGACCATCATTTTCTTCAAAGAGAGATTTTCACGTCGGATCATCAACAGATTCTACTAGTTAGATCCCATAGCCACATTAGAACCCACTTTTATTGTAAAAGAGAGCGATAAAAATATAAATTCTCTCGTTTGTTTTTTATTGTTCCTCTTTCATTGTAATTATCATAATCAATGGAAGAAAGTAAGAATTTTACGGAGAACAAATCTGACCCCGCCTACTGCATCTACCACTATTTGACCTTGCAATTATAATCACAAACCCAAACTTCCTTCCTATATCTCTAATCCAGTTCGCTCGACTTCTAAAAATCTAAATATTTAATTCATCAATTAAAACCTTTAAAATAATAAATCAAGTTTTAGATTCAAAAACTTAATCTTTTATACATACCTGACAATCACTGAAATACAAATTATAATCATCATCACTGTCTATGGACTTAACTCAACTGCTTGCTGTAGTCGTCTGAACCTAAAATAACAAAAATAATTTAGAAGTTCAGTGGATATGCAATACTTTATTGTAACTTATTCAACATCAAACTCTAACCCCATCAAGAAAGTTGTATCTAAAATCATTAAAAAAACCCAGGTCAGGAAATCAACCCTGACCAAATATAGTTACTGGGTGGGATCATCAACCCCGGCCAGTTGTTGAGCAGGTCGGGTTTTGTCCCCCGACCAGGGTTTCCGTCCCAACAGCCAAACGATAGGCATGACTACTCTACATATTATTAAAATCTATTAAAATCATGACATTTATTCATCATTCAAATTAGGCTGTATGTTGAGTCCAAAATAGCTTTAACCATACCTATAAATATGGAGATTCATCGATTTTTTACCAAACTTGTACTTTTATTCTTCATATTCTTTAACCTCCTCTCAACTCTCAAAGAGTGATATCCGCACTAGATTTGCAATAAAATCAATACAGAAAACTCAAACAAGAGTTGGCAATCGCATACAACTAATAAGAAACAAATTTAGAACGGGATTTAGGATTTGGAAGATCAATTTTTTTTTTTTCGAAGAACCGTCGGGCGGGTTTGAGAAACAATTGAGGAGTTTGGGGCTTACTAGGAAAAAAAAAATAATGGAAATGAGAGAATGAGACTCACTAAAAAAAATATGAAGGCTATTTGGTTCAAAATTAAAAATGACAAATTTGAAAATAAAAAGCCCTTTGAAACTGGAGCTCACTAAGAAAAGTATGGGGGCGTATCTAGAAATTTCCTATCTAAAATTACTTTTTTCTCACCTTGTAAGTTACAAAGAGATTTAGTGAAAAGAAATAAACAAAAAAAAAAAAAAAAAAAATGGACAAAATGGAAAGCAGGCAGTAACTTTCCTGTGCATCCTCTCCATAAAAGACAGGCAGGAAACTTTCTCGTGCGTCCTCTCCCATCCACGCCAAATGTGTGAATCCAACAAACATCTCAATTAGGAAAACCCGCACCTATTAATTCTCCACTTCCCATTAAAGAAGCCCCAAATATATCCCCCTGTTAACATCATAGGTAGCTCATAGCTGCCCAGAGCGTCGCTGGAGCCACGAAACCATGCCCTCTGATAGGGGAAATTTTCCTCTATACTACCCACTTCCTCTCTCTCACTATCACCCAAAACCCTAGCCATGGCCTTTCTCCTCTCTCTCCCCGAAACCCAAGGCCCTCCCTTTCTCCCATAACCCTGGCCACCCGAGAGTCGTAGCCTCAGCCGTTGATCTGTGTAAGTTACTTCTGCTGATGTTTATTTCTTTTTTCCTCCTGATTTTTTTTTTCTTGTGATCTTCTTAGGGTTTCGGTGTCAATTTGAATCTTGGGAGAGGATTGGCCGCGGCGACAGCTGTGGAGGAGGCTGTGGTATTGGTTGAGGAGAAGAGAGATGAGAAGAACAAACCGATTGTTGTGATTGATATTATGATACCTTCACTTGCAATATTTGACAGGTTTACTTAGATTTTAAATTTCTTTTTGGTTAATTGTTGGATCTTAATGTGCTAATTTCAATATATTTGGGAATAATTTGTTTGTTTAATGCATTGGACAAACTTTGCACAAATGTGTCCCGGTAATTACTTATTATCTGCTAAGTGACCAAAATTTTTTGGAAACTGTACTAAGAATCTTAACCTTGTGATATAATATTTTCTCTAATGTAACAAATGTGGTTTAACATAGACTATGGTAAATTAATCCCTCCATCCGGTTTTAATGGTTTTTTTTTCTTATTTTTATTTTTTACCAATAACACACTTAAGAAAAAAATTGCTTTAAGAAGGACAACTAATCATTAAAATTTAATTTCCATCTTTGTCCATGTTGAAATTGGCGAAAACTAAAAAAGTTGTGGTATTGGTAATAAAAAGAAACTTTATGGGTTTTATCATAGGAAATGTATTAGGATTAATTAAAGTTATTTGGAAATTCAAAAAGTTATTTTAAAATTTGAAATTGGTAATTTGGGATAGATTTTTGGTCAAAAAGAGATTAATGTTTACGGACGGAGGGAGTAAAAGTTAGTACATGTGTGGTGGTACATCTTCAAATCTTAAGATGTAAGCATAATTGGATTTTTGCATTTTGCCAACAAAGACTAATGTATTGGATCTGTGCATATGGGAGCTTCATTACTTGTAAAAAGTCAATATTTTTAGAAAAAGATAATTTTCATTCCTTAGATGAAATGGAATAATGAGCTAAAACTATGGAAGTAAAGTTTTTGACAAGGAACGAGCTAAATGTTATCATCCTCAACATCAAGATCGGGTTGGCTATGTAATAAGCATCCCTGACGAATTGGACAAGGATTTGCAACCTGGTGTTTTCCTAGTGATGACTGACGAGGATAGGATTATTTAGGGATTATAATTAGTTTATTTAGTATTTTAATTTATTTAAGATTTAGAGTTAGAGTTTGATTAGGATTTGTAATTTTGTTAGGTTTTGGTTTAAATGCACGTATTGTGCATGTAGGTAGTTCCTATAAATACCTTGTAAACTTATCTTTTAAGGAAATGTATGATATTGAATTTGAAAATTATAGTTCTTGACATATATATCGATTTGCTGATCGTGATCGCATTCTTATCTCGAGCGATTCGTATATGCGGTGAAACAACTTACTTGGGTGTGAGGCTTGAATCCCTTGTTCTTTCCTAATTTTCCATCAAATTCTCATCACAAAACTCTAAAATTCGCTTTCGTGCTACATCAATTTTGATGTCAAAGCCCAAAAGATCCGGTTTTTTTATCTTCAACAAAGCCTTAACCCTAGTTCTATCAATTTCTTGCCATCTCTTTCTTTTCTTTGGTTTTCAGTTTTTGAAGAAAATCATCAACAAAAATTAGAGAAATAGGAAATATTAGAGGAAAAAATATTAAAAAACTGAGAAAAGGAAAAAAATCATAAAAAGGAAATCTTCAGCCCACATTTTTATTGGGACAACAACCTATTACATCAACACCAACAATAGCCGAGCCCATCTCTCAAGCAACAACAACAACAACAAACTAAAAAAATGTCATATGAGTGGAGGAAGAGTAACTTAGTACCTCTTTATGAGAACAATAGTGATATTTAAATTTGTTCTAACTATTATGAAATAAAACTCATGCGTTACACAATAAAACTTTTGGAAAGGGTAATTGGTTAAGGAAGAATCTTAAGATATCAGAAAACCATGAGCCTATTCATTTGCTTTAACTTATAGAGTGATTTTGAGATAAGTATAAATTTATATGTAGTTCTTATTGATTTAGAAAAAAAAATATACGATAGGGTATATAGAAAGGTACTATGATGGACATAGACGAAGAATGGAAGGAGTCCCTATCAATTATATTGGCATAATCATTTACATGTACGATAAAGCAGTGACAAATGTTAGAACTTGTGATAGTCTAACAAGTGATTTTTTATCACAGATGGATTGCACTAAGGATCTACATTGAGTTTATTCTCGTTTTTCGTAGTAATTGATGAGCTTACTAGAGTATTCAGGATGAAATAATTAGGTGTATACTATCTGCGGATATTATTTTCCTAGTAAATGAGATAAAAGTAGGCATAAATACCAAATTGGAGTTATGGAGACAAATCTTAGAATCTCAAGGTTTTAATTTTAGTAGATCTAAAATGAGCACATGGAGTGCAAATATAATAAATAAAGGATATAATACTATAATGTTGTGATACTGAATAAGCAAAAGATACTGATAAGCAATCAATTTAGGTATTTAGGTTTTATTATTCAAAAGGATGGGAAGATCTACGTGATGTCAACTATCTGATATCCAAGCTGATTGGTTAAACTGGAGGAGTGTAATAGGAGTTTTATGTGACCATATCATTATTTTAAGGCTAAAGTGAATATTTTAATGGACTGTTATTAGGTCAGTTTTGTTCTATAAGACGGAATATTATATACAGGGATCATGCATAGATGAGTGTAGTGTAGCAAAGCTGTGCATGCTATATATGGTTAGAATAAAATTGATAAGGTGAGAATTAAAGATATTTATAAAATGGTAGGTATAGCCCTCATAAAAGAGAAGATACGAGAAAATCATTTTTGATGATTTGTTCACATGCAATGTAAGCCTAGTTCAGTAATTGAAGTTTATCAATATAAGACAAGTTAAAAGAATGATGGGACGATTGAAGAAAATATGGATGGAGGTGATACAGAAATATATGGATGCTAACGGTGTTGATGAAGACATTGCTTGATAGGAATGAGTGGATAAGGATGATTCGTGTGCCCGATCTGGCCTAATCTTTTTTTGGTTCATGAAGTCTATCCCAAATACTTAACATAAAAGGCTTAGTTGTTGTTTTATTGAGGAAATGAAATTATAATGATAGAATACTCTTGTACAGTAGAACATTAAATCATACACTTCATGTGAATTTTTATGGGGAAGTTATATGAATTTTCATGGGGAAGTTCACAGCATGTATGCAACTTTACAAACTATTCCTTTTTCTCCCTCAATTCTCCTTCATTTTTCTTCTCGCTCAATTCTCCTTCATCTCTCTCCATTTTTTTCCTTGATACATGGAAGTGGAGGATTATAGAGCCACTAATTCTGATGGTTCTTTTGTCTGCTTGATTTTGTTGCTACATAGAAGAGTCATGTTAAGATTTTATTTATGCTGAATAAGGAAAAGGTTGAGAGACACGTCTCATATATAAGTACATTACTTTTTAATTCTCTCCACAAGAAATTTATTTTGTAGCAGAACTGTGTCAAGATTTTGTATTTTTACATAATTAAATAACTTTCCTAATTATATGATGAGTCAGTAATTCAAAGCTTTCCTAATCATTTTCATTGACGAAGTTTTCACATAAGGGCTTCTTTCTCCGAACCATTTTAATCGATGAACAAGTAATCAATTCTCATTCATAATTTTGTACTTTACTATAAAACAATCAAAATGATCAATATACAAACAATTAGCTACATTCAAAATTATTTCAAAAGAATCGTCCCAAAAAATACTATCCTAAAATAATATTTCTACAACATTAAAGGTTTCTTCATACCATCAAAATTAAGGAAGAAAATGAAGAAGAGAGATTTGAAATAGTGTACTTACATCTGAGATATATCTCTTGACATCATTTTTATTGGGCTAGAATGAAACGTTAGCATGACTCTTTTCTATAACCAAATAGTTCAAGCAGACAAAAGAATCATCGGGATTTGTGGTTTTATAATCTTCCATTTCTAGGTGTTAAGAAGAAGATGAGAGAGATGAAGGAGAATTTAGGAAGAAGATTGATGGAGGAGAATTAAGGAAGAAAAAGAAATGCTTTGTAAAGTTGCATAAATGCTATGAGTTTTCACATGAAAATTCAGTTGAAGTGTATAATTCAATGTGCCACTGTACATGAATATTCTATCATTATAATTTTGATCTTTCTTCAATATTGTTTAAAGTTGTTATTTTTAGTGGGTTATGCACTTACATACATATTAGCTACTTTTGTTTCTTAATGATGTCAATTTTTAAAATGTTAGAATTGCATTTACAACAGGTGTAATCGAAGTTAGCATATTTACAAATGATAGTTCAACAAATGCTTGTGCAACATTTTAGTATGTTGTGACCCGTGGGTGAAGGAGTTGAAAATGATAAAATTATGCTAATCTTTTTTTATAAAACATTCACTAAAAGGAAGTAGCAAAATATAAATAAAACTTAACAAGAATAAGAAAAAAAAAATTCACCGGTAAAATGCCAAAAAATAAAAAACCTATGATCAATATTTAGAAAGGATTACTAATGCTATATATATATATATATCAATATTTTAAATATCAGCCGATATACCTGTATATCGGCCGATATCCTAATTTTTACCACCAACCAATATGATATGTATGTATCTATACTATTTCTTATTTTGGACCAAAACGGACCAATATATCAAATCAAAGACAAGATATCAGGCGATATTTCAGTATCAAAATATTGGCACGTAAACAATATATCATATCTTCTTTCAATTATGGAAAAGAACCTGACCCTGCCGGTTAACTCATAAATTCAATCACCTGTATACATGAGGAAGGTATAGAATTAGGACGCGATTAGTAGTCTTGTGCTCCTTTCATCGATCATCTTCCCATCGCGAGCGGCGATTGCAAGACGCATAATAGCTACACTGTATATATATTGATTTTATTTTTGTATTTTGAATGTTGGACATTTAACTAGTATATGTTATAATTCTCTTGTAAAGATTCTATAAATATCAAGTTATTTAAAGACTCAAAACAAAATTACTAGGGTAAGTATCTTTAATATACTAACTTGTTTTAATTAAGTTTGAGGCGGGCATGATATGTATATTCATCATTCAAGAAAACGTCTGCCCGATATGACATCGGAGGTTTAGTAAATATTGCAATATACAATATGCACTATAGAAATTTGTCTATCAGTATATCATTGATATTTGATATTTAAAACGCTATACAAATTGGCCACGGTAAGTATCTCCTAAGTTCTATATGCATATTCTTTAACCAGTATGGTACCAATATTACATTTGGTATTTAGTGTCATATCACGGTATATCGTCTGGTATCTGATATGGTATCTGATATGTAGTATACAATATTTCCAATCGGTATATCGTCGGTATCTGATATTTAAAATTTTAAACATTGATATATATATATATACATATACATATATATATATTATATATATATATATTATGTGTGTATATATATGTATGTATATATATATATATATATATATATATATATATATATATATATATATATTATATGTGTGTGTGTATATATATTGATAGAGATAAAATTAGTTATTTAGTTGGATTTAATTAGATTGGATAGAGATTTGGTTAGATTTTAAAAAGATTTGTTTTTATCTTGTTTCATTAGAATTTTCTATATATATGGTTTGTAAAACCCTAATTTTAATAGAGTGAGAGATGATGAATGAAATTGAGAGCATGTGATTTGCTTCTATCAAATTTTTCCCTCGAGTGATTCGTGGGAAAGTGGGTGATGGAGATCAGATTAGATTTGGATCTTATTGGGATTTTGGAATCTTATTAGAATATTTGATTGGATTTTTGATTTTATTAGGATATTTGATTAGGATTTTGGATTCTATTAGAATTTTGTTCTGTTAAAGTTTTGCTATATATATATGTTTTGTATGAAGTATTTGGATGATGAATAATATTTGAAATTTTTTTTGCATGGATTTTGCTTGAATCAAAATTTTTTCTCATGAATTCGTGGAGAGTGGGCGTGGATTCGCCTGGGTGGATTCCCAAATATTGTGAGTTCTTCACCATTTTTCCCCAATTCTTCTAAAACCCCCAAATTTTAAAACTCTAACCCTAAATTCGCTTCCGTCATGCGTCAGTGGGCATGTGATTTACCTGGATATGAGGTCCAAAATTCCCATTTTATCCCACCCCAATTTATTTCAAACCCTAAGTTCTTTTCCAATTTCTCTGCCACAAACCCTAAATCCGCTTTCGTCCTGCGTCAAATTGGTATCAGAACTAAAGTTTCGCATTTTCAGGTATTAGAGCTAAATCTTAGATATCATAGTCCAAATCCATTTCCATCTTCTTATCCTTCCATACTTCTTTATTATTTTTTTTTTTTGTGTTTAGATTTGAGAGCGAAGAAAAAGAGAGTATGAAAAATAGTGGAAAAAAGGAAAAAGAAGATCAGTGATAAAAAAACAGAAAAAGAAAAGATAAAGAAAGAAAACAGAAAGAGAAGAGAAAGAATCAATGGAAAATGAAATTAGAAAAGAAAGAATTAAAAAAAAACTTCCTTGCTTTTTTTTTCTTTCCTTCTTTTTTCTTCTTCACTTTCCCAGATCCCACCTTTACTCATTCACTTCCACCTCTCTTTATTCCCCACAGCAGTAGCAGTAAATCCCCTCCACTCTCTCTCCGTTGGACCTCACCAACAAAATCATCAAGTCCTCCGCCTCACCTCCAACACCTTTTGCCGATCAAAACCACCCTCAATTTCTGTTTGGACTGGAAGTCCGGACAGTGAGTTTCTGTCTGGACAAAAAAATTTCATCCGGACTGGAAGTCTGGACAGAAGGGGTACTGTCCAGTCGGGACGAAATTTTTTTCGTCCGGACTGGAAGTCCGGATAGATAATTTTTGTCCTGGGTGTACACCACAGACCGGAGATAAGGGCCACTATAAATAAGTTTTTTTTCGTTCCATTATCCATGAAGTCATTGTAGTATAGTGGTGAGTATCCCACTGCTTACACAAGTGCCTTGAGTTCGATTCCCAGCAACAACATATCTCTTTCTTTTCCAAATGAATAACATTTTCTCCCAACTAAGCAGAGTTTATTCGATTTAGTTTCCATTCCTATTCGATTCGGTTTTTTCGAAATTGATAAATATTTACATATGCTCGCCACCATGAACAACAAGGAAAATAAAATTAAATACTTGCAACCCATTGTAGAAAACCAAAAATATATAAATGAAAGGTCAATTCGTCAGTATCCAGTGTGTAGGAACAATTACAATATAGTGCAACAAACACAAAGAATTCATTTTTTTATTACAATGTGAATTTACACAATGAGAATTATAAATAAATCAGCCCATAATTAGAAACAACATTACATAAAAAATATATATATACAAAGTTTCGTTTGCAGCAAACAGTTCTCGAATAACTATTTAAAACACATTGTTTTCGAGTACAACCCTTTCAAATTACGACCCAAAACAAAAAATAATTAAATCTAACATTCCAAAATCTTGAAACTCTTGAGGAGTGTTAATTCAACCGGTTCTCCACTAATCGGTTGCACTTTTTCTTTTGAGTCTGGTTCATTAATATTTGTTCTTTCATAAGACTCTTCAGCAACATAAAACTTTGTTAATATCGATACCTTAACCCTTATAAGTAGATAAAAATAAATATTTAGCACACAAGTGGAAAAATAAGACAAACCCAATATAAAATTTAAATATACAAGTGGAGTTGTCAAAAGTTAATTTAATTATACTATCTGATACTCTTGAGGAGTATAATGCAAATCTAAGCATCTTAACAAACGAATTGGAAAATTAATGGAATTTCGCATATTTTACAACTAGTATTACAATATTTTATTTTTCATTAATAGTAATCAAAGTATAAATTAAAACACTAATTTTTAAGTTTCAATCTTAAAGGATGGAATTTTTTTTTGTAAGTTTAAAATTGAGACCGGTTGTAGAGTTAATCTTTGAGATAGTTTAGATATTGAGCATTAGAGAGTTCTTACCAATTACAAGAGATTTTAAGAAGTAGAGCAAGTGGAGATAATTATTAAAAAAAAGAATGAATTGTGAGGTAAACATATAATTTTTTTTTTATCTATGATTAAAAACCCTTAACCTCCAAAACCCCAATGCTCCATCCTCAATTTTATTATGAAAACATCTATACCTCCTCCCCTGTTCCTCCTCTCCAACCCAAGAAGACCACCAAATCCAAAAACCTCCCATTCTTTACTTCATTAAAAGATACCAAAATAAAAAAAAAATGCTAAATGAGGAAGAGATCTCACCCATCTCGACCCAAGAAGCGATGACGGGATGGTAGGCGAGCGGCGTGGGTTGGATCAGTGGCGGTGGCGACGACGGGATCAGCGGCTAAATCAAAGAGAGAGAAAAAAATTTGGATGGAGGTAGGAAAGGAGAAGAGGAAGATGAAGGATTACGAGAGGTGGGTGAGGGAAGGAATAAAGGAGTTGGGTTTTTGGGTTTGAGATTTGGCCGGACTAGAGCAGGAGAGGTGAGGGAGAGAAGAATGGAGGTGGGGGGAGAAGAAAGGGAAAAGGGGGGAGAGAAAGAGAGTAAGGGTATTCTTGAAATATTTGGTGTGCTCACTAGAAAAACCCTCTCTTTTGAAAAGACAGAGTAGGCTCACTAGGAAAACTAGGCTCACTAGGAAAAATGGTGCGCTCCTTTGGAAACTCCCTTTGTTGAGGGGTTCAATGAAATCATATTTCAACAACCCGACCTGATTACATCTACAGACCCGTTAAGGCCGAGCAGACCTGTTAAGGTTTTGAATATGATTTTGAAGTCATGTTGAAGCCTATTTCGTATCGAATTTGAGCTATAATCAAGAAGTTGCAATTGTTTAGTATTTTCTAAACTTTGTGCTATGAATTTTGGAGTTAATTATTATGGGATTTATATTCTATAGTAAATATATCAACGCTGATGCCGATTTCAAGCAAGTGGAGTGTGATATATATGATGTAGTCCCATATTTTCACAGTTATAATGACCCTAATGATTATGAAAATTGAAAAAAACCATCTAGAGCAATTTTTCCGCTACTTTTCTTTGATTTCATAACAGGAATATAATTATGCTAAATTAAAGTTAGCTGGTGAAGTTTCTAATTGGTATCTCAGCAACTATAAATCTCGTTCAAATTGAAAACAGTTGCAGTTTTTTCTTTGTGCACGGTATGCTCCACATCTTATATTTAAATAATGTTCAAAGTGTGAAGGATATAAACACTTTGCTCACAAGTGTCCTTTCATTAAATATTCAATATGTGGATAATTTTGGCACTATGACTACCGGTGTCCTTCCAAGAGTTCAAATACTGGCATATCCACTTCAGAGATTTTAGGTGATGAGACCAAATCCAGCATACAATTTGTTATAAATCAAGAAACTGATGATCTAATTTTTCTGTCGGAACCAACTACAGAGACACTCAATAATCATGTTCATGAGGAGAACTTGAGGCCTAGCACACTTGCTGAGGTATATGGTGAAGTGCAACAATTCTTAACTGCAGATCATATTTTCCTTGCCTCTCCAGCTCCCATTCCAAGTTTTTCTTTTTTTGTAGAAGCAATGAATTTCAATTTCTCACCAGATCTTCCACAATTATTACTGTCGCCACCATGGAAATGTCAGATAACGCACATTTGGCTACAAAACTATTCAATTTTCTTATAATTAGTTCGGTGGAAAGATTTATCAGATATCGAGATGCTTGTTCGCCTTCATCCGATGTGCTTGATGCTTGTTCGCCTTCATCCGATGTGCTTGAATTTCTTCTTACCGCCATTCATCGGTGGTGAATGTTTCCAAGCGGAGGAGAGTTGATAGAGATAAAATTAGTTATTTAGTTGAATTTGGTTAGATTGGATTAGAGATTTGGTTAGATTTTAAAAAGATTTGTTTTTATCTTGTTTTATTATGATTTTATATATATTTGGTTTGTAAAACCCTAATTTTAATAGAGTGGGAGATGATGAATGAAATTGAGAGTATGTAATTTGTTTTTATCAAATCTTTCTCTCAAGTGATTCGTGAGAAAGTGCGCGTGTGATTTATCTGGACGTGAGGTCCAAAATCTCCAATTTATCCCACCCCAATTTATTCCAAACTCTAAATTCTTCCCCAATTTCTCTATCGCAAACCCTAAATCCCTTCCGTCATGCATCAAATTGCAAACTCTAAATTCACTTCCGTCCTGCATCATATATATACCTTGATTAACTATCCAAATTAGATCCTCTCATCGACATTTGCGAAAATCGAATATAGAACCCTGCAGGAACAAGTGGTGTTACGGACTAGCTAACCCATTTTCGGACTTGTATAAATATTTACATCTTAAACATTTACCTCAAGAAGTTATTCTTAGGAGTTTAAGTAGTTCACTCTTTTTATGTATACTTTCTTAGGATTAATGTGATTGCAAATGCCAGCAGAAGAGCAGTGATTTGCTTTATATAATTATATAAATCTATCTATATGAGTTGACACTACAATACCAACATGTACACGACATGCTTGCACAGCATCAATTCTAAAAAAGTACATAGGATGTATGTACCTGATGGCATCTCCAAAATATAAGTTAAAGTTTGTGGTACTTTGTGCTATATACATGATCATGTGGGTTGCAGGTAGTCTATACAAATGGATACTTCTAAAATTAGCCACACTCGTACCATATACATACCAAACATGCGTTTGATAAAGGCACTTCTTGAGCACTTTTCGAACATGTGTTGAACACTTCTTAGCTATGTCATTAATTATTTATATATGTTTAAGTTAGTACATTTTTCCACACTTTTTACTCATGCACATTTCGAGTTTTGTTACTCCATAAGTTTGAGTTATATGTTTAGCTTAATTGATGTATTAGAACTGCTTAGTATGGTGGGACAATCTTCATAAATAGTGGATGAAAAAACAATGATGATCTCACATAAATTATTCATATTAATAAGATTGTAGCATTAGATGTTACTTTTCTTTTTGTGTGTGTGTGTAGCCGTATCACCTACCCGACATTTTACAAATTTTCCGTGTTTTGTACCTATGTCTTACCCATATCTGTACTTGTGTCTGTTTCATAGCAGGTAATGAATCCATTTGCCAATTTGTATAAAATTAATGATTACTAGTAAGTAACATTAGATTGAATATGTATCAGGCATTATGCATGATTATGAGCGTAAGTATTCAATCCATTTGCTAACTATGTGATAATCCATGAATAACTAATAAGTAACACTATATAAAAGTTTATCAAGCATTATGTTTCTCCTTTATCACTGTGTAGAATTCCTCGGGAGATGGCTTATAGCGTACTCAAGCACGGAAGCCATAATAAGTGATATGATGTACTTTCTTTTGGCCTGGCACTGAACTGTGGAGTGTTAATACGGCAGGATCAGTATGTGAGTTACTTGATTTGAAAATTTACACAGTTGTTTCTCATAGAGCACTATCAAGGAATGGATAACAGTGTGAATGTACTTGTTTATTAGATAGATGATTATGCTTGTTTGTTTGTTTGTTTCATTCATTCTTCTTCTTCTTCTCCTTTTTCTTCATTCATCATAATCTCACTAGTTGAAGAGAATTGTTAGATTAGACTATCTTATTTTTATTTTTACTCCCACATCGCCTATTGGTTTATTTGTATGATCTTATGAGAGCTATATATGTAATTCCTTCATTTATAATCAAATTATCTTATTATTTCATAACATGGGATAAGAACTCTAGTTGTGAAATAAATTTTAGCCCTTTATTTCAAATCTAATATGATCTCAACCCTCCAATCAAAACTCTAACCTTAATCCTCTCTCCCTCTCTCCTCCCCTTTACTTCTTCTATCCTACTGCTGCTAAGCTGCAGTCCTTGCTGTCACTAGCAGTTTATTGCTGCTTTGCAGCTGACTGTAGCAGCAGCAAATCGTCTACTGCTCTGCAGTAGCAAAACAGTTTCTGCTCTGCAGCAAACTGTTTTCCTTTGCAGCCAAAGGAAAATAGGGTGCTGCTGTTTTTCTGCTGTTCATCACACCTTGTTGTGCTGTTTTTTGTTTCCGATCACGTGATTTGTTACTGCTGGAGGTTCCTTTCTCTGCCTTTTGCATCCTCAAGTGCTTGAGACTCCTGTGTTTTCTATTGCCACTACTAATTGATTTTGTTGATGCTGTTTTTTTAACTACCACTGCTGCATCTTCTTCTACTGCTACTGTTGATTTGTCCCTTGTAAGTTAGAGTTTGATCTGTGGCTTTACCTTCCAGTGATTCTACTATTGCTCTAATATTACTACTACTGCTATATCTAATGACCCTTAATGTTATATGTTTCTAAGCATATTTACTGTTACCACCGTTAATTTTAATGGCGATAATTATCGGTTACGGTCTCAAATCTTTTGTGTATTTGTTGGAACACAAAGGAAAATTGGTCATTTTCTTGATGGACTGCTGGATATGAAAGATCCCTCCTATTATGATTATCTTGCAAATGACTGTTGCATTATTACCTGGCTTCTTTACAGCATGAAAGAAAAAGTTCTGTAGTAATATTCTTTAAAACTGGGAAATCTGGGATATACTTAAAGGACATGAGAAAAATATTTTTAGAATTTTTGAGTTATGCGAGCGTCTTTTCACTCCCCAGGAGGAAGATATGTTTGTTTTTGCTTAGTGCTACTATTCAACGCTTCGTGGTATCTTTGATCATTGGAGAAACCAGAGGTTCACCAACCTCTGATAACTAATCTAGAGATCATAAGAGAGTCATCAGGATCTCGTTGCTGTCAAGTTTCTCTTTGGTCTAGACTCTTTCTTATTGATCTGGGTACAATGTTATATCTTGTTGATTATAATGTTTTTTCTCTGACTGCTAAATCTCTAGAGTTCATATCTCTATTAGATCTACTACATTGGCTATTTCATTTTCTATTCTAACAAGAACTCTGCCCATTGTTGGCAGTGAAAATTTCTAAGTTAAAAGGATTTTCCACAACAGAACGCGGAGCTAATTCAATAGCCCCGCGTTTGGTTACATTAACCCTGCGTTTGAATAAAACGCGGAGATGTTTAATAGCTCCGCGTTGATTCCGCAGTCTGGCTTGTATTAGCCTCGCGTTTGAGTAAAACGCGGAGGTGATCAATAGCTCCGCGTTAGCTCCGCGTTTTGGTTATTTAGCGCCGCGTTTTGATGCGATTAAAGTTCCGCGTAAGCAGATAACCAGAATCTCAAATTGATTGAGATTATGATTTTGGGCTTATCCAAATACCCGAATCAAGTCTAATCAGAATTCCATCAAAACTAAGATATTTGATTGGAATCCTTGATGAATGCGAGTTCTATTTAGATAGAAAATCTTGCATTAACCTGGGGCTATAAATACCTTCCTGGTGAAACCCTAGGGGTCTTCTTTTTGGGGCATCGGAAGTTTCCTATCGATCCTTTGGCAATTCAAGTACGCGAGAGAGCCTTGAAGCCTTTGCTGATCATCTTCTGAAATCTTGGAGAATTCAAGTTACGCACAGAGCCTTGAGTTCGTGAAGATCAGAGAAAATCATCATCTTCTTTCTGGAGTTCTTGAGAAGTTCGAGTTACGCGAGAGAGCCTTGAACAAATCAAAACCAGAGAAGATCGTCTATATTCGGCCGATATCTTTAAAAGAGAAGATTTCAACGTACCGATCGTCCAAAGGAACTACTATAGATCCCATCGCCACAGATCCCACAATATTGTAAAAGAGAGAGATTGAAATATAAAATCCTCTCGTTTGTTCTTTTTATATCTTGTTCACTTCTATTGTAATCTAAGATGTGTTCAATGGAAGGAAGCGAAGGAAATTTTGCGACGAACAAACTGGCGACCACAGTGGGAGCCATCTCTTTCACTGATGAAGAGATTGTGGCGCAATCGGACGTTGACTTGATCGAATCCGAAGTAGACACGCTGGTCGTTGAAATCGACCAGCAGAAGTATGAGGAGTTCCTCTCCTCCGGATCAGGTGACTTGGATGAGACACGGCACTATCGCCGTATGTACTCTAATGCCCGAGTGACGGGTAGAAAGGTATCCACCGAGAGATGGGGATCCTTGGAGACTACGGTTATAGCGCCGGAGTCCACACAAGAAATCCTAGCCGAGGAAGAGCTTCCGATTGCCGAAGAAGACGTGGGAACTGGACTGATCAGGACCCAACTCCGGAACAGGAACCGGAGAGCGAGGCGTAGAGCTCTCAAAGCCCGCCTTGGACGCGGAGCTAACTCTAGAGGACGCGAGGCTATGGTCCCCTCGCAAATTGGCTCGCGCTACCCGCGAGACCAATCTCTACCGCGTTAAACGCGAAGATACAACTTGCCTTAAAAGCAAGGAAAAGCCAGCGTGTGATTTTCCACGCGAGACTGGTAATACTGGCGAGTTACGCAAAATTCCTGACACTCGCGAGTTACGCGAGTATAAAGATTATTCAAAACCAGCGTGTGATTCTCCACGCGAGGCTATTACTGTGCCTAGCGAGAGACGCGAAGCCAGTAAGGGTTGCGCTAGTCGCAGAATACCCAACACTCGCGAGTTACGCGAGTATAAAAATTATTCAAAGCCAGCGTGTGATTTTCCACGCGAGGCTATTACTGTGCCTAGCGAGAGACGCGAAGCCAGTAAGGGTTGCGCTAGTCGCAGAATACCCAACACTCGCGAGTTATGCGAGTATAAAAATTATTCAAAGCCAGTGTGTGATTTTCCACGCGAGGCTATTACTGTGCCTAGCGAGAGACGCGAAGCCAGTAAGGGTTGCGCTAGTCGCAGAATACCCAACACTCGCGAGTTACGCGAGTATAAAAATTATTCAAAACCAGCGTGTGATTCTCCACGCGAGGCTATTACTGTGCCTAGCGAGAGACGCGAAGCCAGTGATACTTGCAATAAACGCAAGACTTCTGACACCCACAAGGAACGTGAGGATGATTGGCAGATAGTTGTCAGTCGTAAAAACTGCGCTAAGCGCGAAGCTATGATCTGCGTTAATCGCAAAGATAAGCCAGCGCGCAAGAACTTCCCTTCGCGTGGGGCTATTATTCCAGAAGCTAAACTTCCAAGGACACACCAAGCCAGCGAGAAACGCGAGGCTAGTGTGGATAAGCGCGGAGCTATTCTTCAGGCCCGCAATGTGAAACGCGAGGCTATTCCTAAACCACGCGAGGATCGGTCCAACCCCAGAGTCAGGGTTGATCAATCAAAGAAGCTTCAGTGGATTCCTAAACACTCTCAAGAGTTGAATGGACCTCTTGATTCCATGGCTAGAGGCACTGACCTCAGGGAGCATCTCTCTAAGAAGAGAGGTATCGACCAACTTCAAGTTGAACATAGTTGCCATTGTCAGCAACTTGTGACAGCAGTATCTACTGTGATGGACAATTGCGGCTGCAGTAAGAGCAGGATGTCTGTATTTGATCGACTAACCGAGTCGGACAAGAACCTTACTAAGAAGCCAAAGACTGCTTCTCTGAAACAAGGGAGAGCCGTAACTTCCAACATGGTGGGAAAATGGAAGAAAATTGCAGAAACGGATGATGATTCAGAATCGAGCGATGAAGAACCTCATCGTGTTACTCGACTAAGATCAGGAGCCGTCCCGCCCCGAAATTATAAGAAGCTCGCAGGGGGTTCTTACGACGAGGACAGCGATAATTCCGCTATAGCCTCGGCTCCATCCTCTACATCGTCTCGACTGCAGAAGTCAGCACCGCATATGGCGGATAAGACTGACGATATCAATCAGAGATTTGAAGCTCAAGAAAAGATGATTCGAGAGCAGCAAAAGATGATTGAAGGTCTTAAGAGCATGCTATCGAGATTCGTGGAAGATAATACCAAAATGGGCAAAGAAACTCTGAATGAAGAACAGGAAGAGAAAGCCCACTCGATGCATGAGGAAGAGGATAGATTTTCTTTCCATGATCCGCATAGGGAGAAGATAGAAAAGCTCCAGAATCAACTCGAAGTTTTAATGCGTAAAAAGGAGTTGAAAGAAGCAGGGGTCTCAAGACCGTATCCTCCTGAATGGGACATGATACCTTACCCACCGAAGTATAAGCCGCTCAAATTAGAGCCATACGACGGAAAAGGATCGCCCAGCCAGCATATATATTACTTTTTATCCCAAGCAGGACACTTAATGGGTAATGATCCCATCATGACTAAAGTATTTGTAAGTACTTTGCGAGGGCCTGCCGTCACCTGGTTCATGCAGTTGCCCCCAGGTACTATTAATACCTGGTTAGATGTTGAGAAATTATTTCTCTCACGTTTCTTCGAGGATGACACCGAGATTACGGTTCATTCCCTTCTTGCAACTAGGCAAGGAGAACAAGAAACGGTTAAAGATTTCATAGAAAGGTTCCGGGAGAAGTCCGTACATTGTAAACACGGAATGATCCAGGAAACTCTAGTCGAGACCTGTCGGCACAACCTTAAGACCAATGTGCTCCTCAAAATGGGGGCCGTAGAGTCTAAGACGTGGAGGGACCTGCTCAAACAAGGAGAGCAAGCTGAAGACTTGATTCGCCGAGTCGAGGAATCCCGCGGACCAAGAAACGCTGGGGGTAGTAAGCCATATACCCAAAACAACAGCAATAAGAATAAAGGGAAAGCAGTCATGTCGTCAGAAGCTGCTCCTCAGAAAACCGGTCCTCCACCAGAGCCAAAGCCTCAAAGTCAGCGAGGATCAAGGCAAATCAGACCGCAACAAGAAAGGAATTACACTTTCAAGGCGGAACAGACACATATCCTCTTTTACCTGCTCCAGAAGAAGGGAATGCTAAAACTTCCGGAGAATAAGAAGCCAGAAGATGCGGGTAAGACTAAAGATCCCAATTACTGTTTTTATCACCGGAATGTTGGGCACCCTACCAGGGATTGTTTTCCCCTTAAGAACAGAATCCAAGCACTAATAGAGGCTGGAGTTCTGACGCTTAAGGAAGAACAGAAGAAAGTCACTGCCAATATGGCAACCATAATGGTTGGAACCCACGAGTTTCCCGCAGGAGTGACCCCAATCCCTAAGGGTAAGATGGTCACGAAGAATCTTGATCCGCACAACAAAATCCAAGAGGGACTTGTCCCCATAACAACCCAAAAGGGGGAAGTTATGTGGGTTCACCCCGACTTGTTGGAAGATGAACAATGGACTACTTCAAGGGGTCCAGAGAAGAAACGGGCTGTTAATGCCATTTCTGCAGATATAAAGGAAGAATATATAGCTTCGGGAGCCTTCACAGATTCTGAAGAAGAACCCGAAACTATGGCCACCTATCAAGATGGGGCAGGCCCTTCCGGTACTCGATCTGGAAAGACATATCTTAAAGACTACACTAGAGTGGATCCAAAAGATATCTATGCAGAACTCGCAAAGCCTGCGAAGCAGAAAGGACTTCGTTTCCAGAAGAATCCTACCAGAGATGGAGCCAAAGAAACCCCCTTCGAGTTTGACATAATTGCGCAGTTGGCTAATATCCCAGCGCGAGTGACGCTTTACGAATTGTTGAGATTATCAAAATCAACACGTGAAGCTCTAAGAGAGGCCTTGGTAGTCGTTCCTAGCTCAGATTGTCGAGCCGGCCATCGAAGAGCGGGACTCTTGCCCCCACTGTCATCAAGTGAGGAGGCAAGTCCCACAAATCATCTTCTCTCCAGAAGACATTCATGTGAGGAATATAAAGCATAATAGGCCTTTATATTTCACTGGATATGTCGGGTCCACAAAAGTGGACCGAATTCAGATTGATCCAGGTTCTGCACTCAGCGTCGTGCCCAGTAGATTGATGCAGCTGTTGGGAATTTTCCTTAATCGCTTGACACCTACACACTACCATCTATGGATTCAACGCTAATAATAGCCATCCTCTTGGTAAGATCCGATTGCGGTGTAAAATTGGAGACTTGAAAACGGAGGTTACATGCTATGTAATTGATGCTGATACCTCTTACAATATTTTATTGGGGCGACCTTGGATCCACTCTCATATGATAGTTCCGTCGACTCTTCACCAGTGCATGAAATATTGCGATGAGGAAGGAGAGGTCCGGACACTAATTGCTGACAAGCAGCCATTCAAAGGGTTGGAAAATTGCTTCACAGATGCTACACTCTACAAGCCAGCACATGAAGCCTCCAATGACAGTCTTAGCAAGTCTCCAAAGCCCGACGACAGTGGCAATGAAGCCGACACTGAGTACGAGCTCCTTGGAGAAGATGATGGGGGTGATTACGAAATCAACCCTCACCTAGATCTTAGCTTAGGTCTTGATAATATAGTGGATGTAATAGAAAGTGAATGGGTTATTAATAAAAATGTAAAGTTAGTCTACGAGCATGCTGTAGCTACTGAGTCTGAGCCCTCTTGTACCTCCGCCGAAGCGGATGGCCTGACCGAACTTGAAGTTCTGGCGGCATACCATTTGCCCCTCAGGTCTTCCCTCCTCTCTCAATTAAAAATAACCGAGGATCAAGGAAGTGTCTCCCCGACAGAAGTCCCAAAGGCCGATCATGTTCGGCAAAGTGGCCACGTCGCCTCGACAGAGACAAAGTAGTGAAAGTGATGAACAAACATCACCTCAATTTCACTTATATGAGCAAAGGTCCCGACAGATGATGGAGAAAATGGGATATAATTTTACCCAGAAGCCGGGATTAAACTTTGGAAAAGGACGGCGGAATCTCATACCCTCGTTTAGACCGAGAGGAAAGAGCCCTGATTATTATCAGAAGACCCGCAGGGGGTTGGGTTATGTATCTACTTCACCCTCGTCACCATTAAATGATGAAGAGAGTTCTTCGGCCAAAGAAGAAACATCTTCACCAGATCATGATTCAGATATAAGCACCGGTGCTTGGTTTCAATCTTTGACAATCAATATGGTTTCAGCCGCGCCAGAAAGCGACGAGGAACCAATTGACGTTCAAGACGATGCTTGGGCCAGGCATATGGACACTCTCTGGGATGTCCGCTTCGAACAGCGTGATCCGCCCACAGAAGACAAATTAATACAGGTTAACATGAGAACGGAAGAAAATCCGAAACCCATTTTCATAAGCGACACACTAACTCCTTTAGAAAAAGAGGAACTTATATCCCTTATCAAAGAGTATATAGATGTGTTCGCATGGAGTTATGAAGATATGCCTGGGCTTGACCCTCAAATTGCCACACACCGGTTAAATATAAAAGAAGATGTCAAACCTGTTAAACAGCAACAGAGGCGTTTTCGACCGGAATTGATGGAGGCAATAGTTGCTGAGGTCAACAAGCTTATACAATCCGGGTTCATCCGTGAAGAACAACACCCAGACTGCGTGGCAAACATAGTGCCAGTTCGCAAAAAGAATGGCAAAATCCGGATATGCATTGACTTTCGAGATCTGAACCCTGCATGTCCCAAGGATGAATTTCCACTCCCCATCACCGACGTGATGATCGATAATACTTGCGGTTATGAGAGGATGTCCTTTATGGATGCTTCTCAGATTATAACCAAATCAAGATGCACCCGGAAGATGAAAAGCATACAACTTTCAGAACGCCACAGGGGGTATACTGTTATACGGTGATGCCATTCGGATTAAAGAATGCAGGTGCCACTTACCAATGCGCAATGAGCGCCATATTCAAAGAACACCTACGCAGAACAGTGGAGTGCTATGTGGATGACTTAGCAGTTAAAAGCAAAGACAAAGAAGATCATCTTCACGATTTAAGAGTGGTCTTCGATCTTATGCGGAAATATCACTTGAAGATGAATCCTACCAAGTCGTTCATGGGGGTATCCAGCGGGAAGTTTCTAGGGTTCGTAATAACTTCAAAAGGAATTTTCCTCGATCCGGAAAAGGTAAAAGCGATTAGCGAAATGCCGCCTCCCCGCAATCTTAATGAATTAAGGGGATTATAAGGAAAGCTCGCTTATATTTGACGCTTCATATCCAACTTATCTGGACAATGCCAACCATTCTCCAAACTTATGAAGAAGGGAGTGTCCTTCATATGGGATGAGGCATGTCAGCAGGCATTTGATGACCTCAAGGAGTACCTTACTAAGCCTCCTGTACTATGGCACCAGCCCCTGGGCAGCCCTTCCTTATATATGTAAGGGCCATGGATAATGCTTTAGGAGCATTACTTGCTCAATATAATGAGCACGGCCATGAACATGCCCTCTACTATTTAAGTAGAACAATGATTGGGGCCGAACGACGGTATACCCCGATTGAAAAAGAATGTTTAGCCCTAGTGTTTGCTGTTCAGAAAATGCGACACTACCTTTCGGGGCAAACAATTCATGTCATATCACGGGTTAATCCCCTGAAGATTCTGATGACAAAATCAGGATCCTTGAATGGCCGATTGACAAAGTGGGCGCTCTTACTATCGCCCTATGACATACATTTTGTCCCTCAAAAGGCCATAAAGGGACATGCAATCGCTGATTTCCTTGCAGACCATCCAATTTGGTCCAAATTAAAGCAGACATCAGAAGTCAACACAGTTACCAAAAAACAGTCTTGGCAAATGTTCTTTGATGGTGCCGCGAGACGATCTGCTGCTGGAGTGGGGGTTGTACTAATATCCCCACATAAACATATATTGCCCAACGGTTATTCATTAACAGAACCGTGCACTAATAATGTAGCGGAGTACAACGTGCTTATTATCGGCTTAAAAATAGCTCTGCAACTGGGGGTGAACCATCTAGAGGCATATGGAGATTCTAAGCTCATTGTCAATCAGATGACAGGTGAGTATGAAGTCAGACATGAAGCCCTCATCCCCTATCATCAGTTAGCTATTGAGCTAGCAGGATATTTTGAACAATTTTACATATACCACATATCTCGAAATGAGAACATATATGCAGATGCTCTTGCTGCATTAGCCGCAACTCTGGCAATCCCGCCAGGTGAAGCTAAAAGCATCACCATTGGTAGTAGAGAACTCCTCCACCCAGATGTGGTATCTCAAGCCGAAGAGGTGCCAAATTGGCTTAAAGTTAGAACCCCGTGATTGGCGATTTCCGTTTGTGGATTATGCCTTGCATGGGATATTACCAGAAGATTCTAAGGAAGCCACCTCAATAAAGAGGAAGGCCCAAAGATTTTATTATGACCATAAACTTCAGACTTTGTATAGAAAGTCAAGAGGTGGTCTATTGCTACGCTGCATATCGAAAGCAGAAGCAGAACAAGTGCTGAGAGAAACACACGATGGAGTATGTGGAGCTCATCAGCCCGGTCCTAAACTTGGAGACCGTATAAGAAGGCTAGGGTACTACTGGCCGAGCATGGTTACGGAAGCAATGGCATACGCTAAACGATGTCATGCATGCCACATACGTGCCAATTTTATTCATCAACCCCAAGAATACTTGCACAATACCGTCGCAAGCTGGCCATTTGAAGCCTGGGGAATGGACATTGTAGGGCCAATAACTCCCCCGTCATCCAGAGGACATCGGTTTATTCTTACAATAACCAATTATTTTTCAAAATGGGCCGAAGCCGTACCCATGAAAGAGGTGAAAACGGCAGATGTGATCAAGTTTATCAAGCATCATGTCATTTACTGATTTGGCGTCCCTCGACGGATCATTCATGATAATGGTCCGCAATTCATTAGTCAGGGATTCTCCAGATTCTGCAACAAGTTCAGAATCAAAGATGTCGCTTCTACACCATATAACCCTGCGGCTAATGGGTTAGCTGAAGCTTTCAACAAGACGATCATCAAACTCCTTCGGAAGTTCGTCTCTTCCAATAAACGAGATTGGGATGAAAAGTTGGGAGAATGTCTGTGGGCTTATCGCACCACCGTTCGCACCCCAACTAAAGCTACCCCGTTCTCTTTGGTTTACGGAAGCGAGGCCGTCTTGCCTCTTGAAATCCAGATACCATCATTAAGAGTGGCTTTAGCCACGAAGATAACGACAGAAGAGCGCCATCAGCAAAGATTGCAAGAACTAGAGGCGTTAGATGAAAAACGTCTCAGGGCTCAACAACAAATTGAGTTGTATCAAGCCCGAATATCTCAAACGTTCAATAAGAATGTTAAACCAAGAACCTTTAAATAAGGAGACTTGGTTCTGGCTATTAAGAGGCCAATGGTGCTAACCCACAAGACTAAGGGTAAATTTGAACCCAAGTGGGAAGGACCGTTTATTGTGGAGACAGTATACTCCAGTGGAGCCTATCGCTTAATGAATCAAAATGGCGACAGGATGATGATGCCGATCAATGGCAAATTTCTGAAGAAATACTATTCTTAGTACCCTTGGAGATACGCGTCTTCTTTTCTTAGGCATGCGCAGTTTGGCGCCTCTGACCTAAACCTGGTGCGTTTGGTTCTCAAGTTTGAACCACCTCCAGTCTTCTTTTCTTAGGCATGCGCAGTTTGGCGCCTCTGACCTAAACCTGGTGCATTTGGTTCTCAAGTTTGAACCACCTCCAGTCTCTTTTCTTGGGCATGCGCAGTTTGGCGCCTCTGACCCAAATCTGGTGCGTTTGGTTCTCAAATTTGAACCACCATCAGTCTTTTCTTAGGCATGCGCATTGTGCGCCTCTGACCTAAACCTGGTGTATTTGGAGTACCCAGTTCAAGTTACGCGAGAGAGCCTTGAACCGCCTCCAGTTTGGTTCTCAAGTTTGAACCACCATCAGTCTTTTCTTAGGCATGCGCATTGTGCGCCTCTGACTTAAACCTGGTGTGTTTGGAGTACCCAGTTCAAGTTACGCGAGAGAGCTTTGAACCGCCTCCAGCTTGGTTCTCAAGTTTGAACCACCATCAGTCTTTTCTTGGGCATGCGCAATTTGGCGCCTCTGACTCAAAACCTGGTGTGCTTAGTTCTCAAGTTTGAACAGCCCCCAATCTTTCTTTTAGGCATGTGTAATTAAGCGCCTCTGACCTAAAAAGTATGAATTGCCCAACGCCAACTAGGCAATGGGAAGAGAACAAGTTTCTCGCCAACCCATCATGCTGGGCTAAAAGTATGAATTGCTCAACGCCAACTAGGCAATGGGAAGAGAACAAGTTTCTCGCCAACCCATCATGCTGGGGTAAAAGTATGAATTGCCCAACGCCAACTAGGCAATGGGAAGAGAACTAGTTTCTCGCCAACCCATCATGCTGGGGTAAAAGTATGAATTGCCCAACGCCAACTAGGCAATGGGAAGAGAACAAGTTTCTCGCCAACCCATCATGCTGGGGTAAAAGTATGAATTGCCCGACGCCGATTAGGCAATGGGAAGAGAACGAGTTTCTCGCTAACCCATCATACTGGGGTAAAAGTATGAATTGCCCAACGCCAATTAGGCAATGGGAAGAGAACGAGTTTCTCGCCAACCCATCATGCTGGGGTCTCGCCAACCCATCATGCTGGGGTAAAAGTATGAATCGCCCAATACCGATAAAGTAAAGGGAAGAGGAAAAGTTTGGCATTTAAGCCCAAACGTACTCCTCGACAACTCACCATGTTGAGGGGAATAATATGGCTAGCCCAACTCAAACGGTAGTTGGTAAAGGCTAATCAAATCCGTTAATAGCTGGGGGTTTGCTAAAAATCCCATATTAAACTTTAATTGTTATTTCGGCTCAAGAAATTGAGCATAAACGATACCGAGATAAATCGTTTTGACGACAGGTTATTTGTTAGGCAAGCAAATCTGTTTTGAAGCCGGCAAATAAAAGAGTCAAAAGAATAATCTTTATTAAAAATGTGAAGATACAAAAAGAATTTCAAAGAAACATCGTAAGGTTATCTCTCTCCTGTTTACGAAGTTCTTATTACAAGGAAGATAAAAGCGTAAAGAGAGATGAAACTATTGGCCTCCCAGGAGTCTCAATTGGTTTATTGTCTCGTCCAAATTTCTACGATGAGAAGCCTCCACGGTTTGCTGAGCTTGCCTACGCAACTCATCATCACTTATTGTAAGTTGTTGCTGACGAGATTCTTCTATGGCACGATTCCTGGCCATCTCTTCCTGCTGAATCTGCTCCTGCTGGACAAGCAACATCTCCCGCTTCTTGACAGATTCTCCTAATCGGAGTTCATTTTCTATCAAAGTGGCCCGAGCTCTGGCAATCGTCTCCTGGGCTTTAGAGATGGCCGCCTGACTTTCTTCAATACCAAAGTTTACTCTCTGCAGGTCGCCAAGAACGGATTCCCGACTGGCCTGGAGCTCTATCAGCTCCTGAGACCATCTCTCCTCCTGCTGCCTTAAAATATTTCTTCGAGATAAGGATTCTGCCCGAAGCCGCGCCAGCTCTATCTCAGTGATCGCCTCCACATCCGCCTGACGGAGTGTGTGTAGCGTGGTCACCTGCTCTTCTAAGGCTGCAAGGCGGGCCCGGTATGGAGCTGCTCGATCTTGTCCACCGAATTCTTCAATATTTCCTAAATAGCGGAGTAACAGTGGACGTGCGAAGTTGAAGAAATCGTGGCCAGTAAGAACCATCTCGACATATCTTCTTAACAAATGCATAAAATCCTCGACAGTGAAGCCGAAAAGTTTTTCAAGAGGATTTGCACTGTCGATAGGCAAAATAGGTAATGCCAAGAAAGGTGTCGTAAGTAAGGGAGCAGTAGTTGCTGGAATTGGAGAAGAAGAAGCCCGTCCCTGCATTAAATTCATAATACGGGGGACCAGTAGAGCCAGTGCAGATCTGGAAGAGCTGGAGACCCCAGACGAAATACCGTCAGTACAGATCGCTTGGGTACCCCCACCAACAGGAAGAGAAGATGGGATCACTTCGCCTGAAGCTCCTCCGGTGGGAGAAGTATCTTCGAACGAGAATTTCAAATTATTCTCCTCCCCTGCTGGAAGGCTTGAAGTCGGAAGAGTTACAGGTATCTCAGCGGCCATGACAACAGACGACGTTAAAATCGCTGACTGAGAGGGCACGCCAACGACTGTGGGAAATGTCTCAGTGGAACAGACTGGCGTTGGAGATGGCATGCTAGGAGAAGGTGTAGCCTCATTAGCAGCAGCTGCGATAATAATCTCAGTTCTCTCGTCACTTCCCAATTTGTCAATTGGGGGAATTGAAGAGGAAACAGAGGCAGGAGCCGGTGTGGAATAATCAGCCGCAAACTCACCAGCAGAGCTACCCACACCGCCAACGGAGCCGGAATGGTCCATTCTATCGTTAGACTCTACTTGGGTAGTCGAGTGCATTGGCGAAAGAAGTTGATCACCTGCATTTCAGAAGACCAGAAAAGCAGTGTTACGTTAAAATAAATAACGGGCAAAAGATAAAATGCTAAAGGCCACACCAGGCGATACAAGTCCAGTTGTCGGACTTGAAGGGGGAGCCATTGTCGTTTCCAGCAATGTACCCGTCTCGCTACCCGTTAGTTGCGCCCCGGGTTCTGCCACAGGCTCTACGGCCGAAGGAGCCGAAACCTTAGCAACACTTGGAGCTTTAGCAGGTTCATCCTCCCTTGCCAACGCTGGGGGTACAGCTGAAGCTAACAAGTCAGAAGCAAGTTTGATAGCCACTTCTTGGGGGACTATCAAAGTTTCCTGTGCCAGTTTTTACTTCTTACCCGGCCTTCTTTTTAAAGTGCCGCGACGTTTGAGAGTTGGACTCAGGGAACGATTGACAACAGGCTGAGGAGCTCCACCAGCACTAGTATTGTCGTCATCATCACTGGCATCATCGTCTGATTCGCTGACATCCGAAGGCTCAGCCGCAGCGCCAAGGAATTCTTCCATTCCTTTTATCCTTACCCTAGAAGCATCCTGGCGGCTAATATAGAAGGCTTCAATCTCTTTGCAACAACTGCGATTGAGAGAGAAGCCGGGCACGTCAGCATTCGCAATATTGAACCAATTGCAGGAGCTGAGGGTCATGGCCAATTCTGGCACCTTCTGAGGCAAGGAGAATTCAGTCTCGGTCCCGCCCGCTGCAAAATGGAACCAGCCACGAGCACCTTCGTATAAATTCCCCTCGTGAGCGAGATCTTTATTTGGATTGCCCACATAGAGTTGAGAATATCCAAACTGACGAGCAAAGCAACTCGGAGTATATGGCTCGATCTGACACCTGAGATCTTGACGATACACCAAGTATCCGGGACGGATGTTGAGAAGCCACCAGAACGCTCCTGCAGATAAAATAGTGAATTTATCTGCTCCCATGGCATCTTTCAGCCTCGTCCCATATCCTCCGCCGGGAAAGTCAGGAAAATACCGGAAGATCTCGTAATTCTGAAAGCTACGAAGAGTCTTCCGAATCTGGGACATAATTCTGCCTCCATGAAGAACGTTCATACAGTTCTACAAGGAAGCACTTTTCGCCCGAACGATGCTCCGGTGCACTCATTAAGGAGGGACAGTGCAAGACAAGCCACGCCATCAAATAGGTGTAGGGTATCTCCACCCTAGGGTTTGGAGTTTTCGGCTGGGCAGTCTCCTTCGACTTGCCCTTTCCTTTCCCCTTGACTTTAATAGTAGGGAGGAAATTACGACAGAGCACCCTCAGTTCATATTGCAAATTGCATACCATGGCAGGAAGGAGTCCAAGAGGTCGGCCGTATGCAAGAAGAACCGCTAGATATACCACGGTCACTGCAATCGCTTCCTTGGGCAATGACGGCACGACGCATTTTTTGAGCCACAGTATCAAAAATCCGGCAATGAGACCTCTGTTGGAGATCGAAAATTGGGCTTGATAGTGATAGCTCTTAAATGAAGTACCGGGACCGTATCCATTCTCATTGGATTCAGTGGTATAATATAATAGATGGCGGCTCTTAGCAATACGGTGATCAATCTCTGAGCCACAGATGGGTGGATGGCCATGGATAATGGCCGAGCTATCCTTAGAATTTAAGTTGGCAAAGAGATATTCGGCCCACTTCTTGTGGCCAATACCGTGATTACGCGCACCCGTCAAGTCAGCGCAGATATGATAATGGCACATCATCTCCCAGTACGTGACGTAGATGCGCTCGTCCCTCGCCAGTAGCATGTTCAATTCATCGGTGGTAGGGATGTACTCCTCGTAAGGGACTTCGCCCATCGAGAGCCCAGAAACGTCAAACATCTCGTGGAGAGCGAACCCTAGCTCACCCACTGGTGTAAAGAAAGTACAGGTCTCAGGGTTATACATCTCCAAGAGGCAGTAAAAGTGATAAGCACTCTGGGAAAACCCGAATTGGACATTCCTGATGGCTTTATACAGGCCAATATCCTTTAAAATGGGCTCGTGGGAATCCAGCATGTACTGAACAAGGCGTGCCCACCACATATTGTTAGAAGAATGAACCCAGCCAGGCATCCTGAAGTCGCTAGCCGGGTACTGACCATCCTTCGCCAAGAACTCACTTAAGAAAGTTCGGGCACGAGATGGGACTTCTCCCACTGGAAGCTCCTTGCCAAATCGGCCTGGAAGCAAGCCAGTAATGCATCTGGGGGAACCGTCTTGATAAACCCCTTTTGCACCAAATTTGCCCGTTGGGATGCCATCTTGCTCTTGAGTCAGTCCCCACTTTAATTCCCGAGGTATTGCCAGTTTCTGAAGATAGACCAGAGGATAGCTACGATCCATTCTAGGCAAAAACATCAACATTTCGCCTGAGTTATATAGCCAAACACGTTCCCCTTCAGAAAGGATCTCATCTGATTGATCCATCTGGTCTCCAAAGAGGAAGGCGGGTTTTTCCATCGCCTCTCTATTCACAGTTTCGAAGGCTGCATCAGTTATGATTTCTCGCGCAGTGGTGAGATGATATTTGATCAACTTCTCCTTGCGATCCTTCGGGTCTGGTTTGTACGAGGGCAGGATAGTAGTGAAACGGAATTGGCCTGAGGGATCAGAACCCCCAGCAAAGCCGAAGTAGTTCTTTTGGGGAAGAGATTCCATCGAATACCCTACTGCACAAAGAAACACCAGAGTGAGAGAAGTTTCTATAAGACAGAAAAATTCTCTAAGTATGGACGCGCGAAGCTAAAAATTAGAACGCGCGAAGCTAAGAATAGCGCCGCGCGAAGCTAAAAATTAGACCGCGCAGAACTTAAAATAGCCTCGCGTTTTCAGCGCGACTGCTACTTAAAATAGCCTCGCGTTTTCAGCGCGACTGCTACTTAAAATAGCCTCGCGTTTTCAGCACGACTGCTACTTAAAATAGCCTCGCGTTTTCAGCGCGACTGCTACTTAAAATAGCCTCGCGTTTTCAGCGCGACTGCTACTTAAAATAGCCTCGCGTTTTCAGCACGACTGCTACTTAAAATAGCCTCGCGTTTTCAGTGCGACTGCTACTTAAAATAGCCTCGCGTTTTCAGTGCGACTGCTACTTAAAATAGCCTCGCGTTTTCAGCACGACTGCTACTTAAAATAGCCTCGCGCTTTAAACGCGAGGATGACGCGATAACTTCGCGTAAGAAGGCAGTCAGAGACTTTTCTTCTTCTCCAAGCCTTACGGCAGGAGTACGGCGATCTCGCCGGTAAAAGAGTTGATCGATCAGTTAAATTTAAGCCAAATCACTCTAGAAATGTTCTAAAGAGTCTCGATGGAGAGATTCTTACCCCCGATAGGCGAAATGTGGACTGGCGCGTCGCTGCCTTGGCCGCCGCCACCACTGCTTGCGCCAGTCGCCGAAGATGGAGCCGTTCGAGAAGTAGCACGAGTTTTGGGTGCCATTGCTGAGGAAAATCGACTGAAAATCTGGAGAAACTCGGTCGGAAGAAGATCGGGTAGTCTGAACTCTGATCGCCTGAATCTCTAAGTTTCTGGAAAATTCTCAAATAGAGTGAGAAGGATAAGAAATAGATATTTCTTTTAAATGAAAGGAACCGCCTCTTGGAATTCGGCGCGAATTTCGGAGAAAGTGACTGGTCAGTTACTCTCCAACACGCGAAGCTATTAGCCTCGCGCGACTATGGAAATGCGAAGTTGTTTAACTCCGCGCAACTATACAAAACGCGAGGATAGCCTGTGCCTTAGCTTCGCGTTTTCATGGAAAAATTTAGATTTTTGACGAGTGCAATTAGGCGCTTCCATCTAAGTTAAAAATGATCCTTATCCGATCGTTTGGGTATTATCAATCTAAGTCACGCAAAAGAGCCTTAGACTATTTTACCAAAATTATTGACCATCTGTTTGTTGAGCAAGCAAGTTTATTGAAGCCAACAGATAGAGAGGAAAATAATAACTATATATTCATAAAAGAAGAGATTACAAAGAAGGAGTTATAGCTCTCCCAAAAGCTTTTACATGATCAACTCATCAAATAACCAAAAAGTAAGATTTCTCTACGGGATGTTGAAGCTCAGTTCCCTGGTTCACATGCGAAAGAACTCAAGATTTCTCTACGGGGTGTTGAAGTTCAGTTCCCTGGTTCACATGCAAAAGATCTCCTCTGCAAATGTCAATTAGGATCTGTCATCCGAAATGAAGCACGAGAGGAAAGGAAAGTGCTGCACTGAAGTGCAATTCTGAACTGCAAGTGCTGCAATTCTGCACTGCAAGTGCTGCAGCTCCTTATTTACAACCCCTTCAGGAGTTTATCTCTCGGAGCCAGAGCTTGAAACTTGCAACTATGTTGTAAAGCATATGCTTCGACTTCCTTAGAGTTACTTTTGCTGATGAAGATCGATGGACCCACATACATTCCTCTTCAGAAAGGATTGGACTTACTGCAAAAGGAACAGAGTTTCCAAAAGAGTGAAAACGCGGAGCTAAGCTAACTCCGCGCACAGTTGAAGAAATAGCCTCGCGCTTTAAACGCAGAGGATGATGCGATAACTTCGCGTAAAGGGGGACAAGATTTCTTTCTGCTCTTTCCTTCTCTCTCGCAATTCATCGCGACTGCTAATCAAGGATAGCCTCGCAATTCATAGCGACTGCTAATCAAAGATAGCCTCGCAATTCATAGCGACTGCTAGTCAAGGATAGCCTCGCAATTCATAGCGACTGCTAATCAAGGATAGCCTCGCAATTCATAGCGACTACTAATCAAGGATAGCCTCGCAATGCATAGCGACTGCTAATCAAAGATAGCCTCGCAATTCATCGCGACTGCTAATCAAAGATAGCCTCGCAATTCATCGCGACTGCTAATCAAAGATAGCCTCGCAGATTCATTGGGACTACTAGTAAAGCCCCGCGTTTCAAGCGCAGGGACGACATAATAAAACGGCGATCTCGCCGACAAGATAAGCAATCATCCAGAATAAACCAAACCAAAATATCTCAGAATGGTTCTTAGAAAACCAAGAGATGAGGTTTTTACCTTCGGAAGACGCTACATAGACTGGTTCGCCGTCGCGTCTACCTTCACGGCTGCTGCCATCAACGCCGGCCAACTTGCGAAAAGCCAAACTCCTCTGGAGAGACATCCTAATGATGAAAATCTATGGAGAGTTGAACGAAGATCAGTTGAAGATCATTCGTGAGTCACTCGAATTCTCAGAAATTCTTCGGATGAGATGAAGAAGAAGATGAGCCGGAAGCACTATTTAAACAGAATTTCCGTCGCTTGGTATTCGGCGTGGAAACTCAGGGTAATTAATGACATAATTACTCATTTCACTGAAGACGAAGTGAAACTGATTAGCTCCGCGTAAGTGAACATAACGCGAGATAGACTTGGTATTCTAACTCCGCGTTTCAGTTTAGATGTCCAAAGTATTTCAAAATCTGCTGAAGTCTAAGCCATTTTGAAAACTTTGGAGGGGGTTCTGTTGGCAGTGAAAATTTCTAAGTTAAAAGGATTTTCCACAACAGAACGCGGAGCTAATTCAATAGCCCCGCGTTTGGTTACATTAACCCTGCGTTTGAATAAAACGCGGAGATGTTTAATAGCTCCGCGTTGATTCCGCAGTCAGGCTTGTATTAGCCTCGCGTTTGAGTAAAACGCGGAGGTGATCAATAGCTCCGCGTTAGCTCCGCGTTTTGGTTATTTAGCGCCGCGTTTTGATGCGATTAAAGCTCCGCGTAAGCAGATAACCAGAATCTCAAATTGATTGAGATTATGATTTTGGGCTTATCCAAATACCCGAATCAAGTCTAATCAGAATTCCATCAAAACTAAGATATTTGATTGGAATCCTTGATGAATGCGAGTTCTATTTAGATAGAAACTCTTGCATTAACCTGGGGTTATAAATACCTTCCTGGTGAAACCCTAGGGGTCTTCTTTTTGGGGCATCGGAAGTTTCCTATCGATCCTTTGGCAATTCAAGTACGCGAGAGAGCCTTGAAGCCTTTGCTGATCATCTTCTGAAATCTTGGAGAATTCAAGTTACGCACAGAGTCTTGAGTTCGTGAAGATCAGAGAAAATCATCATCTTCTTTCTGGAGTTCTTGAGAAGTTCGAGTTACGCGAGAGAGCCTTGAGCAAATCAAAACCAGAGAAGATCGTCTATATTCGGCCGATATCTTTAAAAGAGAAGATTTCAACGTACCGATCGTCCAAAGGAACTACTATAGATCCCATCGCCACAGATCCCACAATATTGTAAAAGAGAGAGATTGAAATATAAAATCCTCTCGTTTGTTCTTTTTATATCTTGTTCACTTCTATTGTAATCTAAGATGTGTTCAATGGGAGGAAGCGAAGGAAATTTTGCGACGAACACCCATTATGATAGAGACCGTGGCCATGGTCAAGGTTGTGTTCGTAATTCAGGGGGAGGCCATGGTCGTGGTGATTGAGATATAGATGGTGGTCGAGGATTTCGTCAATGTGACCGCCGGTAGAATCACATATTTGTTTATTGTTGGGAGAAGTACAAGAAACTAGAATGGGCTTAGGATGTGACAAATGGCTCTAGAATCACATATCTGCTTCTATGGTTCTATATCTACAACCTTGATACTATTTCTGCTGCTCCTACAATGCCTTCTCCAATGGCTCGGATTTCGCAGGTTAATCTTGACAATGTCTCCAGTTCATCTTGGCTGGTATTCGTTGTAAAGTCCCTGTGTTTTAGCTGCTTTCCAAACAGGGACACTACTTAAAATTTGTATTAGATTACCCAACAGTTACAGAATCTTGGAATAAGCATAATTGCTGCCACAATTAATTAATATCTGAAATTGAAGTTGTATTTATAGAACATAAGATTGATTACATGAAAAAGACACATTATTCTAGATATTGCACAACAATATAATCAAAGGAGGGAACAGTGCCCAACAAAAAAATATGAACAATATATACAAGATTATCAGACTAGATCCATCTTTTACTGTCGTTCTGCTTGATTAACGAATTATGGATACTTCATCGGTGTAGACTCTCCTTTCGCTCTTTCAAAATCTAGTTCATAATCCAAGAGATTAAACCCAATAAGTAATGCTTAAAAGAAAGAAAGAGATGTACTATTATAGTACTGGAGTATCAGTGCCCGTGACATACTCAAGACAGTGTCGATCGTAAACATACAAATTAAGCAAGTAAGCAACATGAATAAATAAGCATGATGAAATAATTACTATATGAATCTTGATCATGTACTCTATTGGTCTCAGTTATCGTCTAAGTTAATTGTAAAAACTGTATTGATAAATAAGATAACGCTATTTTCCACTATTGTATAAGTTTCTGTATATACTCGGGCCCCGATCTCAATTACATGGCACTAAACCATGCGATATTGCCAGGTATTACCATTCACACTCCGAACTGTATTACCATAACGGACATACCACACTGAGTACTCATCATCACTCAGTAATCTAGTATCATCTAGACCGCTGCAGTAAAATATTCTCGGCCTTAACATTTCTTTAATCCTTATTCGATCTAAAATTTTTTTGTCATATAACTTCTCTTCATCCTTGAGTTCATTTTACATGATACACATGATTGTAAAATATTATGACGATTCGTTCATTCACATGTACATGACCTTCTTTATCATTTATGATATCATTAATAATTCATAATTTGATCATGTATACACAATATCACTATATTTCATTCTCTTATTATGTCACTGTGATTCTTGGTTGATGAAACATAAATTATGTAATTAAACACGTAGGTTTCTCATCATAGCTTATTAGCATTCTACAATTGATGACAAACCCCTAACTGACCTGTACCTACCACTTAGTGTTCGAAAACCTAGAGAACTCGAATAAGTACTCGTCTGAGTACTTGAGCTTAGAGAGAAACCGAGTACAAGTCAAAAAAATCGCTCAAAACTCGGACAAAACGAATGCTTGGAATACTTGGCTGAGTACTGAGCCCTCACCGAGTAGGAATTAATGGATGTTGGATTTTTCTTGGGTTTTTACCCGCTACTCAAATTCTAACTTTGCGTTATAAACGTAGAGTCGGACTAGGGTTTTGTGATAACTTTTCGCCGCTTCCCCAGTTCTTGACCCTCAATCTTAACATCTGATTCTTCTCGGTGATCAACGCTCCTCTCTGTCGACTTCCATCGGCAGGTTCTATGGTGATCTTGTGGGTCTCTCTCTCACTCTCTCTTAGTCTTCCTGAACTTCTTCCTCTTCAACCCCTTTAGGTCATGATGCTTTGTAAGTTGGAGTTAAAAGTTTTCTTTATATTTACTTCATTTTTAGTCCATTTGTGCATTGGATTTGTCTGTCTTTTGATTATGGGTTTCGCTTGGGCTATAGTTTTCGATTGTGCATTCGGTTTGGCTTTGAAGCTTCGGTTGTGGGTTTTGAATTGGTTTTGGCTTTCAGTTGTGGCTTTCGATTTGGCTATGCTTTTCGGTTGTGGGTTTGCTATGGCTTTGGGCCTTTGGCTCTCTGTGTGACTATATGCACTGTGTCTGACTTTGGCTTCTTGGTGCTCGACTTTGTGTGACTGTGTAGTCTATGTGAACTCCATGCTCGATTCTGTGCACTGTGTCTGGTTTTGGGTTCTTGGCTTCTTGGTGCTTGTTTTTGTGCTCGACTCTAGACTTTGTATGACTGTCTGGTTTTGGTTTCGGGTTTTGTGTGGCTGTGTAGAGGATTGATGCGATATGTTTGTGATATGATGAGAAAAAAATTGGCTATGGTAGACGCTGGTATACGAAGATAGAGATATTGATTGTGATGCTTTTTCGGATGAGGAATTGGATGATGAAAATGTCCAATATGAAAACGATGATGAGTAGGTACATACCATATGTCTATAATCCAAAAACTTGCTTGAATACATTTTATGATGCTTGATTTTGAGTTCTGAAATTACATTTTTTTATTATATGTTTTCTGTATACATAATTATTAAATAATTATTATTATGAGTTCTGAACGAATACTCACCGAGTACTTGCTATCTGCACTTGGACTGAGTGATTACTGAAACTAAGTTTTAGTATGTTGCTACCACTCTTGCGAAATTAGCAGCTATGGAATGTAAATGCCAGTTTTACTGCTAATAGTAGAAATTTGGTTAATATTTCCATAAAATTTTTTCAACTAAACCTTGAAGTCGGCACACTTTTGATGGGAAAAGTTTCATTGGTATATGATGGTCTCAGACAACTGTGGAAAGCCTCATGCCCTTTGTTTACATTTTATGCGAATATATAGAGCAAATTTAAATGGTGCTGGAAGGAATTGAATAACAGAACGCAAGGATTTAATATAAACAATTAAATTTTGTAAGAAGCTTCAAGATATGCTAGCACATGAAATTCATAACAAATTGGAGTCACTTAAAAATTAAGAATTAGAAGGCTAACTAACCTTGAGCATCAAGTACTGAAGTTCATAGTAAGTTATAAACAGTCACCTAATGATCATATAAACCATTGCTTTTACTAGCAGGGAAAACCTTAAGTGTAATAGCAGTTAGGGTTAGTTGTAGAGAGACCTCCTGAAGTATAAGTGTAGTGTAACTTATTACTCTTAACTTCAAAACTCAGTTTAGTTCCTGAATTTTTTAACGGTATTAGTCAACAATTTTTTATTCTCATCCTTGTTTAAATTGAATTGTA
The DNA here is from genome assembly GCA_036321105.1 of Dracaena cambodiana. Taxonomy (NCBI): domain Eukaryota; kingdom Viridiplantae; phylum Streptophyta; class Magnoliopsida; order Asparagales; family Asparagaceae; genus Dracaena; species Dracaena cambodiana. Next base: position 27,511,946 of record JAYEPQ010000016.1, read on the forward strand.
TTTTTTTTTATGAAAACTCCAAATACCCTCTTTTTTCTTACTTAAACACTCACTCTAAACTGAAATTCAGCCTCTGTATTCCAACCCAACACCAGCAGAGGCACATGCCAGCTCCTCTCTGGTGAGGTGGTGGACCTACAAACAAACACTCATGTTTATCCAACTTATACACAAACAATTACACGATCAAATTAAACACAAACCTAGTCTGGGGGGCTGTGCATGTAGCTGTGCATGGGCCTGTGCATAGGGCTGCTGATGCTGCTCTGCAGGGAAGTCAGTTCTCCCCATGGGGGAACACCCCTTCCTCTAATTAACGTATTCTTTGTTTTTCTCTGGATGGGTTGTGATCTGTAGTAAAATATGGAAACATTACATTTAGTGGAATGGGAGAGGTCATTTGAATAAATTTAACTTTGAGAAACATTAACCTTAGGAATGGAGGAATAAACTGCGCCAAAGGAGTAGGGTTGGTTGGTAAATTGGTTGCTTCATGAACTCCACCTCCTTGAGAATTATCCCTGCCCGCCTAGTAGGACCAATTCTCCTCTTTTTGCATGCTGCAGGTCCAGATCTGTTTTAGAATTGTTAGAGACATACACATCATCCTCAGCTACATCATCATTTTGCACATCCACTGGTTCACCCTCCTCACCATCGTGATCATCCCCCACCTCATTACTAAAGTCCTCATCACTATGTCTGTGTGCATCCCTATCCTTCCATGTCCGCATCATAAACATTTTTCTAATAAACAAATCTACCATCCACGTCACCTTCAAGCTCCTCATTCCCACTTTCTCCCCCCAAATCAATGTGTGTTAGGCTATGAACTAGGGCTCTAGAATCTCTAGGTGGATTTTTTCTTCGATATTAGACCTCTTTAACTAAGCCCCTGGTTATGCCTACCTCTCCTTCTATTTTCCTCCTCTAATACCAAGAACATCTCAATCTTCTTTCTCCGGAAATGTTCCCTCAACACTTGTACAAATATAGAATTTGTTCTAATCGAGTTAAATAATCTAGGGTTCGTATCTGGGACAGTGTACGAAAGATTTAATAAATGCCCTCTAACAATGGGAAGGAACTCTGCAATTTGTTACTCAAAACTGCTCAATGTTATTGAACTAACGTTCACTCTTTTTTTTTTTATTGACGCATTCATATTTTTTTCAGCTCATTCTTGGAATAGTTTTCCAATATCCATTGTACTGTAATATGATTTTAACGATGCCGGTATACATTCTACAACACAAGACAATACTTTGTATCACAAAAAACACAATCAAACAATCTTCACAAAACTAGAAACAAAACAAGTACCAATAAAAGTGAGTACACTAATATTATTTTTAAACTAATCTCAGCCCATCTATACACTAACAAAAACAAAAATCCTCTTAACTCAACAGTCATACTATCACAATCACGGTAACTTTAAATTTAGCTAAATTTGTCTAAGAAAAATATGTAGGCACAATCATAATCTAACTAGAGGGAAATCCCTAGAGCTGCCGACTCAAGTAATGTTAAAATTTCGTCATAGTCATACTATCACAATTACAGTCATACTATCATCACAATCATAATAAACTAATAAAGAAATTTTCAAATTAGCAAAAACACACTCTAAATCTTAACCCTAAATCATCAAAAGTTTAAAAAACTTCAAACCCTAATCCTACCAAACTCCCCATTGCGCAAATTTGAACAAAGGAAAAATTCTATACCTTCGAGTTTCTGTTGTCTAATAGGCTTCCTCCTTGGCCACAACAAACTTACCCTTACCAACGAGAAGTTTCGCCCAAGAACCTTCGCCCACTGGGTAAAACTGAACTTTGATCCCTCGCAGCCCTCTCGTCTACTTGACCAAAGTCTTCGTCAGCCCAGATCGCTTGCCCAAACTGCCAAAATTGTTCCCCCCCCCCAACCAACTACCCCACTCGCTCGCCTGTCCGCCAAAAGCCCTCACCGGGGCTATTCTCTCGCTTGTGCTCAATGAACTTGTTCTCAGGATCGGCCACCACAACTTCTCCCCTCAAAAAATAAGTGAACATGAATATTTTAACCCTAACTTTTTCTAACTTACAGAAGGGTAATCAATTAATTTGACATATCTAATCAAAAATAAAATTATAAACCATAGTTTATTGGGACAGAATAGCTAACGGAGGAACTGAATCAGAGTAAGTTAAAGACTTTGGGAGACTAATATCAAAATGTAAAGTTTTCAGGGATCTATTATATTATTGCAGAATTAAGAAATCGATATGCAAAAACCCCTTTCATATATTGTTAGAGCTTTTAATCATTGTTCTAAAACCTGGTGCACTCGGTTCAATACTCAGACTTAGCTAGTAAACACGTAGAAATGCGAAAAATTGCTCCAAAACTTGGACAACTCGGTATGTACTCAACCAAGGTTTTAGTTTTTGTGTAGATTTCAAAATAGGTAGGGTGTAAATTCGTTTTTACCCATACCCGAACTAATTCATTGCAGCCACTCTCACTTTCGTGCAAAATTGTCCCTCAATTTCTATCTTTCTCTCCTCTTGCCAACAGTTGGATCTCTCTCCTCGCTCGCCAACCTTGTCGTGGCCTCACGCTCTCTCCCTCCTCTCTCTTGCCGGCTCTTGCTTCGGTCTCACGATCTCATCATGATCACTCTACTCTCATGTTGACTCCCACATGACATCACTCTCACCTCCCTTGCCAACTCTCGCATTGCAATCTCACTCTTGGACTCTTAGACCTTGAGTTCAGACCTTGAGCTCAGATCCTGAGGTTATTGAGCTCTATTTCCTGATTCGCTCAGTAGGCATCTATGCTCCATAGCTCGAACCTCTTCCAACTTCGAATTTTGAGTGACTAATCTAATTACCCACCGAGTTTTTTTGAGTATTAATTACTAGCTTTTAATCTTAGTGCGTAATAAAATTGGATTTCCGAATATTGTCTATAGCTTCTTTCTGGTTGTTGGAATTTCTTACTTATTTGTTGTTGATTCTATTATACTCTTAGCTAAATTAAAATATATAATTATGTATAAGATGGTGAATTGAATATTATAAAATATAATTTACAGTTGATGATAAAAACTGAAATTATAGATGTAAAATCTTGTTTTCTTATTTAGTGATGGTTGAGATTATGATCGTAGATTTAATATAATTGTAAAAGTGAATGTGAAAGTTTATTGTGAAACTTGTTAGAAAATTAGAATACTTTCTATGTATTACATAATCTTTTATATTTTTTTTGAGTAATTAAAATTATTTTCGTACTATATATATATATATATATATATATATATATATATATATATATATATATATATATATATATATATATATATATATATAAATAGAAAATAGCATAATTTACTTATATGCTTTACCTATATGTGATGTAACCAAATGGAGGTAAAACCTTATGTTAAGGTTATCCCTAGTTTAAACATTAAGTCCGTCTCACATAATCATCCCTCGGCTCTAAAAAACTTTGTATGTCTGCGACTACCTTAATTTGCCATTCACAAGTGGGTAACTCTGTATCAATCACATTCCTTTTAGAAGTATCTCACTTAACTTTCCAAATTATTTGAAGATCCTAACCATCAGACACTATCAGATTAACAAGGGGAGAGAGAGCACAGAAAAACATAATCCTTGTATTCTAGTTTAAGTTTTTTTATTATTTTCTTAGAAAAAGGGCAAAATAGTCACCCAAGTATATATTCTAGTTTAAGTATTAGGCTATGTATATATACCTATACCTACCTTTGCCCTTCCTAGAAATTCAATTTTTACTAACCATCAAGATTCAGGTGTCATCACAAATGTCTCTTCATAATCTTTTATAGTTGCTGACGGATTGAATAGGTTTGGCATGGTTGTTTGAGTTGTTATGAAAGCAATGTATTATGTGACCATGTACTACGTATTTCTCCATATGTGTGTACACTAGAGAAGAATAAGTGGCTATTTGTACTGTCATACTGTTGCTCCCATGTCATAGAAGGCTCTTTATCTTTACCTTTGCACAGAAGTTCAAGGTCATGCTAGGTCAATTTATGATAGACTAGTTTAACTTGAATTAGGAATACCCTCATCCATATTTTGAACTTTTAATTTCTGACCTTCCCATCTATTCCCCCATGCCTCTTGACTCACCATTTGGGAACTCAATAATCTCCTTTCTCGGTAACCTGAATGACTACTCGTCTTGAACAGAACATACTATGAATTCTATGATTATGGCCTCCAATCATTTGTACTTGTGTCCTTTCGTCTACCATGATTTCCATGTAAGAGGAACAATATGTCTATATAGTGTTTTTTGGGCATGAGACTAACGGGAATGGAGTCTTGTTGTTTCAAGAAAGTACGATGATATGGAGCTTTATTTTTCATCTATCCAGCCTGTTGTATATATTTATTTGTGACTTGCTCGTGTTTTGAGATGCAAATTAATTGGTTCAAGAGATGTTTTTATATGATGAGTTTATTCATTTTCTTTCAACTTAACATACTTACATGATTCAAAAGAAGAAATTTCTGTAAAAACCATGCAAGACTGATTGATGTTGTGTTATGACATTCATTTTTTATTTCTATAATTCGCCTAATGATTTATGTCACTTTTGAGTGTGAAGTTGTGTTTACACGTAGGCATGTGTACTAAATCATGATTTGTTCTTCAATCATGATTTGTTCTTCAAAGTCGAAAGTCATATATGCAAATATGTGCGTCAAAGTTGATCTTATCACTTGCAGAAGGTCATAGACTCGTAGTAACCCAACTAAAAAATTTCAACGACTTGATTTTTATATTTCAACAAACACAATATACATGTTCTCAAATTCTATGTTCGCAGGTGAGATAATCATGACAAATAGTTAACCTCTTACAAGATTTGACTACTTTTCGTAATCTATTATTCTGTATCATTGAGATTTATCCATAAATCAAAGGGCTCTCTTATTAGCAAACTTGTCTGCCTGCTCCACTCATCTAAGCTTTTCCCTGGTTTACGAAAAGCTTGAATATCTTCATTTCCTTCGACAAGAAATATTCCATGATGCAGGAGGTTTAAATAATAAATGACCAAATCCTGGCATTCTGGTTTTAGGCAAGTCCCTCTCTTCTGTAGCTGCTTCTCTTGAAGATGCTTGATATATATTAGTGATGGAAGATTAAAGAAGAGCTAATTGTTCTGATTTACATTTAACACCATCTTGATTCAAAAGGCCTTGGATGATAAAGTGGATGATTGGAATGCCAACCTTAAGGTTTAGATTCGGCTTCCTTCGGATCTTTATTGCATCTGAAGCAATTCCCACACGAAGTCTAACCATCTCAGTTGGTCATTTGAGGACCTTCGCAAATACAGTCACATGCAAGACAAAATCAGTTCTCTCAGTTTTTTTGTGAGCATACCTTTGTTTTCTTCTCATGCAGGTAGTCACTATCTTTCCATCAAGCTCTAATCCATCAAGCTCTAACCTGTTTCTTGCAACTGCAGCTCACAATTTTTCTTCATCAGCTCGCTGCATTCTTTTTTATGGTTGACTGTTTAACTGAAGGAATGTGAAGTGATGCAGGGAGTCCAGTTCCATCCAGACCGAAGAAGGAAAACCAATGAGCACCTACGAGCTGTCTTCCAGATATTACCCGACAACTGATTGCTCAACACATATCTTTTCAACCAAGGGCTTATCTCTTTACAGTTTGATGATATTGGAGAAAAGCCAACGGAGCAAGTGATGCTATTACAGCTCCAAAATAAGTAAGCCTTGAAGAAATCTTTCTTCGCGAACTTTTTATTTTGAGAATTTTCTTTTGCCAACTTGAATCATCAATTTTTTTGCCTTGAGATTTTACTAAAATGTGCAAGTCAAATTTTTAATCTATAAGTACTATTGGAGCAAATAGTTTGAAGTTAATTCTCCTTTTTTTGCCGACCACCCAATTTTCCCCTTTTTTTTTCCTCACCTCCAAGTTAATGAAAATTCCGGTTCCTATTTAATTTTAATTCTTTTTATATTAATAAACTTATGGAATTAATTATATTTAAAAATCTTCTTTTTTCCAACACATATTTTTCCTCAAACATATATGAATGATATAATGTGATGGCATTTTAGTTGAATATAAAAATATATTAAATATAATTTTTGCTTTAAAAAACTTACTAAGTTGGGATTAAATTGTAGATTAAATTATTATTTGATTAGACTGCGTGCTTGATTGAAAATATAGAAATTTCTAGTTAGTAATAATAAGGTTAATATTTATTATCTCTCTCTGAAAAATTAAAAAAATTAAGCTTATCTGTTTTCACTTGTTGCTCGCTATGAATAATAATTCAAATTTTTTTTCATGTGTTTAATTATTAAACTAAATAAATAAGTCTAATTTATCTTAAAGTCCCTAGAGATCTATTGTAAATTTAATACAATCTATTAAGATATAATATAATGATTCGGATAAATATTTACCTAATTATTAGATTTACAAAAGAAATAATAACTTATTAGGATTAGTTATTTAATAATTGCTTAATACTGAAACTTTAGGAAGCTTCACAGAATTTAAAGAAAAATAAAAATTTCTTAGATTAATTAAAAGACCTAGAGTTTTTTTAAATTTCAAAGGAGTGAAATTAGGTAGAAAAAGATAATAAAATTTTAGGAGCAGTTTAATTTCACAAATTTTACTTAGAAACATGATGCTAATATAAGGATCTAGTGAGGAATATCTTCATACTGTCCAGCATTTTCCAGTTTTTTTTTCCTTCTTTGTTTACCTAGACCGATATTAATTCCATGGAATTTAATAGTTAAAAAAAGAAATATAAGGTTTTATAAGTTATATTTGAGAGAATAATGTTGGCTGTTACTATCAAATAAGAGAAATAAATTATTTGAATAAATAAAAAATAAAGAGAATTTGATATACAGATTTTTAACACACTAATGAAAAATTAAACTATGGTAGACCAGGCTGAATTTCCACTTTCTCTCTTGGAAGAAAACACTTGTGTAAATAGAAAAATTGGTAAGCTGGCCATAAATTTTATTAATGTATGGTGAAGTAATTTTTATGAGTCTCTTTAAAAAAGTTTAGAAAAATCTCTTGGCATTATTCTTAAATTAAATTCAATGCCACAATATATTTCTTTTTGAAATCTTCGATGCAAAAAGAATCTTTAATTGTCAAAATATTAGGATACAGGAAAAATGAGTTCTAGTGATTTTCTTCATGACTCGATGGTGTACCACATGACATTTTTTGATCAAGAGTTTAGTCGAAATGCATTTTTAAAGCAAGATTTGAACCAGACCTTTTCTTTTAGAGAATAAGTTCATACTTCATAGCTTCATTAATTAACAAGTTAAACTCCTTATGGATAATGCTGGATTGAATTTGGAACCTCAATGTTGAGAGGGAGGGGTGTTAGTTTTTTCCTAAATTTTATTTCATTAATATGCGTTCAAATTCTTTCAATCTTCTCAAGCTCGATGTAATCATCTTTAAACATATAAATACATAGTTAACCATAATAAATTATTAAATTAAAAATAAATATGAATCAAAACCAATTTAGACTTCTCTTTAAATTTAAAAGAAAGATAGCTAATGTATACTTAGTATTATAATATTTTTGGTGGACTTTAAACATCTAAACATGGTAAAGTATGAAGGTTCGCATTTTCCACATTCTATTTATGCATATTTTCTTAGTCTAATCTGATAACAATTAGTAACGTCTCACAATCCTTATATCCTAATCGAGATTTTTCCTTTTTATAATTTTCCTAAAAATACTAATTTATTTAAAATATTACATGATTATTAAAGGTAGGCTATAAAAACTAATTGGTACATTGATTAGGACAAAAACCCTTATTCGATTGGCCAATCATAATCAGTCCATACCTTGACCAGTTAATCTCAAAATTAAAGACTCGTAATAAAATTTGGATTTTGATGTTGTTTATTTTATATTTTTCTAGAATTATGGTGATTTTTTATAATTTGGGAAATACCAAATCCAGTACATACTATGGTTTGAATGAAAACTGATCACTGTATAAGATCTTTAATTCTATATATCCAAACAATATTCTAACTTCAAGAATATTGTTTTCTCAATATTCGTGAGTTAAGAATTTTCTTGGAATTTTCTGAGAAGTAAAATACCTAGTTTTTGAATTACCGATTTAACTTTGAAAATTTCTATATTGAAGAACATTTACCCAAAGATTATTCTGCAACTTGCATCACTATCATCTTACTTCATTCTAACATCTAAATTTTTCTAGAAATCCTTTGGATACTCTCTAAAGTACGGATCCCAAACTCTTAAAAATAATAATATTTTTCAAAGAGGACCCCATCTATCTTCATTCTCCTTGTCTTGAGACCTTGGAGCTCACCTTTTCTTGGAACTTCCACATTCAAAAAGCTATCATTATATTTCCGTATTAATTTTAATTTTAGAATTTCAAAAATAGGAACTTTAGGAGATTAAACTCCTCTCTCCATTTCTCTTTTCATTCTCTCTCATTATTCCACTCTAATTGCTGCTGAAAAGTGAAAAAGGTGGCTCTAGCTATTAGGAGTATTAGGACGATTTTGAATATGCATAGTAATAAATTTTCTTTTATTCTATCTCTTCTTGCTTGCTGGTCCACATATTTCGTGGGTTATTCCATAGTGATTTTCATATTAAATCATGATTTTGGGGACCTCATAGGATGTGTATCATACTGTAAAAGATTCATGATCTGATTCTATAGAGCAACGGCTACCTAGCAATTAAACCCGCCAAGTAGTGGGTCAAACATGGCTTCAGACTATGAAATTTTGCCTGAGTAAGTTATTTCGTGTAGGTAGATTTAGACTTTACATGCTGGAAGTCGATGAATCCCGTAGTCTTTATTTTTAAAGATTTTTTCAATATAATGATTTGGTTGAATAATATTGGAAATTTTTTGTATTACTATTTTCTTTTTCAGTCTATGATAATCCAGTGAGGAAAATGGTAATCTTAAGTTGTTCTAAAAATTACTAGTACAAGTTTGGAATGTTTAGGCAAAGTCAAAGCCATCAAGTAGCGGCTAAAAACCACTATCTAGCAGTCGGACCAAGTCCACACACCACTATCTTTTACCTTAGAGCGTAGAATTCTTAATAGATCCATATTTTGGTGCCAAATCATAATAATCTACCAATTTTTTTTTTATGAATATAGCATGATTTGTGATATATCAATTTTTGTTTTACAAATTATTTTTTTAGAAAATTTTTAAATTAAGGTTACTACAATTATTCAGTACAGATGCAATTTTGAGGTTTGATCATTTTTTATTGTAGCTTTAATGATTTGCATTAATTGATGTCGAGATCAACATAGTTTTCATAGTAGCATGATTTTGTTAAAATTAGTATCGGATTGAGATCTAGGGTTCTTCTTGTGGCCATTATACATGCAACTTTTGATGATCCAATATGAAATTTGGTAACATTAAGATGATTTATTGGAGAAATCATGGTCGGTCTAATTAGTCTAGCCACTAGGTAGTGGCATTGATACTATATAGCAGTTGAACTGAATCCATTTATCTTGAAATTTGACCCAAAAACTTATTCTAAGATGTAGAATATGAACTCATTATTGAATTATAGATTTATATGTGGGATGTTAATAACCGTAGGTCATGTTAATAAACTAAACCTTCATTGGATTTGATATTGCTTGTGGAGTTTTTCCTCAAACATGTGTAGGAATCTAGTATGAGTGATCTGAGAGGAAAATAGAAATTCTATTGAGAAAGGAATTTGAGTTTCATTCTAATAGGAGGCAAAGGGTTCAATGTGGCATGGGTAGCTGAATTCTATTAGGATTATGGTTTATATGTGATGTCATGATTAACTGAAATACAAGATACATGACACAATGAATGATGCACTTGCTGATATCAACAAGATACATGTCACATTAACTTGTTTACAAGGTAAGTAACACCACATAACATGATTAAGCATAATAAGGTACATAATGAACATGATATGTAAGACATAGTGAGATAGCATAGTATGGAGTATTTGGTTATGGATAAATATGTACATGGCCCAGCTTGAAATGGTGATTGATTCTTGATGCTTTATTGTAGACTTGTACGCCATGATATCCAAATAAAATATGTATATCCTATATCTAGCTAGATGCAAAGATGGGAGAACATCTGATGGAAATGGATAATATCATTACAAGGTTATAGAAGGTAATTAAGTTAGGATATGGGAACTATTATTGCAGCAACACCCACATAGTATATCCACAAACAATATATCAATTCCTCGGATAATATGTCTAATTCTATAATACAGTACGATTTCTATCGTGTAGTGCCTCACAATACGCATGACTTACCAGTCATGGGCCAAGATTGGTTCTTGAGTATATACAGGCACTTGTATGATATTAGGATCCAGTATGCATCTTATCCAACCCTTAGTTTCTAATAACTACATAAGACTAGACTGAGACCTGGATTTTTATTCTTGTTGCTTACACTTGTATATGAGTTATTTGTTATAAGCAATAATTCATGCTAGCACGACAGTCACAGTTATTACATGCTCTTAATACCTTGTGAATACTTTTTTTTCCCTTTATATATACTTGTAGGTTTAATCTTCTAGGCTTCTAACCCAGATTTCGATGATGAGGTAGAGAATTTGGCCTAACTAGTGATCCATACTTCATCAACCAGGCCAAATAATAGTGACGGATGGAGATCTAGTCCTTATTGCATTGCTGCTTATGTATCTTTTTCTAGGGTATCTCTATTTTTTTTTTTTTTTTGATCTTTTGATTTTATACATAGTATGAGCAGTATCTTACTTTAAGTAATGAGCAGAAATTTTCTTTCTCAATTACTAGCATGTTATTGTATTACTTGATATGACAGTAGTTTGGTCATTTTAAGATACAAATATTTGTAGGCTAGATTTATAATTTAGGTAATGCTCCATTGTAGGAAGCAAGTGAAAAATGAGTATACAGAGATGGTATCAGAACTTAGGTTTATGAGGAAGACCATAGAACTATTGCCACCACATAAAGACATTTCTATAACTGGTCCTTAATAATTAGCTCAAAAATTTGAATATCTATCACGTCTAAGACGTGCCTATCTTATCATGTCCTACTTGTTTGAAGCTTTTATTAATTGAATCCTTTATTGATTTTTACGTGGTCGTTACAGAATAATGTCAGCAAGTGCATCTTCTAAACTCAGCATGAAGGATGAAGCTCCCAAGCTTAGAAGTTTGGTTCAAGGAGTAACATGGAGTTATCATGCATATATGTTATTAACTGCGTTAAAGAATATATAACATATACGATTCACGTTAATATCCATATTACACTAGATTGATGTATCATGTTTAGTTAGACACCCAACATCTAAAGTTCACACTTCTGCATGATTTCATTTGTACCTTGGTTATCTCCAATTATTTTGATACATGAATTTTTCATATACAGCCTTTCTATTGATTTCTTCTTATTCTATTTGATGGGTTTATATTCACTAAATTCTCATAAAATATCCTAAATACTGATATCGAGGAGGAGTATATTGCTACCAGCAGATTATTCATATTTTCTATAGCAGAATCCCAATAGTATGTTGATGGATTGTTGTTGTAGGCTTCTTTATATGGCTGGTTTATTTCCTTTCCAGGTCATGTCATGACAATTTGGCCACATCTACTCTCAGAAACATTCTAAATTGCTATCCTAAGAATACTTGACCATATGAAATTTTAGATTTTTATAATATGCAATATTTAAATTTTACCCTATGATTTGCTGGAAGAAGTCGTTAGTGGATTGGTTTATATTTTTCTTTTTCTAGTTGAACTCTATATTTTTTGCAATATTATCCAAATTAAGTCCTTTTAAAATCGAGCTTGAAGTATCTCATAAATTGGAGAAGGAATAATGCTACTAGAGACAAGAGTCATTGATATATTAGTTTAAATTTAACTTCGACAGGTTTTATGATCCGACAACTGAAATAGCTTTCACAGGTTTCGTCCTATGGGACTGGACTGGACAGGAAGACTTTGGATTAAGGCAGCAACACTTTGATGTTGAGACCCAGGCTGTCTCTACCCTAGAGATAGTTGTGAGAGTGTCACAATTGCTATGAGGCTTGAGACTTGTTGACCCAGGATGGAAGTTGAACTAGGATTGGTAATGGAGAAATGGAAAATAATTAGGGATTTGGAAAATAAATTAGGGTTTGTATCTCATATTCAGATGAATTACATACCCACTGATGTGAATCACTCGAGTAAATGATTTTGAAGAACAAAATACATTCTCTCAATTTTATTAATATTATTCTCTAATTAAAATTAGAGTTTTACAATAAATATATACTAAATCCTAAGTGCAATAAGATAAAAACAAATCTAAATAATTTTTTAAAATCCTAACTAAATCTCTATTTCAATCTTATCCCTAATCAAGATAAACTTGATCTTTATTTGTTTCTATCAATTCTCCCTACTTGGAAACATTTGCTACGGGGAATGACAGCAGAAGAAAGTCAAGCAAGTTCAGATGAAGGTGCACAATCTACCTTGTATTTGGTAAATCTTTCTACTAAACTAAATATATGTAAATTTAGAAACAAATATCAACTATCTATCTGACGTTTCCATAGTGGTAGCAATTGTAACTATAGAAGAACTGGAGTGAGCTGAAAATTTGTCATTTTAAAAAATATCGTGCATAGAACATGAGCTCAAGGATCAACTGGAGTAGAATATTAATGCAAGTGTGGACCAGTAACAACTGAGCGAATAGTATGGGCTAGTGGAATATCCAACTTTGAAAGAACCATAACACTCTCTTTCGAAAACATGAAAGGATTCGTGCGCTTAGTGTGAAGAATCTCTATATTTCTCAAATGGGAACCTTGCGAATTGAACCCTTATTGCATGGAGCGAGTTTTAAATACTTGCACTTTATTATGTATATATGCAATAGACTTGTAAACATTATAGCTAGATACAATCTACTTGCAAGGTTCGCACGAAAATAATGCAGGAGAGATGAAAGTTTATAGGGATGTCGACTATAGGCGGATAGGCATGTCGACTATAGGACCAGAGTTTATAGGGAATACTGACCTAGACTAGACCAATGATTGTTTTGTACAAAATGGAGTAATTTATTATTATGACCTTGTGTTAGAGTTATTCTCATTGTTTTGATGTTTAGAGGGACCCTTGGTTGAGGAGTCAATACATTTTTTTTTCCTTAAATATAAATGTACAAGTATTAAACTTTCAGTAATTCTTAACATTTAGATCAAATAAGCAGGGTCTACCTAGCAACATATGTGCAACATCTATATGTAGGATATTATACCAAATATGACCATTGTAAAAGTAAATAGGAATAATATAATAAAAACTCTTATTAATCCAAGTGATTGTATGGTTATGGGTGTATTTCAGTTTTGAGGCATGTCCTCTCAATAGTTGACTTAGAAATGATGTTCATGCAACTCTTCCATCAATCATACTTTATAACTCTTATAGTTATATGTAACATAAATATAAAAGACATTTGACCTATGTCAGTCTCATCTCTAAATATAGTATGTGAGCACCTAACAACATGTAAATATGTACATATTAAATCATCTTCAACAGCGCTAAAATCTCCTTAAAGTTCATATATTTTACATCAATTCCATGTTCAATTTTATTATGGATCTCACTATTAACAAATTTCTTATGGGACATTAATGAGAAAAGTGATAAAACCATGACACTTAAAGTACTTAGTTTGTTTTGCATGCAGCTGGTTTTGATGACTCACTAGTAATGGTTTTACTCTTTACATTATTAGAAATAATATTGATATGTACAACACTAATGCCAAACTATCCCTTAGGATATTCTGCAGTTTTGAAAGTGGACATTTTATCTGAAGACGTGTGTAAATATGTCTCGTAGTTGAGAAAGCATTGAAACACATTGATAAAAATATGATCATATCAGATAGGATTTGATAGTATTCTTATTTTTATTATTAGAATTTTAATAAGATCTGATATGATTTTGTTTGATTTTGAAAATTAGATCAGATAGGATTTTATTTCATTTTGATAGGATTTTGTTATTATCATTATTGTTAGAAATTTCCTATAAATAAGCCTTATAATCAGTAATTGAAAGATATAATGAAAAATGAAAAAAAAATGTAAAAACTATGTGTGGATTCGTATATTAAAATCTCTCCTCGTGGATTTGCTGAGAGTGGGCGTGAATTTGCCTGGGTGGATTTCCAAAATAATTTTTAATTCTCTCATTGTAGATTCGTTAAGAGTGGGAGACGATCACCTTGGTGGATTGTCAAATCAATTTTTATTTTTTTAATTTTTGTTCAAAATAAAAATTCTATTTTTTTATTCTTCCCTAAATTTCTACCAATAAACTCTAATTTGGCTTCTATCCTGCATCAAATTTAGTATTAGAGCCTAAATCTCTTTCTCTCATGCTTCCATCTATTCCATTTTTTTTATTTTAGTTCTTTTTAAAGTTTAGTTTAGATTTGAAAGAGAAAAAAAAAAAAAAAGAAGAAGCAGATATATATCTGAGAAAAAGATGGAAAAAGGGAGAGAGACAAAGACGAAATAAATAAAAAAAAAGTGAAAAAAGAATATATGAGAAAAAAGAAAAAAAGTAAAAATAGGTGCCAAAAAAGAAGAAAAGAAAACCCAATCTCTTTAGATTCTCCCTTCGTCATCACTCTACTGTCATCATGTTTAACTCAACAACATTAGTGACAGCATTGCAGCGACAACATCCAAATCACCACAATCATTCTCTATCTTTGTCGAGTAGTCTCAAATCCTGACGTCACCCTCTCCTCCATCAAGACACCAGTAGCATTTCCATTGTAATGATTCAGATGTTATGCGCAAAATACAGGCTTGATTGTCACCATGGCCCAATTAATGCTTCATAGAAGGATGCAAAGCAGTTTAACTTGGATGTGTTTAGCATTTCTTATCTCCGCATTTATCGGGAATGAATGTTTTGAAGCCGGAGAGAATTGATGGAAATCAGATCATATCAGTTAGGATTTGATATGATTCTTATTTTTATTGTTAGGATTTTAATAAGATCTGATGTGATTTTGTTTGATTTTGAAAATCAGATCAGATAGGATTTTATTTGATTTTGATAGGGTTTTGTTCTTATCATTATTATTAGAAATTTCCTATAAATAAGCTTTGTAATCAACAATTGAAAGATAGAATGAGAAATGAAAAAATTATGAAAACTATGCATGGATTCGCATGTTAAAATCTCTCCTCGTGCATTCGCTGAGAGTGATAATGGATTTGTCTAGGTAGATTCCTAAAACAATCTTTAAATCTCTCATCATAAATTCGTTGAGAGTGGGTGAGAGATCATTTGGGTGGATTCTCAAATCAATCTTTATTTTTTTAAAATTTTGTTCTAAATAAAAATTCTATTTGTTTGTTTTTCCCTAAATTTCTGTCAATAAATTCTAATTTGGCTTCCGTCCTACATTACACATCCTCAGTAGAATCTAAAGAGGGTGTGAACACATTACACTTGAGTTCGGGTTTGAGTCTAATGCAAAATTATGAAAGAGTTAGACGATTATCTTCTTGAGTATCACATTGAACTAAGAGCTCATCAAACTTATACATATATTCGATTACATTCATATTTCTCTATTTTAAATTAGATAGTTGATTAAGAAAGTAATCCTTAAATGTTTGAGTAACGTATTGCTTTCTAACTTTTTCTTTCATCTCAATTTATGTCTCAATTAGTTCCTGATGTTCTCTTACCAACCGTCTCCTCAGCAGACATTAAGTATACTTTACCTGACCATGTATTTTTATCTTAGAAAAACAGGTCTCTAACATCCCATACCAATAAAAATGATAGTTCATATCCGCTAACCACTTATAGAAACGCTAGGAGTCATAAATGCCGTAAAAAAAGGGGATATCTATCTTAATTTTAGTATGATATCATTATGTAGTTGTTCATTATCAAAATTGTTATCTCTTCCAATATTATGATGTTTTTTTTTGGCATATCCTCATTCCTTTGATTATTTAAGTGGATTTTTGTCCGTCAACTCATATTTCTAAATTATTTAGATGTATGTTGATTATATCTAGGCGAGTTTAAAGTTTTTGATTAGTCTCCATAATTTTGTTTAACCTGTTCATGACTTCATTGAGATCCATGACTTTTTTAAAAAATTTGCTATTATGAAGCATGCAATAGCTATCTTACATAAAGTTACAATTACGCACATAGATGAATATGCAAAAAACTTGGACACCAGAATTAAGTATGTGACTATATAATAAAAATAAGAAACCTAATGGTATAAAGTTGCTCTATGCAGGAAAATATAATTTCTATTTATGCAATAAAATGTAACAAAAAAAAAAAAAAAAAAAATCTTATGACAAATTATAGGTAACAATAAATATTTTCAAGTTCATACAAATAAGAAGAATTGAGTGTACAATTAACAATCATATGATTGGTGCAATTAGATATTACCTTAATATTGTAAAGTAACAGTCATAGTTGGGATCTGTGTGAAACCTAAAAATTTCACAAAAAACATCCAGAAAATAGCCCAAAATTTAATAAGGGCTCTGGCGGCTCAAGTAGCACGGGATCGACTCTAACAAGCCATTTGGAGCCATTATCGGCTCAGCTCAAGGTGCCAGCTTGGGGGGTAAGTCGATTTCAGAGCTCAAAACTTAGCGAGGTTGGTGTATTCAGCTCGGAGGGAGACCGATGGACTTTGATCGGCTTGGATTGAGCCGGTGTTTTTTTTTCTTATGTTTCTTTCTTCTTTATCTTCTTCTTATTTTTTTTTTACTTTAAATAATAAAAAAGAGTTGAATAGTAAGAAGATGGAGATGGTGGATTTGGACTTTGACACCAATTTGACACAAAATGGAAGCTGAAGGCGGAGATTTGGGAAGAAATTAGGCATTGGGAAATAAATTAGGGTTTGGATCTCACAAATAGGTGAATCACATGCCCACTTTTACACAAATGACTCAAGATAAAGATTTGAAAGGTTCTTAATTTTATCAATATTATTCTCTGATTAAGATTAGAGTTTTACAAGAAATATATATAAAAAATCCTACATGCAACAAGATAAAAACAAGTATAATCAAACTTTTTAAAATGCTAACTAAATCTCTAATTCAATCTTAATTTTTATTTAGATAAACTTGATCTGTATTTATTTTATCAATTGTCCTCAAATGATCGATTTACTGTCGCATGCAAGGAGGGACAACTCACAGTAGGGCTGGTAGAGGAACTTAGAGATGGACTTCAAGAGTTTCCAAAAGTCAGCAATGGGCACAAAAAGAAAGGGAAATAAGTACGGGCATTGGATTGTTGCATGTCATGGTTTAGTATATTTCAAAATTATAGCCAAGTTATTTAGTTTCAAATAGGATAGGATACAAAAAAATTAAAGCATTTATAATTTATATACATTACTTTTCTAGCAATGTAATGAATGGGTATTTGCACAAATCCAATAGGGCTCGACCATGGGAAATGGACATCTAAATGCAGAAAACCTAGTATGAAGTAGTTATGAATGTGTTAGCGGGTCAGGTTATGTATGAAGTATGATTCGAACCATTTATAACCCATTTAATCTTAGAGTTTGATCCAATGTTGGAGATGTTATGGAGAATTGCATAAATAGGAGGTGAGTTGTAAGAAGAAGATTATGAATGAATTTGATCCTCATTTCCTCTCAGTTATGTTCTTCTTCTCTTTCTCCATTCTTTGTCTTCTTCCTTCTTCTCTTCTTCAACCTTGAACTTCATCTTCTACCTCTGCTCTTGTATTTTCTTCTGCTAATTTTGTAGGACATCTCAATCCGAAGCTTCAACACCAGCAATCTTGGAGATAACTGGTGTCAATGATATCAAAGCCCAATCAAATCTTGGAGCCAAACCTGAAGTTTCCAATGAAACATCATCAACGATCGAATCCCTCCCTGGTGGAGAAGTTGAAGGCCAGCCGACAAATCTTCAACTAGCAAGCCACTCAAATGGAGGCATTAACGGCTGGATTGCAATCTTTGACGGAGGACATGTGTCGACTTCAGACCAACCAGGTCAACGACAAAAAGGAGGTATGATCTATGTTTAATAGCTTGTAGGGTATTCAAGATAGTCCCCCCCAGTTCTGTAAGTTTAGCCATGTCAACCAATGCCCCTGGAATCTTGGGTCTTTATCCAAGATCAGAGCAGACGTTGAATTCAAGTCTTTTCAACAGTCCCATTCATCATCTTCAAGAAAATCCTCTGCTTGTATTTGGACACTCTCAACCGTTGAAGACCCCTGAAAGCAATCCGATCTTTAATTTCTAGCAACCTCAATCTCAGGTATCTCCTTACTCTTCTAGAGTTTTTGGAGTAGGGCCAATGTTTGAGCAGCATCCTCCACTCAAGACTCTTGAAGATAGTCCACATCATAACCCAATTCCTTCAGTGCACGGTTTTGGAGCTTGAGTAATGTTGGGACAGTTTCAAGAACCAAAAGGCTTGGAAAGCATTTCTGGGCTGAATCAATTTCAGGCAACAACACCACTAGAAGGAGGAACTTCTCATCAACACTATCAAGAAGGTAACTATTATAGTAGACTTCGCCCTGATTTTTCAATCTTTAGAGGTTTTGATGTACAAGGATAGGTGTTTAGTGTTGAGCAGTTATTAGATTACTTTAATATTGTTGGAGATCAAAGAGTTAGAATGGCTGCATTATATCTGGAGGGGGGGGGGTCCTTTAGCATGGTATCGTTGGATAGTTGGGTCGATTGGTTGACCATTAACTTGGCGGGAGTTTGTTCGTGGGTTGGATGCGATGTACAGTTAATCCCCTACTATGGATTACTTTGTTGAATTGACCAAGTTGAAGCAAGAGGACTATGCATTTGAACATTAGCAGAATGAATTTATCAGATTATCTCATCAGGTGAGAGGTTTAGTAGGTCAATACATAACCAGTTTGTTTATTAGTGGTATGAGAGAACTGGTTAAATTGGAATTGATGGCAAAAGGACCCGGAGCAGTAGTGGAAGCTACGAAGCTAGCTCGGTTAGAGGAAGAGAAGGTTGCGACTCTCAGAAAGAACAAATCCAATTACAACAAAGAAGTTTGTCTCAAGAATTCTAACTCTTCAAATCATATTAAAGTTAAGAAGGTAGATATCCTAATTTTAGAAAAAATATTAAATTACTATATTTTTGCTACTAACTTACGTAATTTTTCCTGAACTTTATATATATATATATATATATATATATATATATATATATATATATATATAAGAAAACGAAAAATTCATCAGCGGTAAAGGGAGTTCCTTCACTAGCGCTTAGATGACCCAATAAAATAATTACATGTGGCGCAGTCAAGATAATAAATAAAAGAACTATATTAACTGCTTTTTAAGTGGCGCCACGTGTAATTATTTTATTGGCAACCAACCACTAGTGAAAGAACTCTCTTTACCGCTAGTGAATTTTCCGTTTCCTCTCTTTCTCTCTCTCTCTCTCTCTCTCTCTCTCTCTATATATATATATATATATATATATATGGCTAAATACACTCAGATCCCTGTTGTTTGGAGGTGTATAAGTTATTACGCATAAAGTTTTAAACTCTCACTTAGACCCTCTGAATCGCAAAAATATCTTCGTCTGAGTCCCTATCAGTTTTTTTCTGCGGTGAAGAGGGTCTAAGTGAGAGTTTTAAACTTTAGGGGTAATAAGTTATACACCCCTCATATTATAGAGGATCTGAGTGTAATTAACACATACACACACACACACACATACACACACACACATATATATATATATAGAGAGAGAGTAAACTGGAAATTTACCGGCGGTGAAGGGAGTTTCTTCACCACCGCTTAGGTGGCCCAATACAATTATTACACGTGGCGCCACTCAAAGGGTGGTTAAGGAAGTTCTTTTATTTGCTACCATAAGTTGTGCCACGTGTAATAATTGTATTGGGCCACCTAAGCGGCGGTGAAGGAACTACCTTCACCGCCGGTGAATTTTTCGTTTTCTCATATATATATATATATATATATATATATATATATATATATATATATATATATATATATATATATATATATATATATATATATATATATATGAGAAAAATGGAAATGAGCTGACAGCTCATGCAAGTTACCTGAGCTGCAGTTCATTTTCAATATCTCCAATAATCTTTTTTTAAAAAATTATTTTGGATTATGATCTCGACTCCTTAGGGTTCACTCATGCCCAATTTCTTGGATTTTAGTTTTGATTTGGTCCTTCATCAAGTTAACACAAAATTAACGGTTTTTAATGAATAAAATATTTTGTATGCACTTGATGAAGGGTAAATGAACTCCAAAATTTACGAAATTTAATCCAAAAGAAGTTAAGGAGATGGAGATAGCAATTGTTAAAAAAATTGAAGAAAAATAACTGAATCATTATAGTTTGGCAGCTAGCTCACATAACTTTTCCTGAGCTGGCGGCTCATCTACATTTATCCCTATATATATATATATATATATATATATATATATATATATATATATATATATATATATATATATATATATATATATATATATATATATATATATATATATATATATATATATATATATATATATATATATATATATATATATATATATATATATATATATATATATATATATATATATATATATATATATATATATATATATATATATATATATATATATATATATATATATATATATATATATATATATATATATGAGTCTGGCATTTACTAAAAAAAATTAGTTGTGATTCTGATGTTTATATGCCATTCTCCTTTCCTTTAATAGAACTGAGTTATATATATATATATATGTGTGTCTGTGGAGGGTTAATTACACTCTGATCCTTTGTAGTGTGGAGGTGTATAACTTTTATCTCCTAAAGTTTTAAATTCTCACTAAGGCCCCCTGGACTGCGAAAAAAATATTTTCATCTGAGTTTTCGTGTTAGTTTTTTTCTGCGGTCAAAGAGGTCTAAGTGAGAGTTTTAAACTTCAGAACTGATAAGTAATACACCACTCATACTAAAGAGAGTCTGAGTGTAATATATATATATATATATATATATATATATATATATATATATATATATATATATATATATATATATATATGAGTCTGGCATTTACTAAAAAAAATTAGTTGTGAATTCTGATGATTATATGCCATTCTCCTTTCCTTTGACAGAACTGATTCGGTAACAATAAACCAAAATATGAACAATTCTAATTGTGTGCAACTCAGACA
>JAYEPQ010000016.1:27538440-27600940 GCA_036321105.1 Dracaena cambodiana
TTGCTCACAATATGCGAGAAGAAGGCAATACCCTTCTTCAGAAGATCCATATATAGCAGCCAAGCCCCCTTCTTTTGCTCACCGAGCTTGCTTGTATGGTATAGTGATCCCATACTATTTCTGAATGTCTTTGCAATATATCTTTTGGCTTGTAGTTCACATTGTCTCTTAGTCTTTCCTCTATAAGATTTACAATCCAATCAATCGATTCCTGGTGATGCCCAAGCTGGGTAGTTTTGCCATAGGTGTGTATTCCATCAATGGTCCTTATATTGAAGGTCAGAGCATTTGAAAGCTTCACTGTCGCGAGAGAGAGAGAGTGGAGATGGAGAGATACAGGAACCTTTGGACCCTAGAATCGCCAGCCCATTGTGCCCTAGAATCGCCCGCCGTTGTGCCCTAGAGTCGCATGAGAGTGAAAGCTTCAATTGCGCCCTAAAATCGCCATTTGTGCTGCAATTCTTCTCCCGCTTTGTGCCCTAGACTCGTCCGAGAGAAAGAGGAGAAACCAAACACTACAACCTTGATTTTCCCTCTTTCTCCTCACTTCGGTTGGGGACAATTTAGTCTTTTCATGACACGTGAAAATCACGTGACCCGCCCGCTAATGTCCAATTCACTCCGTTAGGTTACTCAGGGGTTTCTTGAGAGTTTCAATATTCAGGGGTGTTAAGTTATAAACCCCACATACTACAGGGGGTCTAACTGTGATTAATTATATATATATATATATATATATATATATATATATATATATATATATATATATATATATATATATATATATATATATATATATATATATATATATATATATATATATGGATTACTGCAGATGAGCTGTCGCTCAGGAAAAGTTACATGAGCTAGCGGCAAAATTATAATGATCCATTGATTTTTCTTCAATTTTTTTTTTATAATTAGTATCTCTACTCTTTAACTTATTTCGGATTAAATTTCATAAATTTTGAGTTCATTTACCATTTTATCAATTGCATATAAAATATTATATTCATTGAAAATCGTTAATTTTCTATTAACTTGATAGAGGACCAAATCAAAACTAAAACCCAAGAAATTGGGTATGAGTGAACCCAAGGGGGTTGAGATCATAGTCCAAGAGAAATTTTTTAAAAAAGATTATTGGAGATGGTGGAAATGAACTACAATTTAGATAACTTGCATGAGCTGTCAGCTCATTTCTTTTTTTAGTCATATATATATATATATATAGAGAGAGAGAGAGAGAGAGAGAGAGAGAGAGAGAGAGAAATGAAAATAAGCTGACAACTCATATAAACTTACCTTAGCTGCAGTTCATTTTCACTACCTCCAATAAAAAAATTTAAAAATTTCTTTTGGATTATAATCTCGACCCTTTAGATTCACTCATACTCAATTTCTTGGGTTTTAGTTTTGATTTCATCCTCTATCAATTAAATACAAATTTGACAGTTTTTGATAAATAAATATTTTAGACCTTATTAAATATTTTGTTTCGGATAAAAGTGTAAATAAATTTTAAAATTTATAAAATTTAATCTTATTAAAGTTAAGAAGGTATAAATCCTAATTCTAGAAAAAAATTAAAAAAAATTATTGAATTAATATATTTATGCTGCTACTTTACATAATTTTTCCTGAGCTAGCAGCTTATCTATAGTAATTATATATATATATATATATATATATATATATATATATATATATATATATATATATATATATATATGAGAAAACGAAAAATTCACCTGCGGTGAAGGAGTTCCTTCACTAGTGCTGGTGGCCCAATAAAAAAATTACATGTAGCACAAATCAAGATAACAAATAAAAGAACAATCTTAACTGCTCTTTGAGTGGAGCCACGTATAATTATTTTATTGGGTCACCTAACCGCTAGTGAAGAAACTCTTTTTACCGCCGGTGAATTTTTCGTTTCCTATATATATATATATATTTGTGTGTGTGTGCATGTGTGAAAACGGTGAAGGTAGTTCCGTTCCTTCACCACTGCTAAGGTGGTCCAATAAAATTATTACACATGGCGCTACTTGAAGTAACAAATAAAAGAACTCACTTAACCACCATTTGAGTAGCGCCGCGTGTAATAATTTTATTGTACCATTTAAGCAGCAGTAAAGGAGCTCCCTTCACTTGTCGGTGAAAAATTCTGGAAAGCAAAGTAGATCCGCAGATTCAAAGTTAGAAGTACGCAACTCAGCAGATCCGTGAACTTGAAGATTGAGGTTCGCGGCCCAGTGACGACAGAACAGGTTCACGAATTTAAAATTGAGATCGCGACACTACCCATAGCTTTCGGGTAGGGATTTAATACAAAATCACCCAATCCGAACAGAAGAATTGCCACCTCAGATCGTGGGGCTAACTGCCAAACGAATGCAGCGGCATTACGTCGATCGTGGGAGCAACCGCCTAACGAATATGACGGCACTTCTCAAGTAGTGGGAGATAACGGCCGAGTAAATATGGCGGGACGTTACTCTAAAACGCCTATAAAAGGCACGGGAGCGAAAGAGATAAATAAAGGACACAAAGGGACACAGATGGATATCTTCTCCTAAGAGTTACCTTTTGTGATCAAGAGTCGAGAGCCTTTTTTTTTTTTTTCCTTTAGCCAACTGAGAGAGATTCTACGGAGTGTCAACGGAGAGTAGGATCGTCCTCCATTGCTACATCAAAACCCAGCCTTAAACAAAGAGGAAATCTATCTTCCTCATCTTCTGTAAATGGAAAACCGTTGTATTGTAATCTTTTATTGAAAAGACTTCTATATAAAGAGCCTGCAATTTTTTATGGCGAACAGAAGATTGGCGACTCTGCTGGGGACAACCTTCACCTCTGGTTAACTGGTGGTAGCTCAATCCGACAATATTCCAGTTGGTAGTATAGTCGACTCGCTCACCATTCATGTTAACCAGGAAAGGTATGAAGAATTTCTTTCTTCAGACTCCAAGAGCTCTACTTCCCTAAGGGGATACCATAAAATCTCCAAGGGGTCAATCTCCAAGGAGGATTTAATGGCAATAACTCAGCCAAGGGAGTTGTCAAACCAAATTGGTCTGAAATCCTCTTCTTCAACATTGGGCTCAAGGCCATTTTCGACTAAGACTCTTGATCTCTCAAGCAAAGTGGACCAAAATCCCCGCTTCAACAAGGGAAAACGACCACTACCCACTCTGCGAGACTATGACGCGGAGAAGGAGGTTCCTCTCACTCGTACAACGAGAAGAAACCTAAGAAGAAGCAAAGCTCATGCCCTCCACAGGATCACTCAATGAAAGGAAACCGCCAACTCATCCCGGCAAAAACCTACCACACAAATATGGAAGCCAAAAGGCAAGGTCGGTTGAGACGCTGAAGGATTTACTCGCGTTTCCTATAGGAAGCGGAGCAAGTCCATCAAAGTTATCCATGATCACAAACGTGGAGCATACATCCGCGTCCCTCATGTTCCAGGGAGAAAGTCTGATCACGTGATTGAAGAGGCTCGCGGAACCTGCGAATCTCAAATTCACGAAAAATGCATGACTATCTGCAAGGCTGAGACTGTGCCGTTCCCGAAGCTATCTCTCACGAATGACGCCGTCACAAAGAATTCTAGTGCAAGAGATCTTAGGGAACTTCTAAATAGAAAAAGGGAAGAATCCTACGTATCTCACTGCCACTGTGAATGACTGATCAATGCAGCACTGTCTCACTGTCATTGTTCAGCCCATACCTGATCCTAGGTGTTTCATCGATTGTCGGCTCCATCGACATCTTCATCCCAACTGGCGAAGAGGAGGTGACGAAATGGGCTTGAGTTTTCTGAACCAGAATATCCTGCAGTGTCATCCAACATGACAAGCGTCGGAGAAAAGAAGACAAAAAAGAAGGCGAAAAAAGTCTCCGAAGGAGAAGCTTCTGACCCAGAGCTCTCTTCGAGTTCGAAGGATCTATTCAATGAGGAATGAGGAGTTTTCCGAAACACTCGACTCAAAAGTGGGAAGGCAGTCCCCATGAATTATAGACAGATGGCGAGAATCTCTTCTGATGAAGAAGATATAGTCAAATCTGTTATGGCTGAATAACAGACATCCGACTCATTCCTAGAAAATTCTGCCTCTGCATATATGACTCAAAACAATGTCTCAGAAGAGTTCATGAGGAGAATGGATGAACAAGATAAGCATATCCAGCAACAGCAGAACGCTATCAGCGAGCTTAAATATATGCTACATGTTCTGATGGAATTGGAGAAGACTAGATTGAAGAATACAGGAAAGAAGACAGAAGAAGAAGGTTTTCACAATAATGAACATCATGAGGATGACGACAACCGTTCCCTACATCAAGAAGGGAACGCGAATGCTGTTTGGATGGAGAGCTTCCAAAATCAACTGAATGCCCTCATGCATAAAAGCGACTTACAAGAGCTCGACGTGGTAAGGCCGTATCTCATGGAATGGGAAAGTGTGCCGTTCCCAGAAAGTTATAAACCATTGAAGCTCAAGTCTTTCGATGGTAAAGGATTGCCGAACCAGAACCTCTACTATTTTAAATTGCAGATTGGGCATTTAGCCGGAAATGACCACATTATTACGAGAGTATTCGTTAGTACCTTAACGGGACTAGTTTTTTAGTAGTTCCGGAGACTAGAACTAGGAACCATCAATTTATTGAGCGACATGGAGAAAGCCTTTCTCACCAGGTTCTATGAAGATGATATGGAAGTGTCAATGCTGGCGCTTCTAGCCACTAAACAAACGAAAGGAGAGTCAGCCCGGGATTTCATCAAAAGATTCCGAAACGATTCTCTCAGATGTCCGCATGGGATGCCAGAAAAGACCTTGGTAGAAACCTGTCGACATAATTTATCGACTAAGGTTCTAGCCAGAATGGGAGCAGTGAAGTCCTCAACTTGGAGGGATCTCGCCCTGCAAGCTGAAGAAGCTGAAGAAATTGCGAAAGACTTGAAGAAGAAGGAGGCAAGGAGAAACATAAGCGAAGTGGCGATAACAACTATAGTCCCGACCCCGAGGATATAAGGGAAGGAGACAATGATCACTGATACGCCACAACCCGTGAAAATTTCCCTGAAGCTCCCTCCTCAGACACGAATGCCGCAAAAGCAATACTCCTTTAAGGATGAGCACACGAAGACTATCTTCAACCTCCTCATGAGTAAGAAGATGCTAAAGCTGTCGGAGTTTAAACGTCCAGAAGAAGCAGAGAAAGTTAATGATCCTAACTACTGTGTCTACCATAGGATTATTAACCACCCTACCTAAAACTGCTACATCGTTGAGGATAAAATTCAAGCCTTAGTGGACGCTAATGTCATCAAGCTCCAAGAGCACCAGAAGAAGGTGACCGCGAACATGGTAACTGTCAAGTTCGGCAAAGCGCCAAACTGGATAGAGTCAACAGTTCAAGATGGAGTGCAACCCATCCCTAAAGGCATGATGCAGGTCGTAAATTTTGATCCGCACCAACAGCAAAAGAAAGGACTGTTCCCCTTTGAAACTGATAGGAGGGAGAAACTGTGGGTACATCTAGATCTCCTAAGTGATAAACAATGGACTTCCAGTTCATCTGGAAAGAGGCGAAGAGGGAAAACCTTTACCTCCAATGTCGACTCCGTGATTCCCGACGGAGCCATTCCTGCTTTGACCTATTCGGAAGAGGAAATCGAAAATTCTTTGGTGGCTGACGCGGATCCTCCTCCCGCGGGAACCCGTTCAGGAAAAGATTACTTGAAGAACTACGGCCAGACAACGGATTCTCGACCACCTCCAGAAAAAGTCAAACAAAAGAGCTTAAGTTTGATAAAGTTCTGAAGAAGAAGGGAAAAGAGCCTGCGGAGGACTCGCGGAAGTCATTCCAGTTTGACATTCTAACACAGTTGGCCAACATTCCCGTAGGAATAACCTTGTACGAGCTCCTAAAACTCTCTAAATCTACTAGAGAAGTTTTAAGAGAAGCTCTATAAGATTCAGAAGTATTCTTGGCACAGATACCAGAGATGATTGAGGAAGAATCTCTTTGCGCAACTTGTCACCAAGTCTCTGGTAAGACCGTTCCCTACATCACTTTCTCTCCAGAAGATATACAAGTCAGGAGCAACAAGTATCACCGTCCTTTATATTACAAGGGATACATAGGGTCTACAGAGATTGATCGCATTCAAGTTGATCCGGGCTCGGCCTTGAGCATTATGCCACGAAGGATGCTACGATATCTTGGAGTGCCGATGAATAGACTAGCGGCAACTAATACCACTATCTTCGGATTCAATGCTAACGGTAGTAGACCGTTAGGTAAGATAAAGCTTAAGTGCCAAATCGGCAACCTGAAGACGGAAGTCACGTGTTATGTGATAGACGCGAACACATCATACAATCTGCTATTGGGGAGACCTTGGATCCATAGCAATCTCATTGTGCCCTCCACGTTACACAATTGCATGAAATATGTGGACAAAGAAGGGAACATAAGAACACTGATCGTAGAAAAGCAATCTTTTAAAGGAGTTGAAAATTACTTTACTGACGCGTTGCTGTATCAAGATGCGTTCGGTGTTTCAGATTGGCCTGTTCCGGACGACTCTGATAGCAGCAAGGAGGCTGATACAGAATCGGGATTCGAAAATTCGGAATCCGAGGATGTAATTTCGGACGGTGAGCCCATTGTGATAAGCCTCGAAGGCCTTGATGTAAATAACGTCGTTCACTCTGATGGTGAATGGGTGGTAAATAAAAATTTAGCGTTTGCTTATTCTTCTGGTGTTGATTCTGGGTCCTCAAGCACTAGCACAGATGTATTCAACGACTGTGTAAATGAGATATATTATCTGACTTCCTTCCAAGCACCTATCCGATCATCCTTACACGAATTAAGTTATGACGTTGAAAGTGCTAACCAGGTCATTTTTGAGGTCCCTCCCAAAAACGGAACCCAAAAGGCCATAGTATTTGGAAGAGCAAGTCACAAGAACAAAATGAAATGCTTAGATTCTGAGGAAGAACAGGAAAAACCCGAGTTCTTCCATTACGATGAAAATTCTTGTAGATTAATAAAGAAAATGGGATATAATCTGGCCGAAGGCATGGGGTTGAACTTCGGAAAAGGAAGAAGGACAATCCTTCAACCTTTTGTCCCAAAAGGAAAAATGCCAGATTATTACCAGAAAACCGACAGGGGGTTGGGATACGTTACCACTCCCGAAAGTTCCTCAAGTAAGAAAACCGAAGAAAGACTGTACGATCATTCGTCAGAATCATCATGCTGGGTCTCAGATGTTAGTATTGGTATGATTCTCAGCGAAGTGTCCGCAAACATGGCTTCCGCGATCCAAGAAGACGAATACTTGAAGGAAACCTCGCCAATAAGAGACGATCCCTGGGCCAAGCATCTTAATATGAAGTGGGAAATCCAGTTTGAACAGCGTGAGCCCCCAACCGAAGATAAAGTGATCCAAATGAATATGAGAGATGAAAAGAATCCTAAATCCATATTTATAAGTGAGAACCTATCCTCGGAAGAAAGGAAGGAATTGATATCCCTCATTCGCGAATACAATGATATTTTCGCTTTGAGTTATGAGAAAATGCCAGGGTTGGATCCAAATATGGCGGTTCACAAATTGAAAATCCGGCCAGAGGCTAAGCCAGTAAAACTACAATAACGAAGATTCTGCCCAGAGATCATGAAAGCTATAGAAGCTGAAATCAAGAAGTTGATTGAATCAGGCTTTATTCGCGAGGAACAACACCCTGATTGGGTTGCGAATATAGTTCCCATGACCAAGAAAAACGGAAAAATCCGAGTTTGCATAGACTTTAGGGATTTGAATGAGGGTTGCCCTAAAGACGAATTCTCGTTACCTATCATAGATATTATGATAGATGATACTTGTGGGTATGAGCGTATGACGTTCATGGATGGATTCTTGGGGTATAATCAAATAAAGATGTACCCTGATGATGAGAAGTATACGTCCTTCAGGACACCACTCGGGGTATACTGCTATATAGTCATGCCCTTTGGCCTAAAGAACGCAGGTGCTACGTATCAACGCGCCATGAACGTAATATTCCAAGAGCACCTCCGTAAAACAGTGGAGTGCTACGTAGATGACCTAGCAATTAAGAGCAGACACAAAGACGATCACTTGAAGGATTTGAAGACAGTGTTCGAGCTCATGAGGAAGCACCAGCTCAAGATGAATCCAACTAAGTCTTTCCTGAGGGTTTTCAGTGGAAAATTCCTCGGTTTTGTCGTAACGTCAAAAGGAATACATCTTGATCCAGATAAGGTCAAGGCTATTCAAGATATGCCGCCCCCCCGTAACCTAAAAAAGTTAAGGGGTTTGCAAGGCAGGCTGGCATACATCCGCAAGTTTATATCAAATTTGTCTGGTAAATGTCAGCCCTTCACCAGATTAATGAGGAAAGGAGTGTCATTTGTCTGGGATGACGCATGCCAAAAGGCTTTTGAAGAAATCAAACAATATCTCACGAAGCCACCAGTGCTTGTATCCCCAGTCTCGAAAATGCCTTTCTTGCTATATGTAAGGGCTATGGACCATTTCTTGGGCGCTTTGCTAGCACAGAAGAATGAGTCAGGCCATGAACAAGCTATTTACTACCTCCGCAGAATGATGATCGGGGCAGAACACCGGTATAATCCTATGGAAAAAGAATGTCTAGCTTTGGTATTCACAATACAGAAAATGCGGCACTACTTAGCTGGACAAACTATCCACGTTGTATCAAGAGTTAACCCCTAAGGAATACTAATGACTAAACCCGGGTTATTAAGTTCAAGACTATCCAATTGGGCTATTTTGCTATCACAGTATGATATGCACTTTGTCCCACAGAAGTCTCTTAAAGGATAGGCCGTGACCGACTTCTTAGTCGAACATCCAATCCCGGCATCCTCGAAGTTATACGAACAAATCCCGAGAGAGTTAGAAGAATGGGACTCGATTCCAGAAAAGGATGAGTTTCGAAAGTCTTCCGAGGCAAATACAGTCTCGAAGGGTATATGGCAGCTTTTCTTTGACGGTGCCTCCCGGATGGGATCCGAGGGAAGAATGATAGCGGGGTAGGAGTTGTTTTCGTCTCTTCCCCCAACCACATCATTCCTCGAGCTTACTCATTAACAAGCTCGTGCTCCAACAATGTCGCAGAATATAACGCCCTCCTAATCGGCTTAAAAATAGCCAAACAACTGGGGGTCAAATATTTGGAGGTATATGGGGACTCTCAACTTGTTGTGAATCAAGTAAAAAGGGAGTACGAGGTCAAACATGAAGACCTCCTGTCGTATTATCGTGCGGTGATCAAGATTGCCGATGGTTTCTATATCAGCCACATAAAGCGCTACCGAAATAGTTATGCAGATTCGCTAGCTTCCTTGGCTGCTACATTAGCCTTGCCCAAGCATGTTAGAAGGCAAATTACAGTAGGAAGCAAAGAATTATTTTGTCCAAAGGACGAGCTCAAAGAAGAAATGAAGAAACCACAGGAAGATGAAGCTGACGCTTTCGAATCAAGCTTAGAGCCGAGGGATTGACGTTTTCCTTATATAGACTATGTCCTTTACGGTATATTACCCGAAGGTCCAAAAGAAGTCAGGACAATTCAGAGAAGGGCTGTCCGGTTCTACTACAATGCAGAACTCCAGATATTATATAGGAAATCTTATGACGAAATTTTACTTCGCTGTCTTTCCAACCGCGAAGCTCAAAAAGTACTCGAAGAAGCTCATGTTGGCATCTGCGGAGCACACCAGTCAGGGCCGAAACTCTGGGATAGAATCTGAAGGATGGGTTATTACTAACCTAAGATGATGACAGAAGCAGTTGACTACGGTAAGAAGTGTAGGACCTACCAAATACATGCAGACTTTATACATCAAGCTCCGGAGTATCTCCACCCAACGGCTACATCGTGGCCATTTGAGCAATGGGGCATGGACATCATAGGGCTAATTTCTCCACCATCAACAAGGGGACATCGGTTCATTTTAGCTATAACGGATTACTTTTCGAAATGGACTGAGGTCATTTCCCTAACTGAAGTAAAGTCGTCAGATGTTATTAAATTCATCAAGCACCATGTGCTTTATCGCTTCGAGGTGCCCAAAAGAATAATTCATGACAACGGACCCCAGTTTGTAAGCCAAGTGTATTCCAGATTCTGCAACAAGTACAGGATCGAGGATGTAGCTTCATCGCCATATTACCCTACAGCTAATGGTCTAGCAGAAGCCTTCAATAAGACCATTGTAAAAGTTCTTAAAAAGTTTGTGTCATCCAATCAAAGGGACTAAGACGAGAAGCTCGTAGAATGCCTGTAGGCATATCACACCACAGTCCGAACCCCCACTAATGCCACGCCCTTCTCTTTGGTATATGGGTCAGAAGCAGTCTTGCCTTTGGAAATCCAAATCCCGTCATTATGAGTTGCATTAAAACCTAGAATGACGTAAGAAGAAAGATATCAACAAAGGCTCCAAGAATTAGAAGCCTTGGATGATAAGCGCTTGGAAGCTCAACAGAATATTGAGCTATACCAGGCACGGATGTCCAGAACTTTTAACAAAAAGGCTAAGCGAAGAACTTTAAAAAAAAAGGCAATCTAGTCCTGTCAGTCAGAAGGCCGATCATAACTAGCCAGAAGCCTAGAGGGAAGTTCCAGCCGAAGTGGGAGGGACCCTTTGTCATTGATACGGTCTACTACAATGGCGCGTATCGGTTAACAAAGCCGAACGGTGACAAGATCATGATGCCGATCAACGGCAAGTTCCTGAAGAAATATTATTCTTTGCAAAATTGCGGAACACCACTTGAAATTTGACCTGGGTAGTTCGACGCAAACCATGAACCAAAGTTTGTCTGTAGTCGGAAGTTCATTAATAAAGATTTATGGTTCCGGACTAAAAATCTTTAAAGCCGCGAACCAAATTTTCTTTCTATCAAATTTGCCAAGTTAAATATTACCTCTGGCGAACCAAATTTTCTTCCTACCAAATTTGTCAAGTTAAATAATACCTCTAGCGAACTAGATTTTCTTTCTACCAAATTTGCCAAATTAAATATTATCTCTGGCGAACCAGATTTTGTTTTTACCAAATTTGCCAAGTTAAATAATACCTCTGGCGAATCAGATTTTGTTTTTATCAAGTTTACCAAGTTAAATAATACCTCTGGCGAACCAAACTTTCTTTTTATCAAATTTGTCAAGTCAAAAACACCTCTGGCGAATCAAATTTGTCAAGAAAAAAGTTCTTTCATTCGCAGTAATTTTGGGTACTTGGAAAATTTTGATCGATTTTAAGATTATCAAGTTAACAATTACCTCTGGTAATCAACATCAGAATCATCCATCAGATACTCTTAGTTACGTAACAAGAAAAAAAACTTCTTTATTCATCATCAGAATAAAATTACAAAGAATTCTCTAGTGTTGTACAGTCAATAAGAGTGGATACAAATCACTGATGTAAAAAAAAAGAGAGGAAACTTGCTTCTGAAACTGTCTCATTCAGCATGGTTCAGATCAAAAAAGTTTGCTCCTGCAGGCTCTTCTTCTGGAATGATAGACTTGCTTCTGTAGCCTTCTCTTTGGGCATGGCTCGGATCAAAAAGTTTGCTCCATGGCCTCCACTTCTAATTTGCTCTTGTAGCCTCCTTTTTAAGGACGACTTAAAGGCACAATCTTATTTCTTCTTTCCGACCATAATCAGAGACCTCTTGGTTGGTTCCCCCAGTGATGATGCCAGTGACTTGATTAGTTCAAAACTGGACATACCAAACGCACTCCCCAAACGTATAACGTGAGGGGTTGCACAAATTCAAGGTCCTGGTTATTAGTACCCCAACCTTGTGAGATACTAAGAAAGAAGAAAAACAATACCCCAGACCCGAAATCTTTTCTCTCATGAAAAATACATGAGACCTTCCAAGCCCCTTGAGATATTGGAAGCAATTACGAGCCCATCGGGTCTGCATCATTGTTAAGGAGAATGACTACGGTTATCTCCTGTAGCCGAGTTAAATCCTTGTTAAAAAAGGGGAAGAAAAAGAAGGAAGAGGAGGATATGAATAAGAAGAAGAGCTTTACCTTAATTAAAGAAAATGACTACGGTCAGAAGAACCTTTTCGGTGGAACACCCCGCTGGATTGATGCAGTCTGGAGGTCTTGTAACTTGCCAACTCCTACTCATCGCTTCGGTTGAAGGAGAAGAAAATATGGCTGCACTGATAGATCGGGTACAAAAGAAAGGAAGGGAAGAGAGTCAGGAAGAAATTTTCTCACAGCTGAATGATCTTCCATTGAAGAAATCAAGCGTCTTATATAGACGGTCTAGTGACTGTAATCCTCGGTTTGGAAAAGATAAGACCGAAATCTTCGGCTAAGATTTTCAGTTCAGATCTCAACAGAATTTATTACTGTTGCATGGGACGTTTAGATATCGCAGCCCAGAGATCTCATCATTAATAGAGACCTGCAAAGCTTGGAATTCCATGCCCGACAACTTCATCCCATGGCTCACAGAAGTCTCTACAAATTCTGATAGAGTCTACAGTCTATTTCGCAAACTTCCAGACGAAGCATCGCGAACCAAAATTCCGAAACCAGAGTCGCGGGTTAAATATGGATTGTGTTAATCCGCGAACCCCTAGCTTCACGTGACTTAAGAAAGTCGCATAACAGATATACATATACTAGAATTTTACGGTGGTTTGCAAACTTCAGGCAGAAGATGGTAGGTTCGTTACAAATTTTTGAAGAATAACTGCAAAACTGTACCTTGGAAGGCCAAAATCAGATTCTTTATAAACGACAAGGGAACATTTACAAAAGAAAGAGCAGAGAGCTAAAACATATGTATACAAACTTTTACAGTTCAATGATTCAAGAGGGCTTTTATTTTCTTCTCTGCATCATCAATGTTTTGTTGAAGGATCTCATAAGCTTGAACAGTAGCTTGACGACGCAATTCCTCGTCACTGGCAATAACATTCTGCGCTGCAGCAGCCTCCAGCGTATCCAATTCAACTTGTATGTCCTGGAGATCTCTGGTTGTATTGTCCCGCTGGCACGATAAGTTGGCGAGATTCCTCATTGATTCATATCGCTCCTTGGTGATTTTGGCCAAGAAAGCTTGAGCCTTGGCGATGGTCTCTTGAGTCCTAATAATAGCTTGGTCATGGTCCTTGAGAATTAAAGCAGCAGCTTCCACTTGAAGAACTAGAGACTCGCAGTCTGATCGACCCTTTTCTAAGGAGGCTTTGCAAGCATTTGCCTTCTCCTGAGTCTCCTTTTGGAACTTAAGCTGTTCCTCTTTCAGCTTCTGGAAAATAATTTCTACTGTCTCAGATTTATCAGTACTTCTTACTTTTGATAGAAATTCAGCATACTTTTGAAGCTGAGTTATCATAAGCCTAAAGGGAGCAGCTTTATCCTCTTCACCAATGCTGACAATACAATTAAATAAATGTTGAGAACATTGGCGAGTGAAGCAAAAGAAGTCCCCTTTAGTATTTTATCAATACAGCGGTCAAGGAAGTGAAGGAAGGTCTCCACCGTATCCTTCAATAAATCAATCTCGAGCATATCAATCTCTGCATAAGAGGGAGTAATACTGGTTGAGGTAAAGGCGAATTGATCTGCAACCAGACTAGTATCAGGAGGAATGGGACTTTTGGAGACTTCA
Organism: Dracaena cambodiana; assembly: GCA_036321105.1. Classification (NCBI taxonomy): domain Eukaryota; kingdom Viridiplantae; phylum Streptophyta; class Magnoliopsida; order Asparagales; family Asparagaceae; genus Dracaena; species Dracaena cambodiana. Next base: position 27,552,172 of record JAYEPQ010000016.1, read on the forward strand.
ACAGAGCTAACAACTACAACATCTTGAACCAAAACATCGGTCCGAGCAGCTGCGGCCAAAACCGTAGACATAGTAGTCTCGGGAATCATTACTTCCGTAGAAGTAGTGACTGCAGTCGCCTCATCAGTGTCAGCTCCTGCGATGGTATCATCTGACGAAGTTACCTTTGCGCCCATGCGTTCTAAATCAGGAGTCGAAACTGGAGCTATCAAAAGGGGAAAGTTAATAGTTAAATGATATAATATCATTTGATAATAACATAATTGCTAAAGGAAGAAGATACAGACCTAAAGGTTGGACATTGGAATTCTCAAGTCTGTACACCTCAGGACCAAACACTTCAGGCCCGTATACTTCGGTTCGAACGTCCTCGCTCAAATAGACATACTTACCATGGTCTGATGGAGGGGTTGAAGATCGAAAATCATCACTGTCGACATTATAGTCGTCTCCCCAATCATCCTGACTTCCTGAAGGAGGTGCTGCTTTTGGGGAATCTGATGCGCGAGTCTTACCTATGATTTGTACTTCGTCGTCTGCAACGGCAGAAGCTGAAGGGCCCTCTTGAATGGCCAGAGAAACACCGACTTCAACAGTGGCCTGACAAATAAGGGGGATAGAACCCTCTTGAGTAATGGGAGTAGGATCACTGCAGAGAACAGGTCCTTGACTCCGACGCCTCTTAAGGGAACGGAGAGTTAAAGATGAGTCATCTTCATCCTCCTCAGGTTCCTCAACGAGGGACTCAGAAACCAGAATGGGTGTTGCAATGCCAGTCCCAGATGGGGTGCTCTGCGAATCAATCCCCTGCGGAATATTAGCCAAGTCACTGAGGCACCTTAGTCTCTTCCGCTTATGTGAAGATTTCTTGGGAGGAGACTGTGGTTGAGGAGAAGCCTTCTTCGATGTTGGGAGAGGAGAAGCATCAAGAGAGGCAGTTTGAACTGGTGCATCATTGTCCTCTTCCCTCTGTTTATCGGTTCCGATTCATGGGATGCACTGTCTCCCCCAAAATCTTCCATCCCTGCTACTTTGGTGCTGCCAGCTTTTTTCTTCTGAGCATACCAAGTTCTGATCTCCCGCAGACTGGTATGATTTATGTTGAAATTCTGAGAAGCGTAATTAACATCCGCGAACCACTTACAGAAACTGAAGCTCATACTTGAATTTGGGGTCTTGAGCGGAAGATCAAATCTGGTTTGAGTTCCACCTGCGACGAAGTGAAACCAAGCTCGAGCTCCCTCAAGAGCATTCCCAACAAAACTTATCTCTCTATTGGGATTACCAATATAAAGCTAATCATACCCGAACTGTCGAGCGAAACGACTCGGGTAGTAAGGCTCTATGCAGTAATGGTTCCCCAAATGAAGAACCAGATGTCCTGGGCGGATGTTTATCAGCCACCAGAAGCATCCGGAGGAAAGAATAGTAAATTTATCAGCACCAGCAGTATCTGCGAATTCCTCCCCGTACCCGGCATTTGGAAAGTACGGAAAACATCTGAACTACTCAAAACTCGAGAAATGACGAAGGGTCTTGCGGATCGCGGCCATGTAACCCCCTTTCCATTATGGCCTCTCATAGTGCTGCACTTTGGGAGCACTTAAGTCTATCTGCAAATCAACAGGACTCATCAAAGTGGGGCAATGTAGAACCAGCCAAGCCATCAAATAAGTATAAAGGAGTTCTACATGCGGATTAGGAGTCTTAATGACCGGATCTCCTTTCTTCCTTTGCTTCTTCTTCACATTGCAGAATTTATCAGATAACCTCCTTAGCCCACTTTGGATGCTGCAAACCATCGCGGGCAACAAACTGAGCTGCCTACCAAATGCTAGTAGGACGGCTGGGTATACGACCCTAATGGGTATATTTTCCTGCGAAGGAATAACACACTTCATCAGCCATACCATTAAATAGCCCGCCAAGAAGGCAGGATCATACAAAGGCTGGAGGGTCTGATAGTGAAAACTTTCAAAGGACGTTCCAGACTTGAAGACATCCTCGTCAGATTCAACAATATAAGCATCTGTCCCGAAACTGACGATTCTTCTCTTAACTTTCTTTTCAGAAACTGGAGGAAGGCGAGTAAAGTTCGGATTACTCCTAGAAAAATTGGGCAGAAGATATTGTAGCCACTTCTTTGGCTTCAAACTGCGGGTGCCGGATGTATGGGTGCAAAGATGATAATGGCAGAGCAACTCCCAGTAAGTATTATAGATCAAAGGGTCCCGGGTTTTCAGCAAGTGGAGTTCTTCCCTAGTAGGGACGTACTTTTCATATAGGATGTCTCCCATAGGCAAGCACAAAACTTCATACATCTCGTGAAGGGCGAAACCCAGTTCACCTCGAGGGCAAAATATTGTACAAGTATCAGGATTGTACAGTTCCAATAAAAAAAAAATGGAATCTGCTAGCGGGAATGTCATGCTGAACCACCCTGATAGCACGATGTAGCCATGCGTAATGAAGCTGATCTCTGAAAGTCTTCAGGAAAAGGTCAGTCAAGACTGCCCACTCTTCTTTTGATGAGAAGTGAACCCATCCAGGGGGACGAAAATCCTGAACAGAAAACTCCCCTTGTGCATTGGTGAATCGGTGCAGGAAAGTCTGTGCGATTATGGGAATCTCGCCTCTGGAAAGGTCATGTTTAAGAAGTCTTGGAAGCAATCCACAAAAGTGTTTTCCAGTACTACGAGGAAAAGCACCTTGAGCATTGAAACCCCCTAATAAGATGCTGTCTTTCGGCATGTTTATGTACCAGTCCATTCGTCTGGGCACGGAAAGGGATTGAAAGAATAAGAACGGATAAGACCTCTCCATATTGGGGAGAAACAAGTAGCGACCTTCAACTTGATGAAGCCATTTGTAATCTCCATCTTTCAAACCGTTATCGGGCACTGAAATATGGTCCCCAAACAAAAAGGCGGGTTTGTGTAGTGGAGACCGATCATCTCCTTCGAAAGATACATTAGTTATCAGTTCTCGTAATGTTGAGCGAGAAGGATGGAGAATCTTGCCTTCTCTCTCTTGGCTATCTGATATTGTACAATGTGGAAATATATGACTAAATCTGAACTCTTTCTTCCCATCATAGCCATCCGAGTATCCGAAATAATGATCCTTAGGCTAAGGATTCAAGGCATAATCAACTACAAGAGACATTCAGAATCAAGATAAGAAAAAAATGATGAGAAAGGGACTGCCTTTCGAAAGTTTTTTTTTATTACCTCCAATCAAGGGTTCCCGCCGAACCACTATTGAATTAGAAGTTACTTGAGGATCTTGATGACTACCGGCAGCAGCATCGGAGGAAGAAGCTTTCTTCGGCATCTTTTGCAGATTGAGAAAATCCTTCGCATAGAGAATCGAAAGCTATAGGAGATTGAAGACGAGAAGTCTGAGGAGCTCTAACTAAGAACTCGGATTTCAAATTTCTTGAGTTAAGAGTAGCCTCTCTCATAAAGTGGAGGTTATATAGCAGATGATTTGACGACCGAGATCTCTGGAAAGACGTGATATCTGGCCCGAATCTCGTGGATACCTTTTCATTTAATGTGGCTCAGAGAACGTCTCAATTCTTACGCCGTAGAAAGCAACCGTCTTCCGGCCTTTCCGCAACCACAAAAGTGAAAGTTCGCGATCCCTAATACAGAGTCGCGATCCCTCAGAAATTAAAGTTTGCGACCCTAACACAGAGTCGTTCTCTTCTAAAAAAAAGGATGAAAGTTCGCGACCCTAACACAGAGTCGTTCTCTAATCCAAAATGAAGGTCGCGCCTCTAATATAGAGACGTGTCCCTTCCGAAGCGAAAGTTTGCGACCCTAACACAGAGTTGTTTTCTACTCCAAAATGAAGGCTCGCGTCCCTAATACAGAGACGTGTCCCTTCCGAAAAGAAAGTTTGCGACCCTAACACAGAGTCGTTTTCTACACCAAAATGAAGGCTCGCGCCCCTAATACAGAGACGTGTCCCTTCCGAAAAGATACTTCGCGACCCTAACGTAGAGTCGTTCTCTACTCCAAAATGAAGGCTCACGCCCCTAATACAGAGACATGTCCCTTCCGAAGCGAAAGTTTATGACCCTAACACAGAGTCGTTTTCTACTCCAAAATGAAGGCTCGCACCCTTAATACAGAGACGTGTCCTTCCGAAGTGAAAGTTTGCGACCCTAACACAGAGTCGTGATTCTGATGTTTATATGCCATTCTCCTTTCCTTTAATAGAACTGAGTTATATATATATATATATGTGTGTGTGTGTGTGTGTGTGGAGGGTTAATTGCACTACGACCCCCTATAGTATGGAGGTGTATAATTTATAACCCCTAAAGTTTTAAACTCCCACTTAGGCCCCTTATACCGCTGAAAAAATATTTTCGTCTGAGTTTTCCTTTCAGTTTTCTCTGTGGTCAAAGAGGTCTAAGTGAGAGTTTTAAACTTCAGGACTGATAAGTAATACACCACTCATATTACAGAGAGTCTGAGTGTAATATATATATATATATATATATATATATATATATATATATATATATATATATATATATATATATATATATGAGTCTGGCATTTACTAAAAAAAATTAGTTGTGAATTCTGATGATTATATGCCATTCTCGTTTCCTTTGATAGAACTGATTCGGTAACAATAAACCAAAATATGAACAATTCTAATTGTGTGCGAGTCCAACTCAGACACGAACTGGAACTCGAAAGTCCACATCGGGCCCAAATAAAGCTGAATTAGGAAACTTTGTCCTCAACTTGTAATTTAACCGATCACACGCCCTGCTAAATTCCTAATCAGTTCCCCAATAGGATTGATTAGCAAATTCACCCACCCGCCCAATTCTCCTTTAAATTCTCATTCTTGCTCCTCTCATGTCCACACGCCTTCATCAATCTCTCACATCTCATCGACGATCGATCGATCTATCTTGCACGTTTACCTTCATGGCTTCTCAAGACAGCCCGAGCCTCTGTGCCAACGGCTGCGGGTTCTTCGGCAGCCCCGCAACGGAGAATCTCTGCTCCAAGTGCTTCAGAGAGCTCAGCCGAACCAACATGCTGAAACCTCCAGCCGTCACTGCTCCAGCATCAGCCTCCGAACCAAAGCAAGTCGATGCTGCTTCCAGTAATGCCGGTGCGGCTGATGTCCAGCGGTGTGGTTACTGTAAGAAGAGGTTGCGGCTGACGATGGCATTCCGGTGCCGGTGCGGGACGATGTTTTGTGGGGGTCATCGCTATCCGGAGGATCACGGTTGCCAGTTCGATTACAAGGCGAGGGGACGAGATTTGATTGTGAAGGCCAATCCTGCAGTTAGGGCTGACAAGTTAGATAGGGCTTGAGTTGTAGGATTTCTAAATTTGGCCAGTCTCGTTTGTATTTCTATTTTGTTTCCATGTTTATGCTTGGCGTTTTCAAGTACTAGTGTTTTGGATTTAGTATTTGTGTGCTGAAATACAACGAGTCTAGCTTCTTTTCTAGAAAGTCGAATTTCAAGAGAATTGATGTTACTTGGAAACTCTTATTATTATCGAACTCTCATTTTTTTTTTTTTAACAAAAATGGTAGGCTAATGCCTCCGAATTTTATTAATTAGAAATTAATGGAACAAAGCTAAATAAGAGGATTCTTTACCGATGAAGAGTGAATCATACATAGTACATATTTGTCTATTAGAGATGTTTGTTGAAATATGTGTATTAGTGATGCTTGGATTGTTGGTTGCAGATTATTGATGAATCCTAGACATATTTGTTTCATATGTATATATTTGAAACTAAAAAGATGAAGAGATGTAGTTAGAGAGATTTCACCTAGTTTTTTTTTTTTTTGTCTTTCGTTTGGATGTAAACCATTCAAAACACATTTCACTTAATATCCCATATAAGGATAAGAACAGATACGTCCAATAGCCAATTATTGGTGCATACAGCTAACAGTGGGACACCACCAACAATCCACTTGAAGTAATGAAATCATACAGCTTTCTTTCTAAGTGTTGAATATTCCTCTCAAGCATCCATTTACAGCTCAATAAGTAGCTAAGGAGTTGTTCATTGAAGTTCTTAAACTCTATGGTGTCCCTAAATCTATGATTAGTGATAAGGATAGAGTATTTCTCAGTGAATTTTGCCATGAACTTTTCAATTGCAAGGAACTATATTCAAGCATAACACATTTTATCATCCGCAGACAGATGGGTAGACGGAAAAAGTGAATCAATCTTTGGAGACTTATTTGAGGTATTTTTATAATATGAAGTCTCAAGATTGGGTGATGTGGCTGCCATGGGCATTATACTGGTATAATACCACTTGAAAGACTTCTACTGGACTCTCTCCTTATGAAGCATTGTATGGTCGATCCCCTCCATCAATTCTACAGTATGTCCCTAAAACTGCTAAGGTGAAATTAGTTGAAGACACACTTTATGAAAGGGACAGAATCATTAAAATGCTAAAGGATCATTTGCATAAGGCTAGAGAAAGAATGAAATATTTTGCTAATAAAAGGATAACTCATAGGCAGTTAAAAGTAGGAGATTTTGTGCTGCTCAAATTGCAACCTTATAAGCAAACTACCTTGAAGACTGCTATATCCTAGAAACTTGCAGCCAAGTTTTATAGGCCTTATAGGGCGGTGGAAAGGATTGGGGAAGTAGCTTACAGATTGTAGTTGTCCAGTGAAGCTAAAATTCATGATGTATTTCACATTTCTCAACTCAAGCCATATCATTGGATTCCACTAGAGATACAGAAGGGAATTCCAACTTATTGGGAACATCTACTTCGTGTGCCAGAGAAAATTGTTGCTCAAAGGATGGTTAAAAGAAATAATAAAGTAGTGACCCAAATTCTAATTCAATGGCATTGTGAGGATCTTTCAGAAGCCACTTGGGAAGATTATTACAGTTTTGTGCACAAGTACCCATCTTTTAACTTTGAGGATGAAGTTGGGTTTAAGGGGGAGGACTTGTCATGGACCTGGCTACGGAATGAGTTAGTGGGAATGATTGGAGATGGCGGGGCAAGAGCATTTGGCGGGAGTTGAGAAGGAAGCGGAGTTGCAGAAGAATCGGGCGAATTGGGCTAACAAGCTGAGCAGGAGCGGGAAAGAGCTAATACACATATACGGAAGTTAGGTAATTATGAATGGGTTAGCGGGTCGAGTTCTGTATGAAGTATGATTCGAACCATTTGTAATCTGTTTAATCTCAGAGTTTGATCCAACGGTGGAGATGTTATGGAGAGTTGTATAAATAGGAGATGAGTTTGTAAGAAGAAGGTTATGAATGAATTTGATCATCATTTCCTCTCAGTTCTGCTCTTCTTCTCCTTCTTCATTCTCTGTCTTCTTCCTTCTTCTTTTCTTCAACCTTGAGCTTCATCTTCTACCGTTGCTCTTGTATTTTCTTCTGCTAAGTTTGCAAGACATCTCAATCCGAAGCTTCAACACCACCAATATTGGAGATGGTTGGTGTCAATGTACCAGACCAATGGTTCTTGTTCAAAGCCGTTTTCACCCTTTGATCAGCACCAATGTTGTAGAAGTCAAAGATTTGACGGAAGTGGTAGGACTGACTGAATTTTAAGAAGTTATGACTTGTTGAATTCCAAGAATCAGGGTGGGTCTTGAGTTCTTCTTTGTGGTTATCATGGATCTTAAGATCTCCTCCTGCATCTTCTTCGATTCTTGAGTTTTGTTGAGTGATGAGGGTACAGTTGACATCCATCTCTAACGCAATGAACTCCATAGCTGTTGTAGAAGCTTCGAATCCCTCCGCTATAGGTCCAAGAAGAAAGGTAAAGCTCTGATGTCATTGCTAGAGTCAACCGGAGCTTTGCCAGCAGCCAAGCATCCTCCAGATCCCTGAGGTATGGTTAGGAACAAGAAGATTAAGAGAATTCAGTGAGAAATGGGATTAGAGATCAGGAGAAATAGAGAAGAGATCAAGACAGAAATTGGGGAGGAAGAGGAATTAGATTATATTTTTATTCATCATTTATATTCAATTAGCTATTTAATTATAGCTAACAACAATCGCTTGTACAAGGATGTACAAGGTTCTTCTTCTTCCTCCAAGTAATCTGCTTCTTCTCATCGTGCACGCAGCTAACTTCCTCTTAACTGCCGCTTCAAGCTGTTATGAAAGGTTTGGAGGTATCGAGTTATTGGATATCGGGTCGACAATCTAAGCAAGTAACCGTCCGCTTCGGACGCAACAAAATTCATGTCAAAAGCTTTCAATAATGAACTTTTGACCACAAGCTTTTTTTAGCATAACTCTTGGCTACAAGTTTTGACTAAAGTTTGCTATGCCTGTTTACGTCAAAATTGTTATACGACAGTTGAAGGCATGTTGAGTTGATGTATCGGGTCCGTATTTTATAACACTTACTTTATTTAAGAGATATAGTGATTATGCATGTCATCTCCTACTTCGCGATGCTCATATATTGAAAAATTATTTTGCGAAATTTTCCGTGCAACATATTTGGATAGAAGGGAACATGTGTACTGATTATATAGCAAGTGAATGCATAAGGGTGCATACGAGAATAGTGTGGGACGGTGGTTTTCCTCAACGACTTTTGGAGCTTACGCTAAGAGATATTTCTGGTTTTATATATGAAAAGATGTAGACGTTGAAGACTTATCTTAGATATATATATATATATATATATATATATATATATATATATATATATATATATATATATATATATATATATATATATATATGTATATATATATATATATATATATATATATATATATGTACATATATATATATATATATATATATATATATATATATATATATATATATGTACATATATATATATATGTACATATATATATATGTACATATATATATATATGTACATATATATATATATACATATATATATATATATATATACATATATATGTACATATATATATGTACATATATATACATATATATGTACATATATATATATATATACATATATATATATATACATATATATATATATATATATATATATACATATATATATATATATATATATATATATATATATATATATATATATATATATATATATATATATATATATTTATATATATGGATTAATCACAGTCAAATCTCTTGTAGTATGGGGGTCTATAATTTTAACACTCCTGAAAATTGAAACTCTTAAAAAATTCTTAGACCGTTACCTCTATTACTCAACAGTTAATTAATATCACCCCCTTTTAAACCAAACTACACTCATTTTCTCTAATTTCCATTTTACCCTCACCCTTCTTCTTAAGTCAGCACTCTTCACTCCCTCTCTCCTTCCCGTCTCTCTCTATCTCTCTCACTCACACCCTCACTCCCTCTCTTCATTCCGTCCTCCTTCTCTATCTCTCTCCCTCTTTCTCTCTCCTTTTAACTTCATAACATCAAGTGAGAAATAAGGTTATGTTGTAGTGTTGTTGATGATTTTTGAGTAGTTACAGTGAGATATTGCCCATTACACTCCATTAATTGATTGTTCATTATTATAGCGTCCATATCCATATCAGTTTACTATGGATTTTTGTCATTCTTACTTTATTTAAGAGATATAATGATTATGCATGTCACTTTTACTTTGAGATGCTCGTATATTGGAAAGTTGTTTTGCAAACTTTTATGTCCAACATATTTGGATAGAAGGGAACATGTGTGCTGATTATATAACAAGTGAATGAATAACGGTGCATACGAGAATAGTGTGGGAAGGTGGTTTTCCTTAACGACTTATGGAGCTTACGCTGAGAGATATTTCTGGTTTTATATATGAAAGTATGTAGATGTTAAAGACTTATCTTAGCAATAATATATATATATATATATATATATATATATATATATATATATATATGGGTTAATCACAGTCAAATCCCTTGTAGTATGGGGGTCTATTGTTGGCAGTGAAAATTTATAAGTGAATAGAGTTTTCCATAACAGAACGCGGAGCTAACTTCGCAGCCCCGCGTTTGGCTATATTAGTCTCGCGTTTGAACAAAATGCGGAGATGTTTAATATCTCTGCGTTAGTTCCGCGTTCTGGTCTCTTAGCTCCGCATTTTAATGAGTTTAACTCCGCGTGAGCAGATAACCAGAATCTCAAATTGATTGAGATTATGATTTGGTCTTATCTAAATACCCAAATTAAAGTCCGATCAGAATTCTAAATCAAGAGATTTAAATCAAAACTAAGATATTTGATTAAAATCCTTGATGAGAGCAAATTCTATTTAGATAGAAACTCTCAAATCATCCCAAGGCTATAAATACTCTCTTGAGGAAGCCCTAGAGGTCTTCTTTTCTTCTTTTCGGCATCTTGGAGAATTCAAGTTACGCATAGAGCCTTGAGTTCGTGAAAGACCAGAGAAGATCGTCTACAGTCGGCCGTCATCTTCAAGAGAGAAGATTTTAACGTCAGATCATCCAAAGGAACTACTAGGTAGATCACATCGCCACAGATCCCACACTATTTTGTAAAAGAGAGCGATTGAGATATAAAATCCTTTCGTTTGTTCTTTTTATCTTGTTCTCTTTCATTGTAATTCGAGTTTATTCAATGGAAGGAAGGCGAAGAAATTCCGCCGCGAACAAACTGGCGACCACAGTGGGAGCCGTCTCTTTTACTGATGAAGAGATTGTGGCGCAATCCATCCTCGATATGATCGGATCCGATGTAGACATACTGGTCGTTGAAATCGACCAGCAGAAGTACGAGGAGTACCTCTCCTCTGAATCATCAGGTAACCTGAACAACACACGACACTATCGTCGCGTGCGCTCTAATACCCGAGCAACGGGTAAAAAGGAATCCACTGAGGAACGGGGATCCTTGGAGACCGTGGCCGTAGAGCCGGTGTTCGGGCTGGAAATCCTAGCAGAGGATGACCTCCCTACTGCCAAAGAAGACCTGGGAACTGGATTGACCAGAATCCAACTCCGAAACAGAAATCGGAGAGCAAGGCGTAAAGCCCTCAAAGCCCACCTTGGACGCGAAGCTAATATCAATGAACGCGAGGCTATGGTCCCTTGCAAACTGGCTCGTGCTAATCGTGAGATAAGTCATTATCGCATTAAACGCGAAGTTACCACTTGCTTTAATCGCAAAGAAAAGCCAGCGTGTAATACTCCACGCGAGGCTATTACTGAGCTTTAGCGAGAAACGCGAAGCCAGTAAGATTTGCGCTAGTCGCAGAATTTCTGACACTCACGAGAAACACGAGTATAAAATCTCCTTAAAACCAGCATGTGATTTTCCATGCGAGGCTACTACTGGGCTTAGCAAGAAACGCGAAGCCAGTAGTACTTACGAGAAACGCAAGACTTTTGATACTCGCGAGAAACGCGAGGATAAAAGTTCCTTAAAGCTAGCATGTGATTTTCCATGTGAGGCTGCTACTGGGCTTAGCGATAAACGCGAAGCCAGTAGCACTTGCGAGAAACACAAGATTTCCTACACTCGCGAGAAACACGATGATAAAACTTCCTTACAACCAGCGCGTGATTCTCCACGCGATATTAATACTGAGCTTAGCGAGAAACGCAAAGCCAGTAGCACTTGCGAGAAACGCAAGATTCTCCGCGAAAATCGCGAAAGCGATTGGCAAATTGTTGTTAATCGTAAAAACCATGCTAGACGCGAGGTTATGACTTGCGTTAATCGCAAGGGTAAGCCAGCGTGCAAGAATTTTCTTCCACGCGGGGCTATTATTCCAGAAAATAAACTTCTGAAGGCACGCCAAGCCAGCGTAGAACGCGAGACTAGCGTAGCAAAACGCAGAGCTATTTTTCAGCACCACGAGATAAAACGCGAAGCTAATTTTCAGCCTCGCGTTCCAAAACGTGAAACTGTTTCTAAGCTCCGCGTAGATCAACCCGACTACAGAATCAGGGCTGATCGTCGCGTCAGTGGACCAGAACTGGACTCCAGTGATCCTAAGAAGCTTCAGTGGGTTCCTAGACCCTCTCAAAAGTTGGATGGGTCCCACGACTCCATGGCTAAGGTCACTGACCTCAGGGAGTATCTATCCAAGAAGAGAGGCATAGAATAAGTTCAAGCTGAACCTGTCTGTCACTGCCAGCAGCTTATGACAGTGGTATCCGCTGTAATAGACAACTGTGGCTGCAGCAAGAGCAGGATATCGGTGTTTGACCGATTAACCGAGTCGGACAAGAACCCTACTAAGAAGACAAAAACTGCTTCCCTAAAATAATGGAGAGCTGTAACCTCCAATATGGTGGGAAAAGGGAAGAAGATTATAGAGACGGATGATAATTCAGAATCGAGTGATGAAGAACCTCATCATATCACTCGACTTAAATCAGGAGCCGTCCCGCCTCGAAACTATAAGAGGCTTATAAGAGGTTCTTATGACGATGACAGCGATAACTCAGCTATAGCTTCACCTCGTTCCTCTGCGTCATCTCGGCTACAAAAGTCAGCATCACATATGGCGGATAAATCTGACGACATCAATCAGAGATTTGAAGCTCAAGAAAGAATGATTCGAGAGCAACAAAAGACGATTGAAGATCTTAAAATGATGCTCTCAAAATTTGTTGAGGATAATACCAAGAAGGGCAAAGAAACTCTATTCAATAAAATGAACGAAGAAGAAAAAGAAGCGAAAGCCCACTCGATGCACGAGGACGAGGATAGATTTTCTTTTCATGATCCACATGGAGAGAAAATAGAAAAATTGCAAAGTCAACTCGAAGCACTGATGCATAAAAAGGAGTTAAAAGAGTCAGGGGTCTCAAGACCATACCTACCTGAATGGGATATGGTACCATACCCTCAGAAGTATAAACCGCTCAAATTAGAGCTATATAACGGGAAGGAATCTCCCAGTCAACACATTTATTACTTCTTGTCCCAAGCAGGACATTTGATGGGTAATGACCCGATAATGACCAAGGTATTCGCAAGTACCTTGTGAGGGCCTGACTTTACTTGGTTTATGCAGCTGCCCCCCAGGTACTATTAATACCTGGTTTGATGTTGAGAAACTATTTCTCTCACTTTTCTTTGAGGATGATACCGAAATTATGGTTCATTCCCTCCTTGCAACTAAGTAAAGGGAACAAGAAACAGTAAAAGACTTCATAGAAAGGTTCCGGGAGAAATCCGTGCATTGCAAACACGGAATGGTTCAGGAAACTCTAGTCGAGACATGTCGACATAATCTTAAGACTAACGTGCTCCTAAAAATGGGGGTCGTAGAGTTTAAGACGTGGAAAGATTTGCTCAAACAGGGAGAGCAAGCTGAAGATTTGATTCGTCGAGTTGAAGCGTCTCGTGGATCAAGAAGTACTGGAAGTAATAGGCCATACACCCAAAATAATAATAATAAGAATAAAGGGAAAGCGGTGATGGCATCAGAAACTGCTCCGCAGAAGACAAATCCTCCACCAAACTCGAAGCCCCAAAATCAGAAGGGCATGAGACAAAATAGGCCTCAACAAGAGAGGACCTATACTTTCAAGGCAGAGCAAACGCCTACACTCTTCCACCTTCTCCTGAGGAAGGAAATGTTGAAACTTCCGGAGAATAGGAAGCCAGAGGACGCTGGTAAGACCAACGACCCCAATTATTGCCTCTACCACCGGAATGTTGGACACCCTACTAGGGATTGTTACCCTCTAAAGAACAAAATCCAAGCACTGATAGAAACTGGAGTTCTGACGCTTAAAGAGGAACAAAAGAAGGTCACTGCCAATATGACAACCATAGTGGTTGGAACCCATGAGTTACCCGCAAGGGTGACCCCGATTCCAAAGGGTAAATTGGTTACGAAGAACCTTGACCCTCATAAGAAGGCTCAAGAAGTACTTGTCCCCATAACAACTCAGAAGGGGAAAGTTATGTGGGTTCACCCTGATTTGCTACAGGACGAACAGTGGACAACCATAGGGGGTCGAAACAAAAAGCGGACTAGTAATGCTATCTCTGCGGAAATAAAAGATGAATACATTGCAGGGGTATTTACAGACTCTGAAGAGGAGCTCGAAGCCATGGCCACTCATCAAGATGGGACGGGCTCTTCCGGCACTCGGTCTGAAAAAACATATCTAAAGGACTACACCAGAGTAGACCCGAAAGATATATATATGCGGAACTCGCCAAGCCTGCAAAGCAAAAAGGTCTTCGCTTCCAGAAAAACCCTGGAAAAGATGAAGGAGTCAAAAATACTACCTTCAAGTTTGATATAATAGCTCAGCTGGCAAATATTCCATCTCGAGTCACACTATATGAGTTGCTACGATTATCAAAGTCAACTCGTGAGGCATTGAGAGAGGCTTTGGCAGACTCTGAGTCATTCCTAGCTCAGATTGTCGAGCCGGCCAATGAGGAACATGACTCTTGTCCCCACTGTCATCAAGTGAGGAGGCAGGTTCCGCAAATCGTTTTCTCTCCGGAGGATATGCAGGTAAGTAATATAAAGTATAACAGGCCTTTATATTTCACCGGATATGTCGGATCCACGAAGGTGGACCGAATTCAAATCGATCTGGAGTCTGCACTAAGTGTCGTTCCCAGAAGGTTGATGCAGCTATTGGGGATTTCCTCCCATCGTATGACACCAACCAACACAACAATATATGGGTTTAATGCCAATAATAGTTGTCCCCTCGGAAAGATCCGACTCCGATGTCAAATCGGGGATTTGAGGACGGAGGTCACATGCTACGTTATTGATGCAGATACCTCCTACAATATTTTACTGGGACGGCCTTGGATCCACGCTTACACGATAATTCCGTCGACTCTCCACCAATGCATGAAATATTGCGATGAAGAAGGGGAAGTCCGAACACTTGTTGCAGATAAGCAACCATTTAAAGGCTGGAAAATTACTTCACAGATACTTCACTCTACAAGCCAGTCCACGAAGTCTCCAATGATGATCTTAGTAAACCTCAAAAGCCCGATGACAGCGGCAATGAAGCCGACACGGAGTACGAGTCTCCTGAAGAAAACGATGGGGGTGATTATGAAATCAACCCTCACTTAGATTTTAGTTTGAGTCTTGATGTAGCTGATGTAATAGAGAGTGAATGGGTTATTAATGAAAACATAAAGTTAGTCTACGAGCATGCTGTAGCTACTGAGTCTGAACCCTCTTGTACTTCCACTGAAGTGAATGGCCTGTCCAAACTTGAAGTTCTGGCGGCATACCATTTGCCCCTCAGGTCATCCCTCCTCTCTCAATCAAGAATAAGGGACAAGGTCACTTCTTTGAAGTACCTCCTCGACAGGGATCCCAAAAGCCGATCATGTTCGGCAGGGTAATCATGTCACCTCGACAAAGATAAAGCAGTGAAAGTGATGAACAAACATCACCTCAATTTCACTTGTATGAACAGAAATCCCGGCAAATGATGGAGAAGATGGGTTATAATTTTACCCAGAAATCGGGATTAAACTTTGGAAAAGGGCGACGGAATCTTATACCCTCGTTTAGACCGAGAGGAAAGAGCCCGGAGTATTATCAAAAGACTCGCAGGGGGTTGGGCTATGTATCTACTCCTCCCTCATCACCATCCGGACAAGTAGAAAGTTCTTCAGCCGATAATGAATCACCTCCACTTGATCATGACTCCGATATAAGTACTGGCGCTTGGTTTCAATCTTTGACAGCCAATATGGTTTCAGCCGCACAAGAAAGCGACGAGGAACTAATTGATGTTCAAGATGATTCCTAGGCTAAGCATATGGACACTCTATGGGATGTCCGCTTTGAACAGCATGACCCGCCCACAGAAGACAAATTGGTACAAGTTAATATTGGAACGGACGAAAATCCGAAGCCCATCTTCATAAGCGACACGCTAACTCCCTTGAAAAAGGAGGAACTTATATCTCTTATCAAAGAGTATATAGACGTATTCGCATGGAGTTATGAAGACATGCCCGGACTTGACCCTCAAATTGCCACGCACCGGTTAAATATTAAAGAAGACGCCAAACCAGTTAAACAACAGCAAAGGCGTTTTCGACCGGAATTGATGGAGGCAATAGTTGCCGAGGTCAACAAGCTTATAAAATCCGGATTCATCCGTGAAGAGCAACATCCTGATTGGGTGGCTAACATAGTACCGGTTCGTAAGAAGAATGGCACAATCCAAATATGCATCGATTTTAGATATCTGAACGCTGCATGTCCTGAGGATAAATTTCCACTCCCCATCACCGATGTGATGATTGATAATACTTATGGTTATGAGAGGATGTCCTTTATGGATGGCTTTTCAGGATATAACAAGATTAAAATGCACCCAGATGATGAAAAGCACACGGCTTTCAGAACGCCGCTGGGGGTATACTGTTATACGGTGATGCCTTTCGGATTGAAGAACGCTGGTGCCACCTACCAACGAGCGATGAGCGTCATATTCAAAGAACACCTACGCAAAATGGTAGAGTGTTACGTGGATGACTTGGCGGTCAAAAGTAAGAACAAAGAATATCATCTTCATGATTTAAGAACGGTCTTCGATCTTATGCGAAAATATCACTTGAAGATGAATCCCACTAAGTCTTTTATGGGAGTGTCCAGCGAAAAATTTCTTGGGTTCATAATAACCTCAAAAGGAATTTTCCTTGACCCTGAAAAGATGAAAGCAATTAGTGAAATGCCACAGCTCCGCAATCTTAAGGAATTAAGGGGGTTGCAAGGAAAGTTAGCCTATATCCGGCGCTTCATCTCCAATCTATCAGGGCGATGCCAGTCGTTCTCCAGACTCATGAAAAAGGGAGTTTCTTTCGTATGGGATGAGGCATGTCAACAGGCGTTTGACGATCTCAAAGAATATCTCACTAAACCTCCTGTTCTTATGGTACCGACCCCTGGGCAGCCATTTCTTATATACGTAAGGGCCATGGATGATGCGTTAGGAGCATTACTTGCTCAGTATAATGAGCATGGCCATGAATACGCCCTCTATTATTTAAGCAGGACAATGATCGGAGCCGAGCGTCGGTATACCCCGATCGAAAAAGAATGTTTAGCCCTAGTGTTCGCTGTTCAGAAAATGCGACACTATCTTTCAGGGCAAACGATACATGTCATCTCACGGGTCAATCCCTTGAAGATCCTGATGACAAAACCAGGATCCTTAAACGGCCGATTGGCGAAATGAGTATTATTGCTATCGCCATATGATATACACTTCATCCCTCAAAAAGCCATGAAGGGACAGGCGATCGCCGATTTCCTTGCAGACCATCCAATTTGGTCCAAACCCAAACAGACGTCAGAGGTCAACACAGTTAGCAGAGAATAACCATGGCAAATGTTCTTTGATGGTGCTGCCAGACGATCTGCTGCTGGAGTGGGGGTTGTGCTAATATCCCCACACAAACATATATTGCCTAACGGTTACTCATTAACAGAACCGTGTACAAATAATGTGGCAGAATACAACGCGCTCATTATCGGCCTAAAAATGGCTCTGCAGCTGGGGGTGAACCATCTAGAGGCATATGGAGATTCTAAGCTCATCGTCAATCAGATGATGGGTGAGTATGAAGTCAGACATAAAACCCTCATCCCCTATCATCAGCTAGCTATTGAGCTAGCAGGATATTTTGAACAATTTTATATATATCATATATCTCGGAATGAGAACGTCTATGCAGATACTCTTGCCGCATTAGCTGCAACATTGGCAATCCCGTCAGGTGAAGCTAAAAGTATCACCATTGGTAGCAAAGAACTCCTCCACCCAGACACGGTGTCCCAAGCCGAAGAGGTGTGCCAGACAGGTCTAATACTGGAACCCCAAGATTGGCGGTTTCCATTTATAGATTACGCCCTATAAGGGATACTACCAGAAGATCCAAAGGAAGCCACCTCGATAAGGAGGAAGGTCCCGAGGTTTTATTATGACCATAAGCTACAGACTTTATATAGAAAGTCAAGAGATGGTCTGCTGCTACGCTGCATATCAAAAGCAGAAGCAGATAAAGTGCTGCGGGAAACACATGATAGAGTGTGTGGAGCTCATCAGCCCGGTCCAAAACTCGGAGACCGCATAAGAAGGTTGGGATACTCCTGGCCAAACATGATCACAGAAGCAATGGCATACACTAAACGATGCCATGAATGCCAAGTGGATGCCAATTTTATTCATCAACCCCCAGAGTACTTGCACAATACCATTGCTAGTTGGCCATTTGAGGCATGGGGAATGGATATGTGGGGCCAATAACTCCCCCGTCATCCAGAGGACATCGATTTATTCTTGCAATAACCGATTATTTTTCAAGATGGGCCGAAGCCGTACCCATGAGAGAGGTGAAAATGATGGATGTGATTAAGTTCATCAAGTATCATGTCATTTACCGTTTTGGCGTTCCCCGAAGGATCATCCATGATAATGGACCTCAATTCATCAGCCAGGGATTCTCAAGATTCTGTGATAAGTTCAGAATCAAAGATATTGCTTCAACGCCATATAACCCCGCGGCTAATGGGTTAGCTGAAGCTTTCAACAAAACAATCATTAAACTCCTTCGGAAGTTTGTCTCCTCTAACAAAAGGGACTGGGATGAAAAGCTGGGAGAGTATTGTGGGCTTATCGCACCACCATTCGCACCCCGACAAAAACTACCCCGTTCTCCTTGGTTTACGGAAGTGAGGCCGTCTTGCCTCTTGAAATCCAGATACCATCTTTGAGAGTGGCCTTAGCCACAAAGATGACGACAGAAGAGCGCCATCAACAAAGATTGCAAGAACTAGAGGCGTTAAATGAAAACGTCTCAGGGCTCAGCAACAAATTGAGTTGTATCAAGCCCGAATCTCGAAAACGTTCAATAAGAACGTTAAACCAAGAATCTTTAAATAAGGAGATTTGGTTCTGGCTATTAAAAGGCCAATGATTCTAACCCACAAGACTAAGGGTAAATTTGAACCCAAGTGGGAAGGACCGTTTGTTGTGGAGACGGTATACTCTAGTGGAGCCATCGCTTAATGAATCAGAACGGCGATAGAATGATGATGCCGATCAATGGCAAATTTCTAAAGAAGTACTATGCCTAAAATAAACCAAAATGATGACAGAGTAACTGTCACATCTGGTCCATATCATCTTGGTGTGCCCAGTTCAAGTTACGCATGAGAGCCTTGAACCGCCTCCATTTGTTCAAGTTACGCAGATGAGTACTTGAACTTCTTTCTTACCAGGCATGCGCAATTAGGTGCCTCTACCAAAATCTGATGAATCCTAACCTGATCATCTTGGTGTGCCCAGTTCAAGTTACGCATGAGAGCCTTGAACCGCCTCCACTTGTTCAATTACGCAGATGAGCACTTGAACTTCTTTCTTACCAGGCATGCACAATTAGGTGCCTCTGCCAAAATCTGATGAATCCTAACCCGATCATCTTGGTGTGCCCAGTTCAAGTTACGCATGAGAGCCTTGAACCGCCTCCATTTGTTCAAGTTACGCAGATGAGCACTTGAACTTCTTTCTTACCAGGCATGCGCAATTAGGCGCCTCTGTCGAAATTTGGTGATCCTTACCCGATTACCTCGGTATTATCAGTCTAAGTTACGCAGATGAGCCTTGGACTATTTTACCTAAAACAACGAAATCATTTTGATGACAAGTTATCTGTTGTGCAAACAAATTTTATAGCCAACAGGTAAAAGAATCAAAAGATTACCTTTATTCATTAATGAAGAATGAAGTTACAGAAAGTTCTCTCTTTTATTACAAGTTCTTACAAAAAGAATGAAGAATAAAAGAATAGAAGAAAGTTATGGATCTCCTAGAAGCCTCAACTTATTCGTCGCCTCGTCAATTACTCGACGACGAGTCTCCTCCACGGAATGTTGAGCCTACCGATGTAAATCATCGTTGTTTATTGTCAGTTGCTGGGCCAACCGCTGACGAGATTCTTCAATAGTGCGGCTTCTTATTGCGCCTTCTTGTTTGAGTTGTCCCCGTTGGAGGATCAACTCTTCCCGTTTCTTAACGGATTCTCCTAACCGAGATTCGCTGGCCTCCAGAATAGCTCAGGCCTTAGCGATGGTATCTCTTGCTCTAAGGATAGCGGCCTGACTCCCCTCAATCTCGAAGTCCACTACCTCTAACCCCTTGAGGATTGATTCCTGGCTAGCTCGTAGTTCTGCCAACTCCCGAGACCAGACTTCCTCTTGGCGCCTCAATTCCTCTTGACGAGCCACCAACTCTACCCGAAGACGCGCCAACTCGATCTCAGTGATCGCTTCCACATTCGCTTGGCGAACTGTGTTGAGCGTATTCACCTGATCTTCTAAAGCTTCGAGACGGGCCCGGTAGGGAGCTGCTCGGTCTTGTCCCCCAATCCTTTCAATATTATCCAGATAGCTGAACAATATTGGACGTCCAAAATTAGAGAAATCTCTTCCGTCAAGAATCATCCCTATACACCTCCTTAGTAGCCGCATAAAGTCATTTACACTGTTGTTGAAGAATTCTTCAAGAGGGTCCACAGTGTCTATGTTTAGAACAGGCAGTGCTAAGGAAGATGTCGCTGGAGGAGGAATAGTGTCCGTTGGGGTCGAGGAAGAAGAAGCCCGTCCCTGTACCAGATTCATAACATGCGGGGCCAGTAAAGCCAACATGGACTTGGTGGAACTGGGAACCCGAGGAGAAGTATCATTAATACAGATCACTCTGGCAGCACCACCAGCAGGGGTATACGATGGTGTGTCTTCACCCGAAGCTCCTCCCGTGGCAGAAGTGGATTCGAATGAGAACTTCAAATTTTCTTCATCTCCCACTGACGGAGGACTTGGGGCTGGAGGAGTTATCAACGTTTCAACAGCCATAATAGTAGATGACGTTAATACTGCTGGCTGAGGAACAGAAGGCACGCCAACAACCACTGGAAAGGTTTCTTCAGAGCGACCCCGGGTGTCGGAGATGGCAGACTTGGAGATGGGGTAGCCTCTTTGGCTGCGGCCGCAACAACCACCTCTGTCCTATCATTACTCCCGAGTTCATCGATAGGGGGAACTGAAGAAGGAACAGATGGAGGAGTTGTCGTGAAGTAGTCTGCGTCAAATTCATTTGCAGAACTACCTAATCCACCCGCTGAGCCAGTGGTGCCCGAATAATCCACCCTCTCCTCAGACTCTCTCCTGGTAGTCGAATGCATCGGCGAGTGGGGCTGACCACCTGTAAAAAGCAAATAAATAGTGTTACATATAATGATGCAGTGAATAATAGACAGAAGATAGAATATGAAATCCATACTAGGAGATACAAGTCCAGTTGTCGGACTTAAAAGTGGAGCCATCGCTGTTTCTAGGAGCACACCCGTTTCGCTACCCAGAGGTTGCATCGCGGGGTGTTCGACAGATTCTGCGGTTAGAGGAGTCAGGACCTCAGTAGCACTTGGAGCTTCAGCAGGTATACTCTCCTCTGCTGGCGCCGGAGGCAGAGTTGAGGCCAACAAATCTGAAGCAAACTTGGCCGCCGCCTCTTGAGAAACTAAGAGGGTCCTCGGGGCTAATTTCTTCTTCTTCTTCGCCGGTTCGCCTTTTGCAGGTCTGCGGCGTTTAACGGTTGGACTTCGGGGATGGGGAACCAAGTCCTGGCGGGCACCATCATCATCACCATCATCATCATTATCATCATCACCATCAGAGTTGCCCGAATCTGATAGATCGGCCACCGCACCAAAGAATTCGTCCATTTCTTTCACCCTCACTCTTTTGGCTCCTTTGCGGCTAGCATAAAAGGCCTCTATCTCCTTGAAGTAGCTACTGTTGATGGAGAAGTTGGGCACTTCAGTATTAGCAATGCTGTACCATGTACAGAAGCTTAACACCATACTGAGCTCTGGCGATTTCAAGGGTAGCATAAATTCCGCTCCGGTTCCTCCAGCAACAAAATGGAACCAGCCCCATGCCCCTGCGTACAGATTCCCCTCGTACGCTAACTTTTTGTTCGGATTTCCTATATGAAGCTGCGTATATCCAAATTGACGAGCAAATCTGCTCGGGATATATGGCTCTATATAACACATGGTGTCTTGCCTGTACACCAAGTGTCCAGGGCGAATATTCAGTAACCACCAGAAGACCCCTGAAGATAAGGTAGTGAACTGGTCTGCTCCCAAAATATCTTTAAATTTAGATCCATACTCTCCCCCAGGGAAGTCTGGAAAGCAGCGGAAGATCTCATAATTTTGATGATGACGGAGTATTCTGCGGATTTGAGACACGTAATTGCTCTTCCAGACAGAACGCTCATACTTCTCTATGAAGTACGGCTTGTCAGTTGGGTTGTAATCCGCAGCACTCATCAGCGATGGGCAGTGCATGACCAGCCACACCATTAGATATGTATAGGGCATTTCTACCCTTGGGTTCGGTGTCTTCACTATGGCAGCATCTTTGGCCGCTTTACCCTTCCCAGCTTTGCCTTTATTCTTCTTCGCTGGCATGAAGCTGTTGCAAAGGGCCCGGAGCCCACTTTGGAGGTTGGCAACCATTGCGGGTAATAACCCAAACGGTCGACCATAGGCCAAAAGAACAACTGGATAGACGACATTCTTGGCAATGGCCTCCTTGGGAAGAGAAGGGACAACACATCTCTTTAACCAAAACATCAGGAATCCCGCAAGCAGACTCCTGTCTGAAATCGAAAACTGTGCCTGGTAGTGGAAGCTCTAAAAGACCGTGCCCAGACCAAATCCTTCCTCATTTGATTCGGTCATGTATGATGTGGCTTCTAAGCTGGAGATACGCTCCTTCACTTCTTCAATACTAATGGAAGGACGTCCACGAACCATAGGGAGACTCTCCTTCAGATTAATGAAGAGATAGTCTGCCCACTTCTTATGGCCAATTCCCTGGTTCCTTACTCCAGCCAGGTCGGCGCAAATATGATAGTGGCACATCATTTCCTAGTAAGTCTGGTAGATGTGCTCATCTCCCGCTTTCAACATCTTCAATTCTTCAGCAGTGGGGATATATTCCTCATAAGGGACTTCGCCCATTGATAAACTAGACACTTCGAACATCTCATGGAGAGCGAATCCAAGCTCACCCACTGGTGTGAAGAAGGTGCCGGTCTCAGGATTATACATCTCCAGCAGGCAGAATAAGTGGTATGCACTTTGAAGCAAGCCAAACTGGACATTTCTAATGGCTTTGTACAAGCCAATTTCCTTTAGCGTCTGCTCATGGGTGTCCAGTATGTGTTTGACAAGTCTAAACCACCACATGTTGCCTGAAGAGTGGACCAATCCAAGCATTCTAAAGTCTTTGGCAGGGTACTGACCACCCTTGGCTAAGAATTCGCTAAGGAAAGTCTTAGCACGAATTGGGACTTCACCAACAGGGTGCTCTTTAGTGACTCTGCCTGGGAGGAGCCCCGTAATACATCTAGGGGGACCGTCTTGAAAAGCCCCATTTGCGCCGAATTTGCCGGTCGCGACACTATCATATTCACGAGTTAGGTCAAAGTCTAACTCGCGGTGGGAAGACAGCCTCTGGAGATATACCAAGGGATAGCTACGCTCCATGTCGGGCAGAAACATGAGCAGATCTCCGGCTTGGTACAACCACTTGCCCTCCTCTTCAAAGAGGATCTTATCCGAGTGCTCTATATCATCTCCAAAGAGGAACCTCGGCTTCTCCAACGCCTCCCGATTTGTGGCTTCAAAGGGATCATCCGTAATGATCTCCCGTGCAGTAGCAAGGTTGTATTTGATCAGCTTTTCCCTGCGCTCTCTCAAGCCCGGCCTGTACGCAGCAAAAATAGTCGTGAAGCGAAACTGGGTGACTGAGTCTGCACCCCTGCCATAGCCAAAGTGATGTCCTTGGGAGATTGGATCCACTGAATAGCCAACTGCAAAAGAGGAATCCAGAATTAGGAAAATTTCTACAAATCAGAAAATTTTTCTAAGTATGAAAACGCGGAGCTAGGATAACTCCGCACGAAGATAAGAAAATAGCCGCGCGTTTTAACAAAGCACGAGGATGATAAAATATCTTCGCGTTTACAAACGCGAAGCTAAAATTCTAACTTCGCGTCCGAACGCAATAGTTAGCAAAAATAACTTCGCGTTTAAAACGCGGAGATAACGCGATAACTTCGCGTGGAGGAAGATAAGAGATCTTTTCCTTCTTCTCCAAGACATTTGGCCGAAGTACGGAGATCTCGCCGATAAAAGAGAAGATTGGCCGGTTAAAACCGAGCCAAATCACTCTCTAAATGTTCTACAAAGCCCCAAAAGTGAGGTTCTTACCTCCGATAGGCGAGGCGTGAACTGGCCCACCGTTGCCACGGCCGCTGCCGCCGCTGCTTGCGCCAGCCGCCGACGGCGAGGATGCGCGAGAGGAAGCGCGAGTTTTGGGTGCCATTGATCTTGAAGAAAACGGAGAGAAATCGACGAAAAACTTGGAGAAATCGATCGGGTCACCAGAATCGCCTGAGCTCTAGTCGCCGGAGTTCTTGAAGATTCTTCAGATGAGTGAAGAAGAAAGAGTTAAAACTCCATTTAAATGAAGGAAGCCGCCTCTTGGTATTCGGCGCGAAAATCGGAGTGACTAACTGATCAGTTACTCCCTAAAACGCGAAGCTATTAGCTTTGCGTGGTCATCTAAAACGCGAAGCTATTAGCTCCGCGTAACTGTGCAAAATGCGAAGCTAACTTGGTATTTTAGCTACGCGTTTCTATGAAACTCGGACTTAGGCATGCGCAATTGGTGCCTCTGCCAAAATTTGATAATCATCACTCGATTATCTTGGTATGTGCAATTCAAGTTATGCATGAAAGCTTTGAATTGCCTCCATAAAACTAAGGCATGTGCAGTTAAGCGTCTCTGTCTAAGTTAAATGATCCTTATCTGATCATTTCAGGTATTAACAAATCTAAGTTACGCAAATGAGCCTTAGATTGTTTTACCAAAACTATAAATCATCTATTTGTTGAGCAAGCAAAATTCTTGAAGCCAACAGATAAAGAGAAAAAGAATTACCTTTATTATGAAGCAAAAGGTTGCAGAAGAAGAGGGAGTTATAGCTCTCCCAAAAGCTTCAACCTATTCATCGACTCATCAATAACCCGACAATTAGTCTCTTCCATGGAGTGTTGAAATTCTCTGGCTTACATGCAAAAAATCTCCTCTGCAAATGTCAACTATGATCTGTTTAAAGCTCTTAATGGATCATCTGAAGATACTGCTACAAGAATCCTAATGAAGATACACAAGTTGGATTCGACATGCTACAAGCCCTTAGATGATCATCTCTATCGCTTTGGAAAGCGATAGAGATTGTTATCTAACAGAAATGGTCCTCAAGAAAACTTAATAAGCTACCGCAGAGTTCTTGTAACTCCTTCAAAAGTTTATCTTTTGGAGTCAGGGCTTGAAACCTGCAACTATATTGTACAGCATATGCTTTTGGCTTCCTTAGAGTTACTTTTGTTGATGAAGACTGGTAGAGCCATATGCACTCCTCTTTAAGAAGGATTTGGTCCAAATACTCCGCTGCAAAAGAAGAATCAAGAGTTAGAGAAAACTCGAAAAATTTTCTAAGTATAAAAACGTGGAGTTAAAGAATAACTTCGCGCGCAGCTGAGGAAATAGCCTCGCGTTGGAACGCGACTGCTAGTCAAAATAGCCTCACGTTGAAATGCGACTGCTAGTCAAAATAGCCTCGCGTTGAAACGCGACTGCTAGTCAAAATAGCCTCGCGTTGAAACATGACTGCTAATCAAAATAGCCCCGTGTTTCAAATGTAAGGTGACGCGATAGCTTCGCGTAAGAAGAAGACCAGAGTTCTTCTCCGTCTTCTCCTTCCTCTCCAAGCCTTACGGCCGGAGAACGGCGATCTGGCCGGTTCAAAAATGGTTGGTCGGTTAAAACTGAGCCAAAACACTCCAAAATTATTCTAAGGAGTCTAAAAGTTGAGAATTTCTGCCGCCAATTGGTGCAACATGGACTGGCTCGCCATTATTTCCACTGCCTCGGCCGCCGCCTCCGCTGCTAACGCCGGTCGCCGATGGTAAGGAGGCGTGCGATGCCGTACTCTTCTTAGATGACATCCTAGTGATGGAAAATCTTTGGAAAGTCGAAGGAAGTTCGGTTGAAGATCATCCCTTCAAACTGAGTCACCTGAGCTCTAAGCTCTTGGAAATTCTTCAGATGAAATGAAGAAGAAGAAGAGCTTGAGGCTCTATTAAAATGATCTGCCTCTTGGTATTCGGCACGAAAGTCAGAGCAAGAGTAATTACTGAGCAATTACTAAGTAATTAGTGTGTAATTAATGAGCAGTTACTTGCCAAAAAGCGAAGCAATTTAGCTCCGCGCAAGTGAACAAAACGCGAGATAAACTTGGTATTTTAACTCCGCGTCTCCAATCTGAAAATCCAAAGTATTTCAAAATTTGCTAAGTTCTAAGTCATTTTGAAAACATTGGAGGGGGTTCTGTTGGTAGTAAAAATTTCTAAGTGAATAGAGTTTTCCATAACAGAACGCGGAGCTAACTCCGCAGCCCCGCGTTTGGCTATATTAGCCTCTCGTTTGAACAAAACGCGGAGATGTTTAATAGCTCCGTGTTAGTTCCGCGTTCTGGTCTCTTAGCTCCGTGTTTTAATGAGTTTAACTCCGCATGAGCAGATAACCAGAATCTCAAATTGATTGAGATTATGATTTGGGCTTATCCAAATATCCAAATTAAAGTCCGATCAGAATTCTAAATCAAGAGATTTAAATCAAAACTAAGATATTTGATTAGAATCCTTGATGAGAGCAAATTCTATTTAGATAGAAACTCTCAAATCATCCCAAGGCTATAAATACTCTCTTGGGGAAGTCCTAGGGGTCTTCTTTTCTTCTTTTCGGCATCTTGGAGAATTCAAGTTACGCATAGAGTCTTGAGTTCGTGAAAGACAAGAGAAAATCGTTTACAGTCGGCCGTCATCTTCAGGAGAGAAGATTTCGACGTCAGATCGTCCAAAGGAACTACTAGGTAGATCCCATCGCCACAGATCCCACACTATTTTGTAAAAGAGAGCGATTGAGATATAAAATCCTCTTGTTTATTCTTTTTATTTTGTTCTCTTTCATTGTAATTCGAGTTTATTCAAAGGAAGGAAGGCGAAGAAATTCCGCCGCGAACATCTATAACTTTAACACCCCTGAAAATTGAAACTCTCCAAAAATTCCTAGACTGTTACCTCTATTAGTTAATAGTTAGCTAATATCACCCATTTTTAGACCAAAATGTACTCATTTTTTCTAATTTCCATTTTACGCTCACCCCTCTCCTTAAGTCAGCACTCTTCACTCCCTCTCTCCTTCCCGTCGCTCTCTCTCTCTTTCTCTCTCACTCACACCCTCACTCCCTCTCTTCATTCTGTCCCCCCTCTCTCTATATCTCTCTCCCTCTTTCTCTCTCCTTCTGGCTTCATAACATCAAGTAAGAAATAAGGTTATGTTGTAGTGTTGCTCATGAGTTTTGAGTAGTTACAGTGAGTTATTGCCCATTACACTCCATTAATTGATTGTTCATTGTTATAGCGTTCATTGCCGTATTAGTTTACTAGGGATCATTGTCATTCTTACATTAGATAATAGCGAGACATGTTGGTTTAGTTTATTGATATTGTTCCTCGATTCTTGCATTAACAAAGAGTTTACTTTTTTTTTTTCTTTCTTTCTTTCTTTTTTTCCTTACTTGTTTTTCCATTAGAGGATGATTTTTGTAATCCAAAAAACCTATAAAATAGACTGACTTCACTCTATTTCTTGTGTTATTGGTTGCCCGCCATCGTAGTTCTTGTTGATGTGGATTCAAGAAAGGAAGAAAGCCAAATGTTCTAATGAACTTGAAGAGCCTGCATGCTGCCTTTGCTCAGCATGCACAGCAGCTGCAGCAACTGATACTGCTGCTGTGCTTGTTGCTGTTGTTGTGCTTGCTACTATAGCAGCTCAACAAATCTCATTTGCAAATCAACAAGTAAACAAATATCCATTTATATCTAGCTATTCAATTTGTTTTCCGAATATAACCAACAAGCCAAACGCAAATTTATCATTTGCAAATCAACAAGTCAAAAAAGACAAATATGGGAAGTGCAAAATATCATCAAATTGAACTTAATATCAAAGACAAATAATCCGTACATTACACCATATATGCAATACAACCATTGAGTCAATGAAATCCAAAAATTCACTACATTACATCCAAAACACCATATTTTAGCCCACTATATCAATTTCACCAAAGTTAGCATCAACGTCAAACGATGTCACAGATAATAGGCTCTTAAGATACTTGCTTTTTATCTGCATTCCACCAAAGCTGATAATAGTTAACCAACCACGCAAAAAACCGTAAATGGATGCATTGAAGGAAATGAAGAGACGTTGGAATCTATGATCTGACCCACTTGTGAACAACTGAGCAATGCTTCCTGGATTGCTTTGTTTAATTTGCTCACAATATGAGGGAAGAAGGCAATACCCTTCCTCGGAAGATCCATATATAGTAGCCAAGCCCCTTTCTTTTGCTCGCCAAGCTTGCTTGTATGGTATAGTGATCCCATACTATTTCTGAATGTCTTTGCAATATATCTTTTGGCTTGTAGTTCACATTGTGTCTTAGTCTTTCCTCTATAAGATTTACAATCCAATCAATCGATGCCTGGTGATGGCCAAGCTGGGCATTTTTGCTGCAGGTGTGTATTCCTTCAATGGTCTTTATAGTGAAGGTCGGAGCATTTGGAAGCTTCACTGTCGCGAGAGAGAGAGTGGAGAGGGAGAAATACAGGAACCTTTGCGCCCTAGAATCGCCCGCACATTCTGCCCTAGAATCGCCCGCCGTTGTGCCCTAGAGTCGCCTGAGAGAAGAAGCTTCAATTGCACCCTAAAATCACCCTTTGTGCTACAATTCTTCTCCTGCTCTGTACCCTAGACTCGTCCGAGAGAAAGAGAGGAGAAACTAAACACTACAACCCTCATTTTCCCTCTTTCTCCTCTCTCTTCGGTTGGGGACAATTTAGTCTTTCATGACACATGCAAATCACGTGACTCGCCCGCTGATGCCCAATTCACTCCGTTAGGTTACCTAGGAGATTTTTTGAAAATTTCAATTTTCAGAGGTGTTAAGTTATAAACCCTACATACTACAGGTGGCCTAACTGTGATTAACCATATATATATATATATATATATATATGTGAGCTGTCATCTCAGGAAAAATTACATTAGCTAGCAGCAAAACTATAATGATCCAATAATTTTTCTTCAATTTTTTTATAATTACTATCTCTACTTCTTAACTTCTTTCGGACTAAATTTCAGATAACTTGCGTGAGCTGTCAACTCATTTATATTTTTCTCATATATATATATATATATATATATATATATATATAGAGAGAGAGAGAGAGAGAGAGAGAGAGAGAGAGAGATAGAGAGAAATGAAAATGAGCTGACAACTGATGTAAACTTATATGAGCTGCAGTTCATTTTCACTATCTCCAATATAAAAAAAATTTAAAATTTCTTTTGGATTATGATATCGACCCTTTAAGGTTCACTCATACCAAATTTTTTGGGTTTTAGTTTTGATTTCGTCCTCCAACAAGTAAATAAAAATTTGATAGTTTTCGATAAATAAATATTTTGTACCATATTAAAAATTTTGTTTCCGATAAAAGTGTAAATAAATTTTAAAATTTATGAAATTTAATTTTATTAAAGTTAAGAAGGTATAGATCCTAATTGTAGAAAAAAATTGAAGAAAAATTATTGAATTACTATACTTTTGCTGACAGCTTACGTAATTTTTCTTGAGCTGGCAGCTTACCTACAGTAATCATATATATATATATATATATATATATATATATATATATATATATATATATATATATATATATATGAGAAAACTAGAAATTCACCGGCGGTGAAGGATTTCCTTCACTAGTGCTGGTCGCCCAATAAAATAATAACAAGTGGCGCAAATCAAGATAACAAATAAAATAACTATCTCAACTGTTTTTTGAGTGGCGCCATGTGCAATTATTTTATTGGGCCACCTAACCGCTAGTGAATAAACACTCTTTACCGCCGGTAAATTTTCTGTTTCCTCTGTCTCTCTCTCACTCTCTCTCTCTCACACTCTATATATATATATATATATATATATATATATATATATATATATATATATATATATGTATGTATGTATGTATGTATATATATGTATGTATATATATGTATATGTATATGTATATATATATGTATGTATATATATGTATATGTATATATATATGTATGTATATATATGTATATGTATATGTATATGTATATGTATATGTATATATATATATATATATATATATATATATATATATATATATGTATGTATGTATGTATGTATGTATGTATGTATGTATGTATGTATGTATGTATATGTGTGTGTGTATATACACACACACACACACACATGTGTGTGTGTGTGTATGACACACACACACACACACATATATATATACACACACACACACACATGTGTGTGTGTGTATATGTGTATATATATATGTATATGTGTGTGTATATATATATATATATACACATATATAAATATGGCGGGACGTTACTCTAAAACACCTATAAAAGGCGGGGGAGCGAAAGAGAGAAAGAAAGGACACAGAGGGACACAGACGGATATCTTTTCCTAAGAGTTACCCCTTGTGATGAAGATTCGATAACCTTTCTTTTTCCTTTAGCCAACTGAGAGAGATTGTACGGAGTGTCAACGGAGAGCAGGATCGTTCTCCATAGCTACATCAAAACCTAGTCTTAAACAAAGAGGAAATCTATCTTTCTCATCTTCTGTAAACAGAAAACCGTTGGATTGTAATCTTTTATTGAAATGACTTCGATATAAAGAACCTGCAATTTTTTATGGCGAACATCACTGTCGGTGAATTTCCCATTTTCTCAATATATATATATATATATATATATATATATATATATATATATATATATATATATATATATATATATATATATATATATATATATATATATATATATATATATATATATATATATATATGGTTAATTGCACTACGAACCCCTATAGTATGGAGGTGTATAACTTATAACCCCTAAAATATTAAACTCTCACTTAGACCCCCTGCACCGCAGAAAAAATATTTTCGTCTGAATTTTCCTTTAAGTTTTTTCTGCGGTCAAAGAGGTCTAAGTGAGAGTTTTAAACTTAAGGACTGATAAGTAATACACCACTCATATTACAGAGAGTCCGATTGTAATATATATATATATATATATATATATATATATATATATATATATATGAGTCTGGCATTTACTAAAAAAAAGAGGAGTGTCAAAAGAGAGCAGGATCGTTCTCCATAGCTACATCAAAACCCAGTCTTAAACAAAGTGGAAATATATCTTTCTCATCTTCTGTAAACGGAAAACCGTTGGATTGTAATCTTTTATTGAAATGACTTCGATATAAAGAACCCCTAAAATATTAAACTCCCACTTAGACCCCCTATACCGCTGAAAAAATATTTTCGTCTGAATTTTCCTTTCAGTTTTTTCTGCGGTCAAAGAGATATAAGTGAGAGTTTTAAACTTCAGGACTGATAAGTAATACACCACTCATATTACAGAGAGTCTGAGTGTAATATATATATATATATATATATATATATATATATATATATATATATATATATATATATATGAGTCTGGCATTTACTAAAAAAAATTAGTTGTGAATTCTGATGATTATATGCCATTCTCGTTTCCTTTGATAGAACTGATTCGGTAACAATAAACCAAAATATGAACAATTCTAATTGTGTGCGAGTCCAACTCAGACACGAACTGGAACTCGAAAGTCCACATCGGGCCCAAATAAAGCTGAATTAGGAAACTTTGTCCTCAACTTGTAATTTAACCGATCACACGCCCTGCTAAATTCCTAATCAGTTCCCCAATAGGATTGATTAGCAAATTCACCCACCCGCCCAATTCTCCTTTAAATTCTCATTCTTGCTCCTCTCATGTCCACACGCCTTCATCAATCTCTCACATCTCATCGACGATCGATCGATCTATCTTGCACGTTTACCTTCATGGCTTCTCAAGACAGCCCGAGCCTCTGTGCCAACGGCTGCGGGTTCTTCGGCAGCCCCGCAACGGAGAATCTCTGCTCCAAGTGCTTCAGAGAGCTCAGCCGAACCAACATGCTGAAACCTCCAGCCGTCACTGCTCCAGCATCAGCCTCCGAACCAAAGCAAGTCGATGCTGCTTCCAGTAATGCCGGTGCGGCTGATGTCCAGCGGTGTGGTTACTGTAAGAAGAGGTTGCGGCTGACGATGGCATTCCGGTGCCGGTGCGGGACGATGTTTTGTGGGGGTCATCGCTATCCGGAGGATCACGGTTGCCAGTTCGATTACAAGGCGAGGGGACGAGATTTGATTGTGAAGGCCAATCCTGCAGTTAGGGCTGACAAGTTAGATAGGGCTTGAGTTGTAGGATTTCTAAATTTGGCCAGTCTCGTTTGTATTTCTATTTTGTTTCCATGTTTATGCTTGGCGTTTTCAAGTACTAGTGTTTTGGATTTAGTATTTGTGTGCTGAAATACAACGAGTCTAGCTTCTTTTCTAGAAAGTCGAATTTCAAGAGAATTGATGTTACTTGGAAACTCTTATTATTATCGAACTCTCATTTTTTTTTTTTTTTAACATAAATGGTAGGCTAATGCCTCCGAATTTTATTAATTAGAAATTAATGGAACAAAGCTAAATAAGAGGATTCTTTACTGATGAAGAGTGAATCATACATAGT
Source organism: Dracaena cambodiana (assembly GCA_036321105.1). NCBI lineage: Eukaryota > Viridiplantae > Streptophyta > Magnoliopsida > Asparagales > Asparagaceae > Dracaena > Dracaena cambodiana. The sequence goes on from JAYEPQ010000016.1 coordinate 27,585,078, forward strand.
ACATATTTGTCTATTAGAGATGCTTGTTGAAATATGTGTATTAGTGATGCTTGGATTGTTGGTTGCAGATTATTGATGAATCCTAGACATATTTGTTTCATATGTATATATTTGAAACTAAAAAGATGAAGAGATGTAGTTAGAGAGATTTCACCTAGTTTTTTTTTTTTTTCTTTCGTTTGGATGTAAACCATTCAAAACACATTTCACTTAATATCCCATGTAAGGATAAGAACAGATACGTCCAATAGCCAATTATTGGTCCATACAGCTAACAGTGGGATACCACCAACAATCCACTTGAAGTAATGAAATCATACAGCTTTCTTTCTAAGTGTTGAATATTCCTCTCAAACATCCATTTACAGCTCAATAAGTAGCTAAGGAGTTGTTCATTGAAGTTCTTAAACTCTATGGTGTCCCTAAATCTATGATTAGTGATACGGATAGAGTATTTCTCAGTGAATTTTGCCATGAACTTTTCAATTGCAAGGAACTATATTGAAGCATAACACATCTTATCATCCGCAGACAGATGGCTAGACAGAAAAAGTGAATCAATCTTTGGAGACTTATTTGAGGTATTTTTATAATATGAAATCTCAAGATTGGGTGATGAGGCTGCCATGGGCATTATACTGGTATAATACCACTTGAAAAACTTCTACTGGACTCTCTCCTTATGAAGCATTGTATGGTCGATCCCCTCCATCAATTCTACAGTATGTCCCTAAAACTGCTAAAGTGAAATCAGTTGAAGACACACTTTGTGAAAGGGACAGAATCATTAAAATGCTAAAGGATCATTTGCATAAGGCTAGAGAAAGAATGAAATATTTTGCTAATAAAAGGATAACTCATAGGCAGTTAAAAGTAGGAGATTTTGTGCTGCTCAAATTGCAACCTTATAAGCAAACTACCTTGAAGACTGCTATATCCTAGAAACTTGCAGCCAAGTTTTATAGGCCTTATAGGGCGGTGGAAAGGATTGGGGAAGTAGCTTACAGATTGTAGTTGTCCAGTGAAGCTAAAATTCATGATGTATTTCACATTTCTCAACTCAAGCCATATCATTGGATTCCACTAGAGATACAGAAGGGAATTCCAACTTATTGGGAACATCTACTTCGTGTAACAGAGAAAATTGTTGCTCAAAGGATGGTTAAAAGAAATAATAAAGTAGTGACCCAAATTCTAATTCAATGGCATTGTGAGGATCTTTCAGAAGCCACTTGGGAAGATTATTACAGTTTTGTTCACAAGTACCCATCTTTTAACTTTGAGGATGAAGTTGGGTTTAAAGGGGAGGACTTGCCATGGACCTGGCTACGGAATGAGTTAGTGGGAATGATTGGAGATGGCGGGGCAAGAGCATTTGGCGGGAGTTGAGAAGGAAGCGGAGTTGCAGAAGAATCGGGCGAATTGGGCTAACAAGCTGAGCAGGAGCGGGAAAGAGCTAATACACATATACGGAAGTTAGGTAATTATGAATGGGTTAGCGGGTCGAGTTCTGTATGAAGTATGATTCGAACCGTTTGTAATCTGTTTAATCTCAGAGTTTGATCCAACGGTTGAGATGTTATGGAGAGTTGTATAAATAGGAGATGAGTTTGTGAGAAGAAGGTTAAGAATGAATTTGATCATCATTTCCTCTCAGTTCTGCTCTTCTTCTCCTTCTTCATTCTCTGTCTTCTTCCTTCTTCTTTTCTTTAACCTTGAGCTTCATCTTCTACCTTTGCTCTTGTATTTTTTTCTGCTAAGTTTGCAGGACATCTCAATCCGAAGCTTCAACACCAGCAATATTGGAGATGGTTGGTGTCAATGTACCAGCCGAATGGTCCTTCTTCAAAGCCGTTTTCACCCTTTGATCAGCACCAATGTTGTAGAAGTCAAAGATTTTACGGAAGTGGTAGGACTGACTGAATTTTAAGAAGTTATGACTTGTTGAATTCCAAGAATCAGGGTGGGTCTTGAGTTCTTCTTTGTGGTTATCATGGATCTTAAGATCTCCTCCTGCCACTTCTTCGATTCTTGAGTTTTGTTGAGTGATGAGGGTGCAGTTGACATTCATCTCTAACGCAGTGAACTCCATACCTGTTGCAGAAGCTTCGGATCCCTCCGCTATAGGTCCAAGATAAAAGCTAAAGCTCTGATGCCATTGCTAGAGTCAACCGGAGCTTTGCCAGCAGCCAAGCATCCTCCAGATCCCGGAGGCATGGTCAGGAACAAGAAGATTAAGAGAATTCAGTTGAGAATTGGGATTAGAGATCAGGAGAAATAGAGAAGAGATCAAGACAGAAATTGGGGAGGAAGAGGAATTAGATTATATTTTTATTCATCATTTATATTCAATTAGCTATTTCATATAGCTAACAACAATCGCTTGTACAAGGATGTACAAGGTTCTTCTTCTTCCTCCAAGTAATCTGCTTCTTCTCATCGTGCACACAGCTAACTTCCTCTTAACTGCCGCTTCAAGCTGTTATGAAAGGTTTGGAGGTATCGAGTTATTGGATATCGGGTCGACAATCTAAGCAAGGAACCGTCCGCTTCGAACGCAACAAAATTCATGTCAAAAGCTTTCAATAATGAACTTTTGACCACAAGCTTTTTTTAGCATAACTCTTGGCTACAAGTTTTGACTAAAGTTTGCTATGCCTGTTTACGTCAAAATTGTTATACGACAGTTGAAGGCATGCTGAGTTGATGTATCGAGTCCGTATTTTATAATACTTACTTTATTTAAGAAATATAGTGATTATGCATGTCATCTCCTACTTCGCGATTCTCATATATTGAAAAATTATTTTGCGAACTTTTCTGTCCAACATATTTAGATAGAAGGGAACATGTGTACTGATTATATAGCAAGTGAATGCATAAGGGTGCATACGAGAATAGTATGGGAAGACGGTTTTCCTCAACGACTTCTGGAGCTTACGCTGAGAGATATTTCTGGTTTTATATATGAAAGGATGTAGACATTGAAGACTTATCTTAGCAATAATATATATATATATATATATATATATATATATATATATATATATATATATATATATATATATATATATATATATATATATATATATGTGTGTGTGTGTGTGTGTGTGTGTGTGTGTGGATGGATTAATCACAGTCAAATCCCTTGTAGTATGGAGGTTTATAACTTTAACACTCTTGAAAATTGAAACTCTCAAAAAATTCTTGGACCATTACCTCTATTAGTCAACAGTTAGTTAATATCACCCCCTTTTAAACCAAACTGCACTCATTTTCTCTAATTTCCATTTTACCATCACCCCTCTCCTTAAGTCAGCACTATTCACTCTCTCTCTCCTTCCCGTCTCTCACTCTATCTCTCTCTCTCTCTCTCTCTCTCTCTCACTCACACCATCACTCCCTCTCTTCATTTTGTCCCCCCTCTCTCTATCTCTCTCCCTCTTTCTCTCTCCTTTTAGCTTCATAACATCAAGTAAGAAATAAGGTTATGTTGTAGTGTTGCTTATGATTTTTGAGTAGTTACAGTGAGCTATTGCCCATTACACTCCATTAATTGATTGTTCATTGTTAGAGTGTTCATTTACGTATCAGTTTACTAGGGATCTTTGTCATTCTTACATTGGATTATAGTGAGACATGTTGGTTTAGTTTATTGATATTGCTCCTCGATTCTTGCATTAACAATGAGTTTACTTTCTTTTTCTTTCTTTCTTTCTTTTTTTTTCCTTCCTTGTTCTTCGATTAGAGGATGATTTTTGTAATCCAAAAAACCTATAAAATAGACTGACTTCACACTATTTCTTGTGTTATCGGTTGCCCGCCATCGTAGTTCTTGTTGATGTGGATTCAATAAAGGAAGCAAGCCAAATGTTCTAATGAACTTGAAGAGCCTGCATGCTGCCTTTGCTCAGTATGCACAGCAGCTGCAGCAGCTAATGCTGATGTTGTGCTTGCTGCTATAGCAGCTCAACAAATCTCATTTCCAAATCAATAAGTAAACAAATATCCATTTATATCTGGATATTCAATTTGTTTTTCGAATACAACCAACAAGCCAAACACAAATTTATCATTGCAAATCAACAAGTCAAAAAAGACAAATATGGGAAGTGCAAAATATCATCAAATTGAACTTAATATCAAAGACAAATAATCCGTACATTACACCATATATGCATAATACAACCATTGAGTCAATGAAGTCCAAAAATTCACTACATTACACCCAAAACACCATATTTTAGCCCACTATATCAATGTCACCAAAGTTAGCATCAACGTCAAACGATGTCACAGATAATAGGCTCTCAAGATACTTGTTTTTATCTGCATTCCACCAAAGCTGATAATAGTTAACCAACCACGCAAAAAAACGTAAATGGATGCATTGAAGGAAATGAAGAGATGTTGGAATCTATGGTCTGACCCACTTGTGAACAACTGAGCAATGCTTCTTGGATTTCTTTGTCTAATTTGCTCACAATATGAGGGAAGAAGGCAATACCCTTCCTCAGAAGATCCAATATAGCAGCCAAGCCCCCTTCTTTTGCTCACCAAGCTAGCTTGTATGGTATAGTGATCCCATACTATTTCTGAATGTCTTTGCAATATATCTTTTGGCTTGTAGTTCACATTGTCTCTTAGTCTTTCCTCTATAAGATTTACAATCCAATCAATCGATGCCTGGTGATGCCAAAGCTGGGCAGTTTTGCCGCAGGTGTGTATTCCTTCAATGGTCCTTATATTGAAGGTCGGAGCATTTGAAAGCTTCACTGTCACGAGAGAGAGAGAGAGAGTGGAGAGAGAGATACAGGAACCTTTGCGCCCTAGAATCGCCCGCCCATTGTGCCCTAGAATCGCCCACCCGTTCTGCCCTAGAATCGCCGCCGTTGTGCCCTAGAGTCGCCTGAGAGAGGAAGCTTCAATTGCGCCCTAAAATCGCCATTTGTGCTGCAATTCTTCTCCTGCTTTGTGCCCTAGACTCGTCCGAGAGAAAGAGAGGAGAAACCAAACACCACAACCTTGATTTTCCCTCTTTCTCCTCACTTCAGTTGGGGACAGTTTAGTCTTTTCATGACACGTGCAAATCACGTGACCTGCCCGCTAGTGTCCAATTCACCTCGTTAGGTTACTCGGGGTTTTTTTTGAGAGTTTTAATCTTCAGGGGTGTTAAGTTATAAACCCCACATATTACAGGGGGTCTAACTGTGATTAACTATATATATATATATATATATATATATATATATATATATATATATATATATATATATATATATATATATATATATATATATATATATATATATATATATATATATATATATATATATGGATTACTGTAGGTGAGCTGTCAGTTCATGAAAAGTTACATGAGCTAGCGGCAAAACTATAATGATCCATTGATTTTTCTTCAATTTTTTTTATAATTAGTATCTCTACTCTTTAACTTCTTTCGGATTAAATTTCATAAATTTTGGAGTTCATTTACCATTTAATCAACTGCATATAAAATATTATATTCATTGAAAATCGTTAATTTTCTATTAACTTGATAGAGGACCAAATCAAAACTAAACCCAAGAAATTGGGTATGAGTGAACCCTAGGGGGTCGAGATCATTGTCCAAGAGAAAATTTTTAAAAAAGATTATTGGAGATGGTGGAAATGAACTACAATTTAGATAACTTATATGAGCTGTCAGGCCATTTCTTTATTTTTCATATATATATATATATATATATATATATATATATATATATATATATATATATATAAATATATATATATATATAGAGAGAGAGAGAGAGGAGAGAGAGAGAGAGAGAGATGGAAATAAGCTGACAACTCATGTAAACTTACCTTAGCTACAGTTCATTTACACTATCTCCAATAAAAAAATTTAAAAATTTCTTTTGGATTATGATCTCGACCCTTTAGATTCACTCATTTGGATTTTAGTTTTGATTTTGTCCTCTATCAAGTAAATACAAATTTGACAGTTTTTGATAAATAAATATTTTAGACCTTATTAAATATTTTGTTTCCGATAAAATTGTAAATAAATTTCAAAATTTATGAAATTTAATTTTCTTACAGTTAAGAAGGTATAAATCTTAATTCTAGAAAAAATTGAAAAAAATTTATTGAATTAATATATTTTTGCTGCTACTTTACGTAATTTTTCCTGAGGTGGCAGCTTACCTATAGTAATCATATATATATATATATATATGAGAAAATGAAAATTTTACCGGCGGTGAAGGAGTTCCTTCACTAGCGCTGGTGGCCCAATAAAAAAATTACATGTGGCGCAAATCAAGATAACAAATAAAAGAACTATCTTCACTGCTCTTTGAGTGGTGCCACGTATAATTATTTTATTGGGTCACCTAACCGCTAGTGAAGGAAATCTTTTTACCGCCGGTGAATTTTTCGTTTCATATATATATATATATATATATATATATATATATATATATATATATATATATATATATATATATATATATATATTTGTGTGTGTGTGCATGTGTGAAAACGGAAAATTCACCGACGGTGAAGGTAGTTCCTTCACCATTGCTTAGGTGGTCCAATAGAATTATTACACGTGACGCTACTTGAAGTAATAAATAAAAGAACTCACTTAACCACCATTTGAGTGGCGCCGCATGTAATAATTTTATTGGACCATCTAAGCGGCGGTAAAGGAGCTCCCTTCACTGTCGGTGAATTTCCCATTTTCTCAATATATATATATATATATATGAGAAAACGGGAGGAGGGCTATCAGCTCAGGTTTTTCCTTAACTGATGCCACGTGGCGAGCTCCCATTCGCTGAGTCCAAATTATTTAAAACCTTAATCTATCTATTACTAAGGAGCTGAAAAAATCTATGGTGGAAAAACAACAAAGATGAGGGCATTTTTGCAAAAACCAATCCAATTTCCTTCTCTCCCGAAAACACAGCGATCCCTCCCTCTTTCTCTCAATTAGAACCACCCTCGCGATCCCTCCCTCTTTCTCCCGGTCGGAACCACCCTCTCTCTCTCTCTCTCTCTCCCTCTCTACTCCCCTCTCTGTTAGTTGCAGAGAGAAAAAGATCCGCGTCTCTCTCGATCTCTCTCTCCTGATCTCTCTCTGACGGCTCTCTCTGATCTTTCTTCTTTGTGTTTCTCTCTCTCTCCTCAGCCAAATCTGGGATCACGCTGCTCTCTCGATCTCGGACCGTAGTCGCGATAAAATTTTTTATCACCTCAGCTCCTCTCTGTCTTGAAAATCTATCTCCCTCTGTTACAATTGCGAACTTTCTCTCCCCCTCTCTCTTGATCACATCTCTCCCTCCCTCCCTTTCTCTCTACCTCTCTCCCTCTCTTGCCCAATTTGGAAAACTACAGCGCCCCTCTTTCTCTCACTTTTTTCTCAACTTCGAGTCCGACTGTCCTCAATCTCACTTGTCTGCGTTGGTTTCAGGTTTACCTCTGTCTCTCACCAATTAGGTTGTTGCTGCAAAGCTGCTAAGAATTTTCCTAGCAGAGTGAGTGTCTGTAGATTCTTTGGAATTAACGAAATATCAGATGTTTTAAAGATTTCAAAGTTGTATAGGTGAATTGGCTCAACAGAGAGATTGTCTTTATCTTGTTAATTTTGGTTTAGAATCACCATTGTATTTTGATGTGAGGAAATGGATGTGAGCAAATGGATAACAAGTAAATATTTATGCATACCATTGAATCTGATCTTCTTCTTATGCTCAACAGCTGCTTGAAGAAATTTGGCCTGAAGATTAGAAAAAATGCATAAAGCAATCAGAAATGATATCCACTAATTATAGATTTATATGCTCAGATGATTAATATAATTACAGACAAATTCTTGAACATAGGAGAGAACTAAAATTAAAAAAAACCAAAAAATTCATACCAAGTGATCAAGCTCTCTTTGCATACCAGTGTTCAATAGACTTTGGTGACCTTGTCGGCCACCCCAGAATTCGAAGTTCTCTCCTCCAAGATAGTGTGTAACCTATAGAAGGATACAATACAGTATAAGCACATAACTGAAACTAAAATCACATCAACTATCCCCGCATGCACCACCAACCTCCATGGCTTTTCTGACTTGAGCTACAGCATAAGCATATACTCCTACTTCAGAACTGTAATATCAAGCCAAATTAATTTATTGGTAAGCGATATATATTAAAAGAGTTGCATATTTAAATAGAAAACTTATAATGGGAAAGATCTTGTGGCAGCATCATGCATGTAACAGGGATGCACGAATAATTGTGTTGTGCCCTAAAGTGGTTTGATCTTAGTTCCTGGATCATTACAAAATATATATCAAGAATAATAAGGAGGCTAATTTGTAAATGTTTGCTGGTATATGACGAAGAAAACGATGATACACTAATTCCCTCCAAAAAAGTCTATAATTCGTTTAAGTTAAATGTGATATTCTGGAGCAAAATCCCTACTTAGAGTTCCTTTGCAAGTTCAACAACTTCGTCCAATTTGCATTTGATTCCTGAAGTTTACACCAAAGGGTTAAATTAAAACAAACATAGCATATGAAATGGAATTCAAGAATTCCCCAATGACACGGCAAATCTGAATCATGTCAATGACAAATGAAATGGGATAAGGTTTTTGAAAAAAAAAATCAATATAGTCAAAGAAATTGTTGTAGATGATAAATATTCAAAATGGAAGGAGTTTGTATAAGCAAACTCCATAGTTGTTACGGTAAGCTCACCACATGATGTAGTAGTAGAGAGAAGAAAGATTGGAGAGGACTGTGACCGACGGAGAGAGAGACAGATTGAGCGAGAGGGAGACAAATTCAGATCAGGAGACAGAGACAGAGAGAGAGACGGATCGAGCGAGAGGTTATGATAATCCAGTTATGGTAGACTCTCTTCGATCAACAAATTTCCTTTTTTTAAAGATTTTTTTCTTAAGCAATATTTGTATTTAGGGTTAGAGAGAGAGAGAGAGAGAGAGAGAGAGAGGGAGGGTGGTTCCGACCAGGAGAAAGAGCGAGGGTGGTTCCGATCGGGAGAAAGAGGGAGGGATCGCTGTGTTTTCGGGAGAGAAGGTAATTGGATTGGTTTTTTTGCAAAAACGCCCTCATCTTTGCTATTTTTCCACCATAAATTTTTTTAGCTCATTAGTAATAGATAGATTAAGGTTTTAAATAATTTGGACTCAGCGAATGGGAGCTCGCCACATGGCATCATGTAATACTCCAAAATTCGAGCTACCTGTATTGCTCTCTTAAGACCAGTCGAGCTGAATAAATCTATCGAAGTCAATTTTGGACACCGAAATAACTTTCGGTTAACATAACTTTAAATTCACAAACCCAAATTACATTCGATCTTCACGATAATTAGTTTTGTAATATTTAGAGTTTTTGGAGATTTTTCTTACGAGACCAAAAAATACTCTCAAAATTGCTAATTTAATAATATTAAAATTATCCTTCTAATTAATTCGAAATTTCGGTTCATTTATTCCAGACATCGAAACAACAAACGGATAATTTTGTAGTGTTCCCCTCGTCGAGCATTACGTCCTACATAAATTTGGTAGTATTTAGAGAATGTTACATGAAATTGCAGGAGGTGTCACATGTGGGAATATTAGTGGTGAGGTGTTAAAGGGAGAGGGAAAAATATAAAAGTGAAACAATCTCTCACCCTCCCCACTGAACTCTCACATTTTTCTCCTCTGGGCCACAAACCCAGAAGCTCTCCCCTCTTCTCCTCTCGGCTAGAAACCCAACAGCCAAAAAAAAAAAAGAAAGAAAAGGAAAAATCAAACCGAACCGAGAATTCGAACCGAATATTCGAGATCGAGCCGAGGCAAGTAACGCTACTATTTTTCGTTCGTTTATTTATTTAATTTATACTTGTGTTTGTATTTATTTTGCAAAAATACTTTGTTCACATTTTTATCGATTGATTGATATTGAAAACTGAACCAAATTACTTGGTCAATTTGATATATATAAATATTGTGATATTTACTTATTTTTGATTTTACAAAAAAAATAAAATAATTTACTTTATGCAAATACAAGTATATTCATGCAAAAATAGGTTTGCATACAAGTAGGGAGTTGCACCATGCAAAAAGAGAGAGAAGAAGAGTAAAAGAAAAAATATATATAAATAAATAAATAAATTGGGTTGGTTTGCTGTTTACATCAAAGAGTGAGAGAGGAGAAACTTTGGGGAATGGGTTTTGGTGGGCTGGGCCCAGAGTAGAGAGAAAAGAAAAAGAAAAGAGAAAAAAAATAAAGTAACTGGACCTGGCACAGCCAAGAAGAAAAAGAAAATAAAAAGAAGAGAAAAAGATTATAAATAGGGAACTGGGCCTGGCCCAGCCCAGTAAAAATAAAAGAAAAATAAAATAAAAGAAGTGGGCTAGATTTTTGGCCAAAATATATATATATAGAAAAAAATAATAATTGACGGGAAAGGCCAGCCCAGCCCAGTAAAAGAAAAAGAAAAATGAAATGACAGTAAACCTGGGCTTGGGTCTGGGCCTGACAGAAAAAAATAATAATAATAATAAGTGGGAATTTTGTGGGATTGGGCTTGGACTTAAGTTGGATTTAATTGGAAATAATTTATGGATTGGAAATAAAATAAAAAAAATAACAGTAATAGTAATAAAATAAATAATTAATTGATGAATTGGGTTTGGATTTTAATTTGAAATTAATCAAAGAAAAATATATAAAAATATATGATTTGAGCCTAGAATGGAATAAGTCCATAAGTTTGAATTTATAAATAATGCAGTATTATAAATGATGCACTTGGTTCCCAAATTGGGTCATTGATTGACATTGAGGATGAAACCAGATTATAAAAATAAGTTTGATAATATGCATTGTGGTACAATTGTGCACTAATATCTATCATGCTACATGTCATGTGTTTTGATATTAAAAGTCATGTGTTTTACATGTCATGTGCTTTGATATTACAAGTTATGTGTTTTAATATTACAGATCATGTGTTATAATATTATATGTCATGAACAGTCATGAATATGCAAACATATTATTATGAATTGAAAAACAATTAAAGAAGGATTATAAAATTTTCATATGCATAATTCATTATGAACACGGGGATGGGAGAAACTATATGATGGATAAGAACTGTATTGTAAAATAATTTTGTTGGCCAACTTCTTGATTGAGCTGTTGAGGACTTTTACTGCAGCAGCACTGGGTGGTACTGGGCCACCGTCTGATACATGAGTCACTATAAGAGCGATGTCCGTTACTGTTTTACAGTACGGGGTTTAACTTGAACACCTAGCGGTGTGTCATGGTTCAGCACCATGGGTTTGAGACCGGGTCCCGGGTATGCACGGGCACTTGTACAATACGGAAACTGCGCGCTATCATATCCATTATTTAGTTTTAAATATTAATAAAGATTTGACTTAGACTTGACATCTTTACAAGATATTCATCTTTACATGATATTTATATGTTATTTGCAAATGACATATATAATCTTGTTGTTATATTTTTTACTATTCACGATACTATCACGATTTAATTGCATTTTATCTGTTTATTAAGGGATATTCCCAATAAAAATATTTTATTCATTTGCATACTTTTATCTTTAGTATTGTAATAGTACACATATATTTTCCTTGTATTACTTGCTGGGTTTAATCCCCTGGGTTTCAAACCTAGGTTTAGAGAACCAAGAAAGAGAACCAACCCCGACTAAGGATCCGTACTTCATCGATCAGACCGAGCAATATTAAGTAGTAAAGTACTTTCCGAAGAATCTTGTATATATTGTTCTTATTTCATTTGTCTGGACACTGTTTTTTTTTCTTTGCTTCTTTTGTATTCATATTTAAAGCAGTGTGCCATTTTATGTAATGAACTTTTTGTATAAATGAAATTTTTTCAATTTCAGACATGTTATTTATTTATTTTATTGTGGCAGTAGTTACGGTTATTCCAAGATCCTGTGACTGTTGGGTTATCTAGTGCGAGTAATAAGTAACGTCCTCCGTTTTGGGAAGCAGCTGAAAAACGGGGGCGTTACAGGGTGGTATCAGAGACTAAGTTTAAGTGGAAGACCATATGACTATACCACATAAGAGCATGTCTGTGACTTATTCGTAAATATTGTTTCTTATTCTTTGATACATATCAGATCTAGTATCGTTCCTATCTTATTATTTTCTATTCGTTTGATATATCTATCTTGAATTCTTTTTATTGATTCTTATCTGGTCCGTTGTAGAATAATGTCGACCCGATCTCCTGCGAGTACGAGTGTAAGTCTGATAGATGATACATCCGATCTTAGGAGTCTAGTGCAAAGAGTAGCACAGACGCAGGAGACCACGACAATGATATTAGAAAGAATGTTGCAATCTAAAGAGCCAGAAAGGACCAGAATGGTGTCGGACTATCGGAGACTGCACCCATCAGTATTTTCTGGGATAGAAGAACCACTGAAAGCTGAACAGTGGATTGTGGATATGGAGAATCTTCTAAGGGCTGCAAGAATTCCAAAAGAAAATCGAGTAGAGGTAGTATGTATACAATTGACTGATATAGCTAGAACGTGGTGGCTTGCTGAAGAAGTAAAACATCAGGAACCCCTAACCTGGGAGAAGTTTGTAGAGGCATTTCTCGCCAGGTTTTTCCACACATCAGCCAGACAGGAAATGAGGAAGAAATTTATGGCACTGCAGTAAGGAGATTGAATAGTTGATGCTTATGCTGCAGAATTTATAAGGCTCAGTCGTTTCGCTCCAACTCTGGTGGCTGAAGAGAAGGAAAGGGCGCATTTGTTTCAACAGGGACTGAGGCCTCATCTGAAAGAACACCTAGCAGGTCATAATTATAAGACTTACTCAGAAGTATTTAAAGTGGCATGTCGTTTGGAACAAGTATTCAAGGAAAGCAGACCGGTGGCATTTAAAAGACCGTTTGAACAAAAGGCAAGCCCATCAGCTAGAAGGTTTGAGGGTCCACTAACAAAGAAGCAAAGGATACCAAATCGAGATTTGATAATCTGTAAATTCTGCCAAAAACCAGGACATACCCTGAAAGAATGTAGAAGAGCCCAAGGGTTGTGTTTGTCATGTGGATCCGCTAATCATCAACTGAGTGATTGTCCAAGGGTTCAACGACCAGCAGTACCCAAGGTTCCATTCCAACCAGCAGCCAGGCCAGCAGCAACATCAAGTCAGGGAGTTTCAGGACCGGATCAGAGAAGACCTTTGCAGACCCAACAACAAGTCTATGCTAGAGCCCAAGGAGGAGCAGGATGGAGACAGGGACAGGTCAGACTAATGAATGCTGAAGAAATTCAGGCTACTAGAGGAGTCGTAGCAAGTACAATTTTAGTTGATAATACACCAGCAACTGTTCTATTTGATTCTAGAGCTTCACATTGTTTTATCTTCATCATATTTGTTTCCCACAATTCTATTAATTTTGTAATCTTACCTGCGGGTAGGACATTAAGACTGGAAACGGTAATATCATGGCTAATAAGGAATGTAGGCTATGTCCCTTAGTGATTAATTGAAGAGAATTTTATGCCAACTTGTTAGTTATCAAAGGAGGAGTATATGATGTTATCTTAGCCATGGATTGCTTGAGAAGCTTCCATGCGGTGATAGATTATAGAAAAAGGAGAGTAATATTTCAAATTCCTAACTGTTCGTAGTTTGAATTTATTTTTATATATAAGTAGGTACCTGTGAATGCAAGCACATCTTCTAATTTGAAATTTCGAGGACAAAATTTCTTTTGTTAGATGGGTAGAATGTAATACCCCAAAATTCGAGATACCTGTATTGCTCTCTTGAGACCAGTCGAGCTGAATAAGTCCACCGAAATCAATTTTGGACACAGAAATAATTTTCAGTTAACATAACTTTAAATCCACAAACCCAAATGACATTTGATCTTCACGATTATTAGTTTTGTAATATTTAGAATTTTTGGAGATTTTTCTTACGAGGCCAAAAAATACTCGCAAAATTGTTAATTTAATAATATTAAAATTATCCCTCTAATTACTTCGAAATTTCGGTTCATTTATTCCGGACATCGAAACAACAAACGGATAATTTTGTAGTGTTCCCCTCGTCGAGCACTACGTCCTACATAAATTTGGTAGTATTGGGAGAATGTTACATGAAACCAAAATTATTAAATTATTTAATAAATTAATTAATTAAAATAATAGATGAGGCGGTGAGTGGTTGTTGTATTGTCGTGATTGAGAAAGGGGGTGACATGGGATTGTAGGAGGTGTCACATGGGGGAATATTAGTGGTGAGGTGTTAAAGAGAGAGGGAAAAATATAAAAGTGAAACATTCTCTCACCCTCACCACTGAACTCTCACATTTTTCTCCTTCGGCCACAAACCCAGAATCTCTCCCCTCTTCTCCTCTCGTCTCAGCTAGAAACCCAACAGCAAAAAAAAAAAAAAAAAAAAAAAAAGAGAGAGAGAGAGAGAGAGAAAGAAAAGGTAAAATCAAATCGAACCGAGAATTCGAACCGAATATTCGAGATCGAGTCGAGGCAAGTAACACTACTATTTTTTGTTAGTTTATTTATTTAATTTATACTTGTGTTCGTATTTATTTTGCAAAAATACTTTGTTCATATTTTGATCGATTGATTGATATTGAAAATCGAACCAAATTACTTGGTTAATTTTGATATATATAAATATTGTGATATTTACTTATTTTTGATTTTACAAAAAAAATAAAATATTTTACGGTATGCAAATACAACATATATTCATGCAAAAATAGGTTTGCATGCAAGTAGGGAGTTGCACCATACAAAAAGAGAGAGGAGAAGAAAAAAACAAAAAAAATATATAAATAAATAAATAAATTGGGTTGCTTTGCTGTTTACATCAAAAAGTGAGAGAGGAGAAAGTTTGGGGAATGGGTTTTGGTCGGCTGGGCTGAGAGTAGAGAGAAAAAAAAAGAAAGGAGAAAAAAAAAGTAACTGGGCCTGGCCCAGCCCAGAAGAAAAAGAAAAAACAAGAATAGAAAAAGATTAAAAATAGGGAACTGGGCCTGGCCCAGCCCAGTAAAAATAAAAGAAGTGGGTTGGATTTAACTTGGGTCAGAAAAAATATATATATAGAAAAAAATAAAAATAATAAACTGGGCCGGCCAGCCCAGCCCAGTAAAAGAAAAAGAAAAAGAAAATGAAATGACATTGGTCTTGGGCTTGGGTCTGGGCTTGACAGAAAAAAAATAATAATAAAAATAATTGAGAATTTAGTGAGATTGGGCTTGGGCTTAAGTTGGATTTAATTGAAAATAATTGATAGATTGGAAAAAAAATAAAAATAATAACAATAATAGTAATAAAATAAATAAATAAATAATTGATGGATTGGGTTTGGATTTTAATCGGAAATTAATCAAAGAAAATATATAAAAATATATGATTTGAGCCTAGAATGGAATAAGTCCATAAGTTTGAATTTATAAATAATGCAGTATTATTACATGATACACTTGGTTCCCAAATTAGGTCATTAATTGACATTGAGGATGAAACCAGATTATTAAAATAAGTTTGATGATATACATTATGGTACAATTGTACACTAATATCTGTCATGCTACATTTCATGTGTTTTGATATTGCAAATCATATGTTTTACATGTCATGTGCTTTGATATTACAAATCATGTGTTTTAATATTATAGATCATGTGTTATTATATTATATGTCATGAACAGTCATGAAAATGCAAACATATTATCATGAATTGAAAAACAATTAAAGAAGGATTATAAAATTTTCATGTGC
>JAYEPQ010000016.1:27605940-27643440 GCA_036321105.1 Dracaena cambodiana
AGCTCTGATGCCATTGCTAGAGTCAACCGGAGCTTTGCCAGCAGCCAAGCATCCTCCAGATCCCTGAGGCATGGTCAGGAACAAGAAGATTAAGAGAATTCAGTTGAGAATTGGGATTAGAGATCATGAGAAATAGAGAAGAGATCAAGACAGAAATTGGGGAGGAAGAGGAATTAGATTATATTTTTATTCATCATTTATATTCAATTAGCTATTTCATATAGCTAACAACAATCGCTCGTACAAGGATGTACAAGGTTCTTCTTCTTCCTCCAAGTAATCTGCTTCTTCTCATCGTGCACGCAACTAACTTCCTCTTAACTGCCGCTTCAAGCTATTATGAAAGGTTTGGAGGTATCGAGTTATTGGATATCGGGTCGACAATCTAAGCAAGGAACCGTCCGCTTCGGATGCAACAAAATTCATGTCAAAAGCTTTCAATAATGAACTTTTGACCACAAGCTTTTTTTAGCATAACTCTTGGCTACAAGTTTTGACTAAAGTTTGCTATGCCTGTTTACGTCAAAATTGTTATACGACAGTTGAAGGCATGCTGAGTTGATGTATCGGGTCCGTATTTTATAATACTTACTTTATTTAAGAAATATAGTGATTATGCATGTCATCTCCTACTTCGCAATGCTCATATATTGAAAAATTATTTTGCGAACTTTTCTGTCCAACATATTTAGATAGAAGGGAACATGTGTACTGATTATATAGCAAGTGAATGCATAAGGGTGCATACGAGAATGGTGTGGGAAGGTGGTTTTCCTCAACGACTTCTGGAGCTTACGCTGAGAGATATTTCTGGTTTTATATATGAAAGGATGTAGACATTGAAGACTTATCTTAGCAATAATATATATATATATATATATATATATATATATATATATATATATATATATATATATCTGTGTGTGTGTGTGTGTGTGTGTGTGTGTGTGTGTGTGGATGGATTAATCACAGTCAAATCCCTTGTAGTATGGAGGTTTATAACTTTAACACTCTTGAAAATTGAAACTCTCAAAAAATTCTTAGACCATTACCTCTATTAGTCAACAGTTAGTTAATATCACCCCCTTTTAAACCAAACTGCACTCCTTTTCTCTAATTTCTATTTTACCATCACCCCTCTCCTTAAGTCAGCACTATTCACTCTCTCTCTCCTTCCCGTCTCTCACTCTATCTCTCTCTCTCTCTCACTCACACCATCACTCCCTCTCTTCATTTTGTCCCCCCCCTCTCTATCTCTCTCCCTCTTTCTCTCTCCTTTTAGCTTCATAACATCAGGTAAGAAATAAGGTTATGTTGTAGTGTTGCTTATGATTTTTGAGTAGTTACAGTGAGCTATTGCCCATTACACTCCATTAATTGATTGTTCATTGTTATAGTGTTCATTTACGTATCAGTTTACTAGGGATCTTTGTCATTCTTACATTGGATTATAGTGAGACATGTTGGTTTAGTTTATTGATATTGCTCCTCGATTCTTGCATTAACAATGAGTTTACTTTCTTTTTCTTTCTTTCTTTCTTTTTTTTTCCTTCCTTGTTCTTCGATTAGAGGATGATTTTTGTAATCCAAAAAACCTATAAAATAGACTGACTTCACACTATTTCTTGTGTTATCGGTTGCCCGCCATCATAGTTCTTGTTGATGTGGATTCAATAAAGGAAGCAAGCCAAATGTTCTAATGAACACGAAGAGCCTGCATGCTGTCTTTGCTCAGTATGCACAGCAGCTGCAACAGCTGATGCTGATGTTGTGCTTGCTGCTATAGCAGCTCAACAAATCTCATTTCCAAATCAATAAGTAAACAAATATCCATTTATATCTGGATATTCAATTTGTTTTTCGAATACAACCAACAAGTCAAACACAAATTTATCATTGCAAATCAACTAGTCAAAAAAGACAAATATGGGAAGTGCAAAATATCATCAAATTGAACTTAATATCAAAGACAAATAATCCATACATTACACCATATATGCATAATACAACCATTGAGTCAATGAAGTCCAAAAATTCACTACATTACACCCAAAACACCATATTTTAGCCCACTTTATCAATGTCACCAAAGTTAGCATCAACGTCAAACGATGTCAGAGATAATAGGCTCTCAAGATACTTGCTTTTTATCTGCATTCCACCAAAGCTGATAATAGTTAACCAACCACGCAAAAAACCGTAAATGGATGCATTGAAGGAAATGAAGAGACGTTGGAATCTATGGTCTGACCCACTTGTGAACAACTGAGCAATGCTTCTTGGATTTCTTTGTCTAATTTGCTCACAATATGAGGGAAGAAGGCAATACCCTTCCTTAGAAGATCCATATATAGCAGCCAAGCCCCCTTCTTTTGCTCACCAAGCTTGCTTGTATGGTATAGTGATCCCATACTATTTCTGAATGTCTTTGCAATATATCTTTTGGCTTGTAGTTCACATTGTCTCTTAGTCTTTCCTCTATAAGATTTACAATCCATTCAATCGATGCCTGGTGATGCCCAAGCTGGGCAGTTTTGCCGCAGGTGTGTATTCCTTCAATGGTCCTTATATTGAAGGTCGGAGCATTTGAAAGCTTCACTGTCGCGAGAGAGAGAGAGAGAGTGGAGAGAGAGATACAGGAACCTTTGCGCCCTAGAATCGCCCACCCATTGTGCCCTAGAATTGCCCACCCGTTCTGCCCTAGAATCGCCGCCGTTGTGCCCTAGAGTCGCCTGAGAGAGGAAGCTTCAATTGCGCCCTAAAATCGCCATTTGTGCTGCAATTCTTCTCCTGCTTTGTGCCCTAGACTCGTCCGAGAGAAAGAGAGGAGAAACCAAACACCACAACCTTGATTTTCCCTCTTTCTCCTCACTTCGGTTGGGGACAATTTAGTCTTTTCATGACACGTGCAAATCACGTGACCCGCCCGCTAATATCCAATTCACCTCGTTAGGTTACTCGGGGTTTTTTTGAGAGTTTTAATCTTCAGGGGTGTTAAGTTATAAACCCCACATATTACATGGGGTCTAACTGTGATTAACTATATATATATATATATATATATATATATATATATATATATATATATATATATATATATATATATATATATATATGGATTACTATAGGTGAGCTGCCAGCTCAGGAAAAGTTACATGAGCTAGCTTCAAAACTATAATGATCCATTGATTTTTCTTCAATTTTTTTATAATTAGTATCTCTACTCTTTAACTTCTTTCGGATTAAATTTCATAAATTTTGGAGTTCATTTACCATTTAATCAATTATATTCATTGAAAATCGTTAATTTTCTATTAACTTGATAGAGGACCAAATCAAAACTAAACCCAAGAAATTGGGTATGAGTGAACCTTAGGGGGTCGAGATCATAGTCCAAGACAAAATTTTTAAAAAAGATTATTGGAGATGGTGGAAATGAACTACAATTTAGATAACTTGTATGAGCTGTCAGGTCATTTCTTTATTTTTCATATATATATATATATATATATATAGAGAGAGAGAGAGAGAGAGAGGAGAGAGAGAGAGAGAGATGGAAATAACCTGACAACTCATGTAAACTTACCTTAGCTACAGTTCATTTTCACTATCTCCAATAAAAAAATTTAAAAATTTCTTTTGGATTATGATCTCGACCCTTTAGATTCACTCATACTCAATTTTTTGGATTTTAGTTTTGATTTTGTCCTCTATCAAGTAAATACAAATTTGACAGTTTTTGATAAATAAATATTTTAGACCTTATTAAATATTTTGTTTCCGATAAAATTGTAAATAAATTTCAAAATTTATGAAATTTAATCTTGTTAAAGTTAAGAAGGTATAAATCTTAATTCTAGAAAAAATTGAAAAAAATTTATTGAATTAATAAATTTTTGCTGCTACTTTACGTAATTTTTCCTGAGGTGGCAACTTACCTATAGTAATCATATATATATATATATATGAGAAAACGAAAAATTCACCGACCGTGAAGGAGTTCCTTCACTAGCGCTGGTGGCCCAATAAAATAATTACATGTGGCGCAAATCAAGATAACAAATAAAAGAACTATCTTAACTGCTCTTTAAGTGGTGCCACGTATAATTATTTTATTGGGTCACCTAACCGCTAGTGAAGGAACTCTTTTTACTGCCGGTGAATTTTTCGTTTCATATATATATATATATATATATATATATATATATATATATATATATATATATATATATATATATATTTGTGTGTGTGTGCATGTGTGAAAACGGAAAATTCACCGACGGTGAAGGTAGTTCCTTCACCACTGCTTAGGTGGTCCAATAGAATTATTACACGTGGCGCTACTTGAAGTAATAAATAAAAGAACTCACTTAACCACCATTTGAGTGGCACCGCATATAATAATTTTATTGGACCATCTAAGCGGCCGTAAAGGAGCTCCCTTCACTGTCGGTGAATTTTCCATTTTCTCAATATATATATATATATATATATATATATATATATATATATATATATATATGAGAAAACGAGAGGAGGGCTGTCAGCTCAGGTTTTTCCTTAGCTGACGCCACGTGGCGAGCTCCCATTCGCTGAGTCCAAATTATTTAAAACCTTAATTTATCTATTACTAAGGAGCTGAAAAAATCTATGGTGGAAAAACAATAAAGATGAGGGCATTTTTGCAAAAAAAACCAATCCAATTTCCTTCTCTCCCGAAAACACAGCGATCCCTCCCTCTTTCTCTCGATCAGAACCACCCTCGCGATCCCTCCCTCTTTCTCCCGGTCGGAACCACCCTCTCTCTCTCTCTCTACTCCCCTCTCTCTTGATCTCTCTCTGTTAGTTGCAGAGAGAAAAAGATCCACGTCTCTCTCGATCTCTCTCTCATGAACTCTCTCTGACGGCCCTCTCTGATCTTTCTTCTTTGTGCTTCTCTCTCTCTCTCCTCAGCCAAATCTGGGATCACGCTGCTCTCTCGATCTCTGACCGTAGTCGCGAAATTTTTTTTTATCACCTCAGCTCCTCTCTGTCTTGAAAATCTATCTCCCTCTGTTACAATTGCGAACTTTCTCTCCCCCTCTCTCTTGATCACATCTCTCCCTCCCTCCCTTTCTCTCTACCTCTCTCCCTCTCTTGCCCAATTTAGAAAACTGTAGTGCCCCTCTTTCTGTCACTTTTTTCTCAACTTCGATTCCGACTTTCCTCAATCTCACTTGTCTGCGTTGGTTTCAGGTTTACCTCTGTCTCTCACCAATTAAGTTGTTGCTGCAAAGCTGCTAAGAATTCTCCTAGCAGAGTGAGTGTCTGTAGATTCTTTGGAAGAAACGAAATATCAGATGTTTTAAAGATTTCAAAGTTGTATAGGTGAATTGGCTCAATAGAGAGATTGTCTTTATCTTGTTAATTTTGGTTTAGAATCACCATTGTATTTTGATGTGAGGAAATGGATAACAAGTAAATATTTATGCATACCATTGAATCTGATCTTCTTCTTATGCTCAACAGCTGCTTGAAGAAATTTGGCCTGAAGATTAGAAAAAATGCATAAAGCAATCAGAAATGATATCCACTAATTATAGATTTATATGCTCAGATGATTAATATAATTACAGACAAATTCTTGAATATAGGAGAAAACTAAAATTAAAAAAAACCAAAAAATTCATACCAAGTGATCAAGCTCTCTTTGCATACCAGTGTTCAATAGACTTTGGTGACCTTGTCGGCCACCCCAGAATTCGAAGTTCTCTCCTCCAAGATAGTGTGTAACGTATAGAAGGATACAATACAGCATAAGCACATAACTGAAACTAAAATCACACCAACTATCCCCGCATGCACCACGAACCTCCATGGCTTTTCTGACTTAAGCTACAGCATAAGCATATACTCCTACTTCAGAACTGTAATATCAAGCCAAATTAATTTATTGGTAAGCGATATATGTTAAAAGAGTTGCATATTTAAATAGAAAACTTATAATGGGAAAGATCTTGTGGCAGCATCATGCATGTAACAGGGATGCACGAATAATTGTGTTGTGCCCCAAAGTGGTTTGATCTTAGTTCCTGGATAATTAAAAAATACATATCAAGAATAATAAGGAGGCTAATTTGTAAATGTTTGCTAGTATATGACGAAGAAAACGATGATACACTAATTCCCTCCAAAAAAGTCTATAATTCGTTTAAGTTAAATGTGATATTTTGGAGCAAAATCCCTACTTAGAGTTCCTTTGCAAGTTCAACAACTTCGTCCAAATTTGCATTTGATTCCTGAAGTTGACACCAAACGGTTAAATTAAAACAAACATAGCATATGAAATGGAATTCAAGAATTCCCCAATGACAAGGCAAATCAGAATCATGTCAATGACAACTGAAATGGGATTAGGTTTTTGAAAAAAAAAAAATCAATATAGTCAAAGAAATTTTTGTAGATGATAAATATTCAAAATGGAAGGAGTTTGTATAAGCAAACTCCATAGTTGTTACGGTAAGCTCACCACATGATGTAGGAGTAGAGAGAAGAAAGATTGGAGAGGACTGTGACTGACGGAGAGAGAGACAGATTGAGCGAGAGGGAGACAGATTCAGATCAGGAGACAGAGACAGAGAGAGAGACGGATCGAGCGAGAGGTTATGATAATCCAGTTATGGTAGACTCTCTTCGATCAACAAATTTCCTTTTTTTAAAGATTTTTTTCTTAAGCAATATTTGTATTTAGGGTTAGAGAGAGAGAGAGAGAGAGAGAGAGGGAGGGTGGTTCCGACCAGGAGAAAGAGGGAGGGATCGCGAGGGTGGTTCCGATCGGGAGAAAGAGGGAGGGATCGTTGTGTGTTTTCGGGAGAGAAGGTAATTGGATTGGTTTTTTTGCAAAAACGCCCTCATCTTTGCTATTTTTCCACCATAAATTTTTTCAGCTCATTAGTAATAGATAGATTAAGGTTTTAAATAATTTGGACTCAGCGAATGGGAGCTCGCCACGTGGCGTCATGTAATACACCAAAATTCGAGCTACCTGTATTGCTCTCTTGAGACTAGTCGGGCAGAATAAATCTATCGAAGTCAATTTTGGACGCCGAAATAACTTTCAGTTAATATAACTTTAAATCCACAAACCCAAATTACATTCGATCTTCACGATAATTAGTTTTGTAATATTTAGAGTTTTTGGAGATTTTTCTTACGAGACCGAAAAATACTCTCAAAATTGCTAATTTAATAATATTAAAATTATCCTTCTAATTACTTCGAATTTTCGGTTCATTTATTCCGGACATCGAAACAACAAACGAATAATTTTGTAGTGTTTCCCTCGTCGAGCATTACGTCCTACATAAATTTGGTAGTATTTGGAGAATGTTACACAAAACCAAAACTATTAAAGTATTAAATAAATAAATAAATTAAAATAATAGATGAGGCGGTGAGTGGTTGTTGTGTTGTCGTGATTGAGAAAGGGGATGGCATGGAATTGCAGGAGGTGTCACATGTGGGAATATTAGTGGTGAGGTGTTAAAGGGAGAGGGAAAAATATAAAAGTGAAACATTCTCTCACCCTCCCCACTGAACTCTCACATTTTTCTCCTCTCGGCCACAAACCAAGAAGCTCTCCCCTCTTCTCCTCTCAGCTAGAAACCCAACAGCCAAAAAAAAAAAAAAGGAAAGAAAAGGAAAAATCAAACCGAACTGAGAATTCGAACCGAATATTCGAGATCGAGCCGAGGCAAGTAACACTACTATTTTTCGTTCGTTTATTTATTTAATTTATACTTGTGTTTGTATTTATTTTGCAAAAATACTTTGTTCACATTTTGATCGATTGATTGATATTGAAAACTGAACCAAATTACTTGGTCAATTTGATATATATAAATATTGTGATATTTACTTATTTTTTATTTTACAAAAAAAATAAAATAATTTACGTTATGCAAATACAAGTATATTCATGCAAAAATAGGTTTGCATGCAAGTAGGGATTTGCACCATGCAAAAAGAGAGAGAAGACGAGTAAAAGAAAAAAATATATAAATAAATAAATAAATTGGGTTGCTTTGCTGTTTACATCAAAAAGTGAGAGAGGAGAAACTTTGGGGAATGGGTTTTGGTGGGCTGGGCCGAGAGTAGAGAGAAAAGAAAAAGAAAAGAGAAAAAAAAAAGTAACTGGACCTGGCCCAGCCAAGAAGAAAAAGAAAATAAAAAAAAGAGAAAAAATTATAAATAGGGAAATGGGCCTGGCCCAGCCCAGTAAAAATAAAAGAAGTGGGCTGGATTTAACATGGGCCAAAATATATATATATATATAGAAAAAAAAATAATTGACTGGAACGGCCAGCTCAGCCCAGTAAAAGAAAAAGAAAAAGAAAAAGAAAAATGAAATGACAGTAAACCTGAGCTTGGGTCTGGGCCTGATAGAAAAAATTAATAATAATAATAAGTGGGAATTTTGTGGGATTAGGCTTGGGCTTACGTTGGATTTAATTGGAAATAATTGATGGATTGGAAATAAAATAAAAAAAATAACAATAATAGTAATAAAATAAATAAATAATTGATGAATTGGGTTTGGATTTTAATTAGAAATTAATCAAAGAAAAATATATAAAAATATATGATTTGAGCCTAGAATGGAATAAGTCCATAAGTTTGAATTTATAAATAATGCAGTATTATAAATGATGCACTTGGTTCCCAAATTGGGTCATTGATTGACATTGAGGATAAAACCAGATTATAAAAATAAGTTTGATGATATGCATTGTGGTACAATTGTGCACTAATATCTATCATGCTACATGTCATGTATTTTGATATTAAAAGTCATATGTTTTACATGTCATGTGCTTTGATATTACAAGTCACGTGTTTTAATATTACAGATCATGTGTTATGATATTATATGTCATGAATAGTCATGAAAATGCAAACATATTATTATGAATTGAAAAACAATTAAAGAAGAATTATAAAATTTTCATGTGCATAATTCATTATGAACACGGGGATGGGAGAAACTACATGATGGATAAGAACTGTATTGTACAAGGATTTTGTTGGCCAACTTCTCGATTGAGGTGCTGAGGACTTTTACTGCTGCAGCACTGGGTGGTACTGGGCCACCGTCTGATACATTAGTCACTATAAGAGTGATGTCCTTTACTGTTTTACAGTACAGGGTTTAACTTGAACACCTAGCGGTGTGTCATGGTTCGGCGCCATGGGTTTGAGACCGGGTCCCGGGTATGCACGGGCACTTGTACAATACGGAAACTGCGCGCTATCATATCCATTATTTAGTTTTAAATATTAATAAAGATTTGACTTAGACTTGACATCTTTACAAGATATTTATGTTTACATGATATTTATATGTTATTTGCAAATGACATATATAATCTTGCTGTTATATTTTTCACTATTCATGATACTATCACGATTTAATTGCATTTTATCTGTTTATTAAGGGATATTCCCAATAAAAATATTTTATTCATTTGCATACTTTTATCTTTAGTACTGTAATGTACACATATATTTTCCTTGTATTACTTACTGGGTTTCAAACCTAGGTTTAGAGAACCAATAAAGAGAACCAGCCCCGACTAAGGATCCGTACTTCATCGATCAGACCGAGCAATATTAAGTAGTAAAGTACTTTCTTGTATATATTGTTCGTATTTCCTTTGTCTGGACACTGTTTTTTCTCCTTTGCTTCTTTTGTGTTCATATTTAAAGCAGTGTGCCATTTTATATAATGAACTTTTTGTATAAATAAAATTTTTTCAATTTCAGACATGTTATTTATTTATCTGATTGTGGCAGTAGTTACGGTTAGTCCAAGATCCTGTGACTGTTAGGTTATCTAGTGCGAGTAATAAGTAACGTCCTCCGTTTTGGGAAGCAGCTGAAAAACGGGGGCGTTACAGGGTGGTATCAGAGACTAGGTTTAGGTGGAAGACCATATGACTATACCACATAAGAGCATGTCTGTGACTTATTCATAAATATTGTTTCTTATTCTTTAATACCTATCAGATCTAGTATCGTTCATATCTTATTATTTTCTATTCGTTTGAGGTATCTATCTTGAATTCTTTTTATTGATTCTTATTTGGTCCGCTGTAGAATAATGTCGACCCGATCTCCTGCGAGTATGAGTGTAAGTCCGATAGATGATACGTCCGATCTTAGGAGTCTAGTGCAAAGAGTAGCACAGACGCAGGAGACCACGACAATGATATTAGAAAGAATGTTGCAATCTAAAGAGGCAGAAAGGACCAGAATGGTATCGGACTTTCGGAGACTGCACCCATCAGTATTTTCTGGGATAGAAGGATCACTAAAGGTTGAACAGTGGATTGTAGATATGGAGAATCTTTTAAGGGCTGCAAGAACTCCAAAAGAAAATCGAGTAGAGGTAGTATGTATACAATTGACTGATATAGTTAGAACGTGGTGGCTTGCTGAAGAAGTAAAACATCAGGAACCCCTAACCTGGGAGAAGTTTGTAGTGGCATTTCTCGCCAGGTTTTTCCACACATCAGCCAGACAGGAAATGAGGAAGAAATTTATGGCACTGCAGTAAGGAGATCGAATAGTTGATGCCTATGCTGCAGAATTTGTAAGGCTCAGTCGTTTCGCTCCAACTCTGGTGGCTGAAGAGGAGGAAAGGGCGCATTTGTTTCAACATGGACTGAGGCCTCATCTGAAAGAACACCTAGCAGGTCATAATTATAAGACTTACTCAGAAGTATTTAAAGCGGCATGTTATTTGGAAGAAGTATTCAAGGAAAGCAGACCGGTGGCATTTAAAAGACCGTTTGAATAAAAGGTAAGCCCATTAGCTAGAAGGTTTGAGGGTTCACTAACAAAGAAGCAAAGGATACCAAATCGAGATTTGATAATCTGTAAATTCTGCCAAAAACCAGGACATACCCTGAAAGAATGTAGAAGAGCCCAAGGGTTGTGTTTGTCATGTGGATCCGCTAATCATCAACTGAGTGATTGTCCAAGGGTTCAACGACCAGCAGTACCTAAGGTTCCATTCCAACCAGCAGCCAGGCCAGCAGCAACATCAAGTCAGGGAGTTTCAGGACCGGATCAGAGAAGACATTTGCAGACCCAACAACAAGTCTATGCTAGAGCCCAAGGAGGAGCAGGATGGAGACAGGGACAGGTCAGACTAATGAATGCTGAAGAAATTCAGGCTACTAGAGGAGTCGTAGCAAGTACAATTTTAGTTGATAATACACCAGCAACTGTTCTATTTGATTGTGGAGCTTCACATTGTTTTATCTTCATCATATTTGTTTCCCGCAATTCTATTAATTTTGTAATCTTACCTGCAGGGTAGGACATTAAGACTGGAAACGGTAATATCATGGCTAATAAGGAATGTAGGCTATATCCCTTAGTGATTAATTGAAGAGAATTTTATGCCAACTTGTTAGTTATCAAAGGAGGAGTATATGATGTTATCTTAGCCATGGATTGGTTGAGTAGCTTCCATGCGGTGATAGATTATAGAAAAAGAAGTGTAATATTTCAAATTCCTAACTGTTCGTAGTTTGAATTTATTTTTATATATAAGTAGATACCTGTGAATGCAAGCACATCTTCTAATTTGAAATTTCGAGAATGAAATTTCTTTTGTTAGATGGGTAGAATGTAATACCCCAAAATTAGTGATACCTGTATTGCTCTCTTGAGACCAGTCGAGCTGAATAAGTCCATCGAAATCAATTTTGGACACCGAAATAATTTTCGGTTAACATAACTTTAAATCCACAAACCCAAATGACATTCGATTTTCACGATTATTAGTTTTGTAATATTTAGAATTTTTGGAGATTTTTCTTACGAGACCAAAAAATACTCGCAAAATTGTTAATTTAATAATATTAAAATTATCCTTCTAATTACTTCGAAATTTCGGTTCATTTATTCCGAACATCGAAACAACAAACGGATAATTTTGTAGTGTTCCCCTCGTCGAGCACTACGTCCTACATAAATTTGGTAGTATTTGGAGAATGTTACACGAAACCAAAATTATTAAATTATTAAATAAATTAATTAATTAATTAAAATAATAGATGAGGCGGTGAGTGGTTGCTGTGTTGTTGTGATTGAGAAAGGGGGTGACATGGGATTGCAGGAGGTGTCACATGGGGGAATATTATTGGTGAGGTGTTAAAGAGAGGGAAAAATATAAAAGTGAAACATTCTCTCACCCTCACCACTGAACTCTCACATTTTTCTCCTTCGGCCACAAACCCAGAATCTCTCCCCTCTTCTCCTCTCGTCTCAGCTAGAAACCCAACAGAAAAAAAAAAAAAACAGAGAGAGAGAGAGAGAGAGAAAGAAAAGGTAAAATCAAATCGAACCGAGAATTCGAACCGAATATTCGAGATCGAGCCGAGGCAAGTAACACTACTATTTTTCGTTAGTTTATTTATTTAATTTATACTTGTGTTCGTATTTATTTTGCAAAAATACTTTGTTCACATTTTGATCGATTGATTGATATTGAAAACCGAACCAAATTACTTGGTTAATTTTGATATATATAAATATTGTGATATTTACTTATTTTTGATTTTACAAAAAAAAATAATTTACGTTATGCAAATACAACATATATTCATGCAAAAATAGGTTTGCATGCAAGTAGGGAGTTGCACCATGCAAAAAGAGAGAGGAGAAGAAAAAAAGAAAAAAATATATAAATAAATAAATAAATTGGGTTGCTTTGCTGTTTACATCAAAAAGTGAGAGAGGAGAAAGTTTGGGGAATGGATTTTGGTCGGCTTGGCCGAGAGTAGAGAGAAAAAAAAAGCAGCTGGGCCTGGCCCAGCCCAGATGAAAAAGAAAAAAAAAGAATAGAAAAAGATTAAAAATAGGGAACTGGGTCTGGCACAGCCCAGTAAAAATAAAAGAAGAGGGTTGGATTTAACTTGGACCAGAAAAAATATATATATAGAAAAAAAAAATAATAGACTGGGCCGTTCAGCCCAGCCCCGTAAAAGAAAAAGAAAATGAAATGACAGTGGGCCTGGGCTTGGGTCTGGGCCTGACAGAAAAAAAAATAATAAAAATAATTGAGAATTTAGTGAGATTGGGCTTGGGCTTAAGTTGGATTTAATTGGAAATAATTGATAGATTGGAAATAAAATAAAAATAATAACAATAATAGTAATAAAATAAATAAATAAATAATTGATGGATTGGGTTTGGATTTTAATTGGAAATTAATCAAAGAAAATATATAAAAATATATGATTTGAGCCTAGAATGGAATAAGTCCATAAGTTTGAATTTATAAATAATGCAGTATTATTACATAATTCACTTGGTTCTCAAATTAGGTCATTGATTGACATTGAGGATGAAATCAGATTATTAAAATAAGTTTGATGATATGCATTATGGTACAATTGTACACTAATATCTGTCATGCTATATTTCATGTGTTTTGATTTGCAAATCATATATTTTATATGTCATGTGCTTTGATATTACAAATCATGTGTTTTAATATTATAGATCATGTGTTATTATATTATATGTCATGAACAGTCATGAAAATGCAAACATGTTATCATGAATTGAAAAATAATTAAAGAAGGATTATAAAATTTTCATGTGCGTAATTCATTATGAACACGGGGATGGGAGAAACTACATGATGGATAAGAACTGTATTGTACAAGGATTTTGTTGGCCAACTTCTCGATTGAGGTGATGAGAATTTTTACTGCAGCAGTACTGGTGGTACTGGGCCACCGTCTGATACATGAGTCACTATAAGAGTGATGTCCGTTACTGTTTTACAGTACGGGATTTGACTTGAACACCTAACGGTGTGTCATAGTTCAGCGCCATGGATTTGAGGCTGGGTCCCGGTTATGCACGGGCACTTGTATAATACGGAAACTATGCGCTATCATATCAACTATTTAGTTTCAAATACTAACAAAGATTTGACTTAGACTTGATATTTTTACAAGATATTCATCTTTACATGATATTTATATGTTATTTGCAAATGATATATATAATCTTGCTGTTATATTTTTCACTATTCACGACACTATCACGATTTAATTGCATTTTACCTGTTTATTAAGGGATATTCCCAATAAAATAATTTTATTCATTTGCATACTTTTATCTTTAATACTGTAATAGTACACATATATTTTTCTTATGTTACTTGCTGGGTTTATTCCCCTGGGTTTCCAACCCAGGTTTAGAGGACCAAAAAAGAGAACCAGCCCCGACTAAGGATCCGTACTTCATCGATCAAACCGAGCAATATTAAGTAGTGAAGTACTTTACGAAGAATCTTGTATATATTGTTCGTATTTCCTTTATCTGGACACTGTTTTTTCTCCTTAGCTTCTTTTGTGTTCATATTTAAAGCAGTGTGTCATTTTATGGGGTTAATTACACTCCGATCCTTTGTAGTATGGAGGTGTATAACTTATATCTCCTAAACTTTTAAACTCTCACTAAGGCCCCCTGGACCGCGAAAAAAATATTTTCATATGAATTTTCGTGTCAGTTTTTTTCTGCAGTCAAAGAGGTCTAAGTGAGAGTTTTAAACTTCAGAACTGATAAGTAATACA
Organism: Dracaena cambodiana; assembly: GCA_036321105.1. Taxonomy (NCBI): domain Eukaryota; kingdom Viridiplantae; phylum Streptophyta; class Magnoliopsida; order Asparagales; family Asparagaceae; genus Dracaena; species Dracaena cambodiana. The sequence goes on from JAYEPQ010000016.1 coordinate 27,620,580, forward strand.
CCACTCATACTACAGAGAATCTGAATATATATATATATATATATATATATATATATATATATATATATATATATATATATATATATATATACATACACGAGTCTGGCATTTACTAAAAAAAAATTAGTTGTGATTATGATGTTTATATGCCATTCTCCTTTCCTTTAATAGAACTGAGTTATATATATATATATAGAGAGAGAGAAAAATGGAAATGAGCTGACAGCTCACGCAAGTTACCTGAGCTGCAGTTCATTTCTACTATCTCTAATAATCTTTTCTAAGAAAATTCTTTTGGATTATGATCTCGACCCCCTAGGGTTCACTCATACCCAATTTCTTGGGTTTTAGTTTTGATTTGGTCCTCCATCAAGTTAACACAAAATTAACGGTTTTCAATGAATAAAATATTTTGTATGCACTTGATGAAAGGGTAAAAGAACTCCAAAATTTATGAAATTTAATCCGAAAGAAGTTAAGAATGTAGAGATAGTAATTGTAAAAAAAAATTGAAGAAAAATCATTGGATGATTATAGTTTTGCCGCTAGCTCACGTAACTTTTCCTGAGCTGGCGGCTCACCTACAGTAATCCTATATATATATATATATATATATATATATATATATATATATGTGTGTGTGTGTGTGTGTGTGTGTGTGTGTGTGTGTGTGTGGGGGGGGGGGGGGGGGGGGGGGCGGCGGGGCGGGGGTTAATTACACTCTGATCCTATGTAGTATGAAGGTGTATAACTTATATCTCCTAAGTTTTAAACTCTCACTTAGGCCCCCCCGGACCGCGAAAAAAATATTTTCGTCTGAGCTTTCCTTTCAGTTTTTTCTGCGGTCAAAGAAGTCTAAGTGAGAGTTTTAAACTAACTTCAGGACTGATAAGTAATACACCACTCATATTACAGAGAGTTTGAGTGTAATATATATATATATATATATATATATATATATATATATATATATATATATATATATATATATATATATGAGTCTGGCATTTACTAAAAAAAAATTAGTTGTGAATTCTGATGATTATATGCCATTCTCGTTTCCTTTGATAGAACTGATTCGGTAACAATAAACCAAAATATGAACAATTCTAATTGTGTGCGAGTCCAACTCAGACACGAACTGGAACTCGAAAGTCCACATCGGGCCCAAATAAAGCTGAATTAGGAAACTTTGTCCTCAACTTGTAATTTAACCGATCACACGCCCTGCTAAATTCCTAATCAGTTCCCCAATAGGATTGATTAGCAAATTCACCCACCCGCCCAATTCTCCTTTAAATTCTCATTCTTGCTCCTCTCATGTCCACACGCCTTCATCAATCTCTCACATCTCATCGACGATCGATCGATCTATCTTGCACGTTTACCTTCATGGCTTCTCAAGACAGCCCGAGCCTCTGTGCCAACGGCTGCGGGTTCTTCGGCAGCCCCGCAACGGAGAATCTCTGCTCCAAGTGCTTCAGAGAGCTCAGCCGAACCAACATGCTGAAACCTCCAGCCGTCACTGCTCCAGCATCAGCCTCCGAACCAAAGCAAGTCGATGCTGCTTCCAGTAATGCCGGTGCGGCTGATGTCCAGCGGTGTGGTTACTGTAAGAAGAGGTTGCGGCTGACGATGGCATTCCGGTGCCGGTGCGGGACGATGTTTTGTGGGGGTCATCGCTATCCGGAGGATCACGGTTGCCAGTTCGATTACAAGGCGAGGGGACGAGATTTGATTGTGAAGGCCAATCCTGCAGTTAGGGCTGACAAGTTAGATAGGGCTTGAGTTGTAGGATTTCTAAATTTGGCCAGTCTCGTTTGTATTTCTATTTTGTTTCCATGTTTATGCTTGGCGTTTTCAAGTACTAGTGTTTTGGATTTAGTATTTGTGTGCTGAAATACAACGAGTCTAGCTTCTTTTCTAGAAAGTCGAATTTCAAGAGAATTGATGTTACTTGGAAACTCTTATTATTATCGAACTCTCATTTTTTTTTTTTTAACATAAATGGTAGGCTAATGCCTCCGAATTTTATTAATTAGAAATTAATGGAACAAAGTTAAATAAGAGGATTCTTTACCGATGAAGAGTGAATCATACATAGTACATATTTGTCTATTAGAGATGCTTGTTGAAATATGTGTATTAGTGATGCTTGGATTGTTGGTTGCAGATTATTGATGAATCCTAGACATATTTGTTTCATATGTATATATTTGAAACTAAAAAGATGAAGAGATGTAGTTAGAGAGATTTCACCTAGTTTTTTTTTTTTTTTTCTTTCGTTAGGATGTAAACCATTCAAAACACATTTCACTTAATATCCCATGTAAGGATAAGAACAGATACGTCCAATAGCCAATTATTGGTCCATACAGCTAACAGTGGGACACCACCAACAATCCACTTGAAGTAATGAAATCATACAGCTTTCTTTCTAAGTGTTGAATATTCCTCTCAAGCATCCATTTACAGCTCAATAAGTAGCTAAGGAGTTGTTCATTGAAGTTCTTAAACTCTATGGTGTCCCTAAATCTATGATTAGTGAGAAGGATAGAGTATTTCTTAGTGAATTTTTCCATGAACTTTTCAATTGCAAGGAACTATATTGAAGCATAACGCATCTTATCATCCGCAGACAGATGGGTAGGCGGAAAAAGTGAATCAATCTTTGGAGACTTATTTGAGGTATTGTTATAATATGAAGTCTCGAGATTGGGTGATGTGGCTGCCATGGGCATTATACTGGTATAATACCACTTGAAGGACTTCTACTGGACTCTCTCCTTATGAAGCATTGTATGGTCGATCCCCTCCATCAATTCTACAGTATGTCCCTAAAACTGCTAAGGTGAAATCAGTTGAAGACACACTTTGTGAAAGGGACAGAATCATTAAAATGCTAAATGATCATTTGCATAAGGCTAGAGAAAGAATGAAATATTTTGCTAATAAAAGGATAACTCATAGGCAGTTAAAAGTAGGAGATTTTGTGTTGCTCAAATTGCAACCTTATAAGCAAACTACCTTGAAGACTACTATATCCTAGAAACTTGCAGCCAAGTTTTATAGGCCTTATAGGGCGGTGGAAAGGATTGGGGAAGTAGCTTACAGATTGTAGTTGTCCAGTGAAGCTAAAATTCATGATGTATTTCACATTTCTCAACTCAAGCCATGTCATTGGATTCCACTAGAGATACAGAAGGGAATTCCAACTTATTGGGAACATCTACTTCGTGTGCCAGAGAAAATTGTTACTCAAAGGATGGTTAAAAGAAATAATAAAGTAGTGACCCAAATTCTAATTCAATGGCATTGTGAGGATCTTTCAGAAGCCACTTGGGAAGATTATTACAGTTTTGTGCACAAGTACCCATCTTTTAACTTTGAGGATGAAGTTGGGTTTAAGGGGGAGGACTTGTCATGGACCTGGCTACGGAATGAGTTAGTGGGAATGATTGGAGATGGCGGGGAAAGAGCATTTGGCGGGAGTTGAGAAGGAAGCGGAGTTGCAGAAGAATCGGGCGAATTGGGCTAACAAGCTGAGCAAGAGCGGGAAAGAGCTGATATACATATACGGAAGTTAGGTAATTATGAATGGGTTAGCGGGTCGGGTTCTATATGAAGTATGATTCGAACCATTTGTAATATGTTTAATCTCAGAGTTTGATCCAACGGTGGAGATGTTATGGAGAGTTGTATAAATAGAGATGAGTTTGTAAGAAGAAGGTTATGAATGAATTTGATCATCATTTCCTCTCAGTTCTGCTCTTCTTCTCCTTCTTCATTCTCTGTCTTCTTCCTTCTTCTTTTCTTCAACCTTGAGCTTCATCTTCTACCTTTGCTCTTGTATTTTCTTCTGCTAAGTTTGCAAGACATCTCAATCCGAAGCTTCAACACCAACAATATTGGAGATGGTTGGTGTCAATGTACCAGACCAATGGTTCCTCTTCAAAGCCGTTTTCACCCTTTGATCAGCACCAATGTTGTAGAAGTCAAAGATTTGACGGAAGTGGTAGGACTGACTGAATTTTAAGAAGCTATGACTTGTTGAATTCCAAGAATCAGGGTGGGTCTTGAGTTATTCTTTGTGGTTATCATGGATCTTAAGATCTCCTCCTGTCACTTCTTCGATTCTTGAGTTTTGTTGAGTGATGAGGGTGCAGTTGACATCCATCTCTAACGCAATGAACTCCATAGCTGTTGTAGAAGCTTCGAATCCCTCCGCTATAGGTCCAAGAAGAAAGGTGAAGCTCTGATGTCATTGCTAGAGTCAACCGGAGCTTTGCCAGCAGCCAAGCATCCTCCAGATCCCTGAGGCATGGTTAGGAACAAGAAGATTAAGAGAATTCAATTGAGAATTGGGATTAGAGATCATGAGAAATAGAGAAGAGATCAAGACAGAAATTGGGGAGGAAGAGGAATTAGATTATATTTTTATTCATCATTTATATTCAATTAGCTATTTAATTATAGCTAACAACAATCGCTTGTACAAGGATGTACAAGGTTCTTCTTCTTCCTCCAAGTAATCTGCTTCTTCTCATCGTGCACGCATCTAACTTCCTCTTAACTGCCGCTTCAAGCTGTTATGAAAGGTTTGGAGGTATCGAGTTATTGGATATCGGGTCGACAATCTAAGCAAGTAACCGTCCGCTTCGGACGCAACAAAATTCATGTCAAAAGCTTTCAATAATGAACTTTTGACCACAAGCTTTTTTTAGCATAACTCTTGGCTACAAGTTTTGACTAAAGTTTGTTATGCTTGTTTACGTCAAAATTGTTATACGATAGTTGAAGGCATGTTGAGTTGATGTATCGGGTCCGTATTTTATAATACTTACTTTATTTAAGAGATATAGTGATTATGCATGTCATCTCCTACTTCACGATGCTCATATATTGAAAAATTATTTTGCGAACTTTTCCGTGCAACATATTTGGATAGAAGGGAACATGTGTACTGATTATATAGCAAGTGAATGCATAAGGGTGCATACGAGAATAGTGTGGGACGGTGGTTTTCCTCAATGACTTTTGGAGCTTATGCTAAGAGATATTTCTGGTTTTATATATGAAAAGATGTAGACGTTGAAGACTTATCTTAGATATATATATATATATATATATATATATATATATGGATTAATCACAGTCAAATCTCTTGTAGTATGGGGGTCTATAATTTTAACACTCCTGAAAATTGAAACTCTTAAAAAATTCTTAGACCGTTACCTCTATTACTCAACAGTTAATTAATATCACCCCCTTTTAAACCAAACTACACTCATTTTCTCTAATTTCCATTTTACCCTCACCCTTCTTCTTAAGTCGGCACTCTTCACTCCCTCTCTCCTTCCCGTCTCTCTCTATCTCTCTCACTCACACCCTCACTCCCTCTCTTCATTCCGTCCTCCTTCTCTATCTCCCTCCCTCTTTCTCTCTCCTTTTAACTTCATAACATCAAGTGAGAAATAAGGTTATGTTGTAGTGTTGCTGATGATTTTTGAGTAGTTACAGTGAGATATTGCCCATTACACTCCATTAATTGATTGTTCATTATTATAGCGTTCATATCCATATCAGTTTACTACGGATTTTTGTTATTCTTACTTTATTTAAGAGATATAATGATTATGCATGTCACTTTTACTTTGCGATGCTCGTATATTGGAAAGTTGTTTTGCAAACTTTTATGTCCAACATATTTGGATAGAAGGGAACATGTGTGCTGATTATATAACAAGTGAATGAATAACGGTGCATACGAGAATAGTGTGGGAAGGTGGTTTTCCTTAACGACTTATGGAGCTTACGCTGAGAGATATTTCTGGTTTTATATATGAAAGTATGTAGATGTTAAAGACTTATCTTAGCAATAATATATATATATATATATATATATATATATATATATATATATATATATATATATATATATATATATGGGTTAATCACAGTCAAATCCTTTGTAGTATGGGGGTCTATTGTTGGCAGTGAAAATTTCTAAGTGAATAGAGTTTTCCACAATAGAACGCGGAGCTAACTTGGTAGCCCTGCGTTTGGCTATATTAGCCTCGCATTTGAACAAAATGAGGAGATGTTTAATATCTCCGCGTTAGTTCCACGTTCTGGTCTCTTAGCTCCGCATTTTAATGAGTTTAACTTCGCGTGAGCAGATAACCAGAATTTCAAATTGATTGAGATTATGATTTGGGCTTATCTAAATACCCAAATTAAAGTCCGATCAGAATTCTAAATCAAGAGATTTAAATCAAAACTAAGATATTTGATTAGAATCCTTGATGAGAGCAAATTCTATTTAGATAGAAACTCTCAAATCATCCCAAGGCTATAAATACCCTCTTGAGGAAGCCCTAGGGGTCTTCTTTTCTTCTTTTCGGCATCTCGGAGAATTCAAGTTACGCATAGAGCCTTGAGTTCGTGAAAGACCAGAGAAGATCGTTTACAGTCGGCCGTCATCTTCAAGAGAGAAGATTTTGACGTCAGATCGTCCAAAGGAACTACTAGGTAGATCCCATCGCCACAGATCCCACACTATTTTGTAAAAGAGAGCGATTGAGATATAAAATCATTTCGTTTGTTCTTTTTATCTTGTTCTCTTTCATTGTAATTCGAGTTTATTCAATGGAAGGAAGGCGAAGAACTTCTGCCGCAAACAAACTGGCAACCACAGTGGGAGCCGTCTCTTTTACTGATGAAGAGATTGTGGCGCAATCCATCCTCGATATGATCGGATCCGACGTAGACATACTGGTCGTTGAAATCGACCAGCAGAAGTACGAGGAGTACCTCTCCTCTGAATCATCAGGTAACCTGAACGACACACGACACTATCGTCGCGTGCGCTCTAATACCCGAGCAACGGGTAAAAAGGAATCCACCGAGGAATGGGGATCCTTGGAGACCGTGGCCATAGAGCCGGTGTTCGGGCAGGAAATCCTATCAGAGGATGACCTCCCTACTGTCAAAGAAGACCTGGGAACTGGATTGACCAAAACCCAACTCCGAAACAGAAATCGGAGAGCAAGGCGTAAAGCCCTCAAAGCCCGCCTTGGACGCGAAGCTAATATCAATGAACGCGAGGCTATGGTCCCTCGCAAACTGGCTCGTGCTAATCGCGAGACAAGTCATTATCGCATTAAATGCGAAGTTACCACTTGCTTAAATTGCAAAGAAAAGCCAGCGTGTGATACACCACGCGAGGCTATTACTGAGCTTTAGCGAGAAACGCGAAACCAGTAAGATTTGCTCTAGTCACAGAATTTCTGACACTCGCGAGAAACACGAGTATAAAATCTCCTTAAAGCCAGCATGTGATTTTCCATGCGAGGCTACTACTGGGCTTAGCGAGAAACGCGAAGCCAGTAGTACTTGCGAGAAACGCAAGACTTTTGATACTCGCGAGAAACGCGAGGATAAAAGTTCCTTAAAGCCAGCATGTGATTTTCCATGTGAGGCCGCTACTGGGCTTAGCGATAAACGCGAAGCCAGTAGCACTTGCGAGAAACTCAAGATTTCTTACACTCGCGAGAAACACGAGGATAAAACTTCCTTACAACCAGCGTGTGATTCTCCACGCGAGATTAATACTGAGCTTAGCGAGAAACGCAAAGCCAGTAGCACTTGCGAGAAACGCAAGATTCTCCGCGAAAATCGCGAAGGCGATTGGCAAATTGTTGTTAATCGTAAAAACCACGCTAGACGCGAGGTTATGACTTGCGTTAATCGCAAGGGTAAGCCAGCGTGCAAGAATTTTCTTCCACGCGGGGCTATTATTCCAGAAAATAAACTTCTGAAGGCACGCCAAGCCAGCGTAGAACGCGAGGCTAGCGTAGCAAAACGCGGAGCTATTTTTCAGCACCACGAGATAAAACGCGAAGCTAATTTTCAGCCCCGCGTTCCAAAACGCGAAACTGTTTCTAAGCTCCGCGTAGATCAACCCGACTACAGAATCAGGGCTGATCGTCGCGTCAGTGGACCAGAACTGGACTCCAGTGATCCTAAGAAGCTTCAGTGGGTTCCTAGACCCTCTCAAAATTTGGATGGGTCCCACGACTCCATGGCTAAGGTCACTGACCTCAGGGAGTATCTATCCAAGAAAAGAGGCATAGAATAGTTCAAGCTGAACCTGTCTGTCACTGCCAGCAGCTTATGACAGCGGTATCCGCTGTAATAGACAACTGTGGCTGCAGCAAGAGCAGGGTATCGGTGTTTGACCGATTAACCGAGTCGGACAAGAACCCTACTAAGAAGACAAAAACTGCTTCCCTAAAAGAATGGAGAGCTGTAACCTCCAATATGGTGGGAAAAGGGAAGAAAATTATAGAGACGGATGATGATTCAAAATCGAGTGATGAAGAACCTCATCATATCACTCGACTTAAATCAGGAGCCGTCCCGCCTCGAAACTATAAGAGGCTTATAAGAGGTTCTTATGACGATGACAGCGATAACTCAGCTATAGTTTCACCTCGTTCCTCTGCGTCATCTCGGCTACAAAAGTCAGCATCACATATGGCGGATAAATCTGACGACATCAATCAGAGATTTGAAGCTCAAGAAAGAATGATTCGAGAGCAACAAAAGACGATTGAAGATCTTAAAATGATGCTCTCAAAATTTGTTGAGGATAATACCAAGAAGGGCAAAGAAACTCTGTTCAATAAAATGAACGAAGAAGAAAAAGAAGCGAAAGCCCACTCGATGCACGAGGACGAGGATAGATTTTCTTTTCATGATCCACATGGAGAGAAAATAGAAAAATTGCAAAGTCAACTCGAAGCACTGATGCATAAAAAGGAGTTGAAAGAGTCAGGGGTCTCAAGACCATACCCACCTGAATGGGATATGGTACCATACCCTCAGAAGTATAAACCGCTCAAATTAGAGCCATATGACGGGAAGGAATCTCCCAGTCAACACATTTATTACTTCTTGTCCCAAGCAGGACATTTGATGGGTAATGACCCGATAATGACCAAGGTATTCACAAGTACCTTGCGAGGGCCTGCCTTTACTTGGTTTATGCAGCTGCCCCCAGGTACTATTAATACCTGGTTTGATGTTGAGAAACTATTTCTCTCACGTTTCTTTGAGGATGATACCGAAATTATGGTTCATTCCCTCCTTGCAACTAAGTAAGGGGAACAAGAAACAGTAAAAGACTTCATAGAAAGGTTCCGGGAAAAATCTGTGCATTGCAAACACGGAATGGTCCAGGAAACTCTAGTCGAGACATGTCGACATAATTTTAAGACTAACGTGCTCCTAAAAATGGGGGCCGTAGAGTTTAAGACGTCGAGGGATTTGCTCAAACAGGGAGAGCAAGCTGAAGATTTGATTCGTCGAGTTGAAGCGTCTCGTGGATCAAGAAGTACTAGAAGTAATAGGCCATACACCCAAAATAATAATAATAAGAATAAAGGGAAAGCGGTGATGGCATCAGAAACTGCTCCACAGAAGACAAATCCTCCACCAAACTCGAAGCCTCAAAATCAGAAGGGCCTGAGACAAAATAGGTCTCAACAAGAGAGGACCTATACTTTCAAGGCAGAGCAAACGCCTACACTCTTCCACCTTCTCCTGAGGAAGGAAATGTTGAAACTTCCAGAGAATAGGAAGCCAGAGGACGCTAGTAAAACCAACGACCTCAATTATTGCCTCTACCACCGGAATGTTGGACACCCTACTAGGGATTGTTACCCTCTAAAGAACAGAATCCAAGCACTGATAGAAACTGGAGTTCTGACGCTTAAAGAGGAACAAAAGAAGGTCACTGTCAATATGGCAACCATAGTGGTTGGAACCCATGAGTTCCCCGTAGGGGTGACCCCGATTCCAAAGGGTAAATTAGTTACGAAGAACCTTGACCCTCATAAGAAGGCTCAAGAAGTACTTGTCCCCATAACAACACAGAAGGGGGAAGTTATGTGGGTTCACCCTGATTTGCTACAGGACGAACAGTGGACAACCACAGGGGGTCGAAACAAAAAGCGGACTAGTAATGCTATCTCTGCTGAAATAAAAGATGAATACATTGCAGGGGCATTTACAGACTCTGAAGAGGAGCCCGAAGCCATGGCCACTCATCAAGATGGGACGGGCCCTTCCGGCACTCGGTCTAGAAAAACATATCTAAAGGACTACACCAGAGTAGACCCGAAAGATATATATGCGGAACTCGCCAAGCCTGCAAAGCAGAAAGGTCTTCGCTTCCAGAAAAACCCTGGAAAAGATGAAGGAATCAAAAATACTACCTTCAAGTTTGATATAATAGCTCAGCTGGCAAATATTCCATCTCGAGTCACACTATATGAGTTGCTACGATTATCAAAGTCAACTCGTGAGGCATTGAGAGAGGCTTTGGCAGACTCTGAGTCATTCCTAGCTCAGATTGTCGAGCCGGCCAATAAGGAACAGGACTCTTGCCCCCACTGTCATCAAGTGAGGAGGCAGATTCCGCAAATCGTTTTCTCTCCGGAGGATATGCAGGTAAGGAATATAAAGTATAACAGGCCTTTATATTTCACCGGATATATCGGATCCACGAAGGTGGACCAAATTCAAATCGATCTGGGGTCTGCACTAAGTGTCGTTCCCAGGAGGTTGATGCAGCTATTGGGGATTTCCTCCCATCGTATGACACCAACCAACACAACAATATATGGGTTTAATGCTAATAATAGTTTCCCCTCGGAAAGATCCGACTCCGATGTCAAATCGGGGATTTGAGGACGGAGGTCACATGCTACGTTATTGATGCAGATACCTCCTACAATATTTTACTGGGATGGCCTTGGATCCACGCTTACACGATAATTCCGTCGACTCTCCACCAATGCATGAAATATTGCGATGAAGAAGGGGAATTCCGGACACTAGTTGCAGATAAGCAACCATTTAAAGGGCTGGAAAATTACTTCACAGATACTTCACTCTACAACCCAGTCCACGAAGTCTCCAATGACGATCTTAGTGAACCTCAAAAGCCCGATGACAGCGGCAATGAAGCTGACACGGAGTACGAGTCTCTTGAAGAAAACGATGGGGGTGATTATGAAATCAACCCTCACTTAGATTTTAGTTTGAGTCTTGATGTAGCTGAAGTAATAGAGAGTGAATGGGTTATTAATGAAAACATAAAGTTAGTCTACGAGCATACTGTAGCTACTGAGTCTGAACCCTCTTGTACTTCCACTGAAGTGAATGGCCTGTCCAAACTTGAAGTTCTGGCAGCATACCATTTGCCCCTCAGGTCATCCCTCCTCTCTCAATCAAGAATAAGGGACAAGGTCACTTCTTTGAAGTACCTCCTCGACAGGGATCCCAAAAGCCGATCATGTTCGGCAGGGTAATCACATCACCTTGACAAAGATAAAGCAGTGAAAGTGATGAACAAACATCACCTCAATTTCACTTGTATGAACAGAAATCCCGACAAATGATGGAGAAGATGGGTTATAATTTTACCCAGAAATCGGGATTAAACTTTGGAAAAGGGCGACAGAATCTTATACCCTCGTTTAGACCGAGAGGAAAGAGCCCGGAGTATTATCAAAAGACTCGCAGGGGGTTGGGCTATGTATCTACTCCTCCCTCATCACCATCCGGACAAGTAGAAAGTTCTTCAGCCGATAATGAATCACCTCCACTTGATCATGACTCCGATATAAGTACTGGCGCTTGGTTTCAATCTTTGACAGTCAATATGGTTTCAGCCGCACAAGAAAGCGACGAGGAACCAATTGATGTTCAAGATGATTCCTAGGCAAAGCATATGGACACTCTATGGGATGTCCGCTTTGAACAGCATGACCCGCCCACAGAAGACAAATTGGTACAAGTTAATATTGGAACGGACGAAAATCTGAAGCCCATCTTCATAAGCGACATGCTAACTCCCTTGAAAAAAGAGGAACTTATATCTCTTATCAAAGAGTATATAGACGTGTTCGCATGGTGTTATGAAGACATGCCCGGACTTGACCCTCAAATTGCCACGCACCGGTTAAATATTAAAAAAGACGCCAAACCAGTTAAACAACAGCAAAGGCGTTTTCGACTGGAATTGATGGAGGCAATAGTTGCCGAGGTCAACAAGCTTATAAAATCCGGATTCATCCGTGAAGAGCAACATCCTGATTGGGTGGCTAACATAGTACCAGTTCGTAAGAAGAACGGCAAAATCCAAATATGCATCGATTTTAGATATCTGAACGCTGCATGTCCTAAGGATAAATTTCCACTCCCCATCACCGATGTGATGATTGATAATACTTGTGGTTATGAGAGGATGTCCTTTATGGATGGCTTTTCAGGATATAACCAGATTAAAATGCACCCAGATGATGAAAAGCACACGACTTTCAGAACGCCGCTAGGGGTATACTGTTATACGGTGATGCCTTTCAGATTGAAGAATGCTGGTGCCACCTACCAATGAGCGATGAGCGTCATATTCAAAGAACACCTATGCAAAATGGTAGAGTGTTACGTGGATGACTTGGCGGTCCAAAGTAAGAACAAAGAATATCATCTTCATGATTTAAGAGCGGTCTTCGATCTTATGTGAAAACATCACTTGAAGATGAATCCCACTAAGTCTTTTATGGGAGTGTCCAGCGAAAAATTCCTTGGGTTCATAATAACCTCAGAAGGAATTTTCCTTGACCCTGAAAAGATGAAAGCAATTAGTGAAATGCCACCGCCCCGCAATCTTAAGGAATTAAGGGGGTTGCAAGGAAAGTTAGTCTATATCCGGCGCTTCATCTCCAATCTATCAGGGCGATGCCAGTCATTCTCTAGACTCATGAAAAAGGGAGTTTCTTTCGTATGGGATGAGGTATGTCAACAGGCGTTTGACGATCTCAAAGAATATATTACTAAACCTTCTGTTCTTATGGTACCGACCCCTGGGCAGCCATTTCTTATATACGTAAGGGCCATGGATGATGTGTTAGGAGCATTACTTGCTCAGTATAATGAGCATGGCCATGAATACGCCCTCTATTATTTAAGCAGGACAATGATCAGAGCCGAGCGTCGGTATACCCCGATCGAAAAAGAATGTTTAGCCCTAGTGTTCGCTGTTCAAAAAATGCGACACTATCTTTCAGGGCAAACGATACATGTCATCTCACGGGTCAATCCCTTGAAGATCCTGATGACAAAACCAGGATCCTTAAACGGCCGATTGGCGAAATGAGTATTATTGCTATCGCCATATGATATACACTTCATCCCTCAAAAAGCCATGAAGGGACAGGCGATCGCCGATTTCCTTGCAGACCATCCAATTTGGTCCAAACCCAAACAGACCATGGCAAATGTTCTTTGATGGTGCTGCCAAACGATCTGCTGCTGGAGTGGGGGTTGTGCTAATATCCCCACACAAACATATATTGCCTAACGGTTACTCATTAACAGAACCGTGTACAAATAATGTGGCAGAATACAACGCGCTCATTATCGGCCTAAAAATGGCTCTGCAGCTGGGGGTGAACCATCTAGAGGCATATGGAGATTCTAAGCTCATCATCAATCAGATGACGGGTGAGTATGAAGTCAGACATGAAGCCCTCATCCCCTATCATCAGTTAGCTATTGAGCTAGCAGGATATTTTGAACAATTTTATATATATCATATTCTCGGAATGAGAACGTCTATGCAGATACTCTTGCCGCATTAGCTGCAACATTGGCAATCCCGTCAGGTGAAGCTAAAAGTATCGCCATTGGTAGCAGAGAACTCCTCCACCCAGACACGGTGTCCCAAGCCGAAGAGGTGTGCCAGACAGGTCTAATACTGGAACCCCAAGATTGGCGGTTTCCATTTATAGATTACGCCCTATAAGGGATACTACCAGAAGATCCAAAGGAAGCCACCTCGATAAGGAGGAAGGCCCCGAGGTTTTATTATGACCATAAGCTACAGACTTTATATAGAAAGTCAAAAGATAGTCTGCTGCTACGCTGCATATCAAAAGCAGAAACAGATAAAGTGCTGAGGGAAACACATGATGGAGTGTGTGGAGCTCATCAGCCCGGTCCAAAACTCGGAGACCGCATAAGAAGGTTGGGATACTACTGGCCAAACATGGTCACAGAAGCAATGGCATACACTAAACGATGCCATGAATGCCAAGTGCATGCCAATTTTATTCATCAACCCCCAGAGTACTTGCACAATACCGTTGCTAGTTGGCCATTTGAGGCATGGGGAATGGATATGTGGGGCCAATAACTCCCCCGTCATCCAGAGGACATCGGTTTATTCTTGCAATAACCGATTATTTTTCAAGATGGGCCGAAACCGTGCCCATAAGAAAGGTGAAAATGATGGATGTGATTAAGTTCATCAAGTATCATGTCATTTACCATTTTGGCGTTCCCCGAAGGATCATCCATGATAATGGACCTCAATTCGTTAGCCAGGGATTCTCAAGAATCTGTGATAAGTTCATAATCAAAGATATTGCTTCAACGTCATATAACCCCGCGGCTAATGGGTTAGCTGAAACTTTCAACAAAACAATCATTAAACTCCTTCGGAAGTTTGTCTCCTCTAACAAAAGGGACTAGGATGAAAAGCTGGGAGAGTGTTGTGGGCTTATCGCACCACCATTCGCACCCCGACAAAATCTACCCCGTTCTCCTTGGTTTACGGAAGTGAGGCCGTCTTGCATCTTGAAATCCAGATACCATCTTTGAGAGTGGCCTTAGCCACAAAGATGACGACAGAAGAGTGCCATTAACAAAGATTGCAAGAACTAGAGGCGTTAGATAAAAACGTCTCAGGGCTCAGCAACAAATTGAGTTGTATCAAGCCCAAATCTCGAAAACGTTCAATAAGAACGTTAAACCAAGGACCTTTAAATAAGGAGACTTGGTTCTGGCTATTAAAAGGCCAATGATTCTAACCCACAAGACTAAGGGTAAATTTGAACCCAAGTGGGAAGGACCGTTTGTTGTGGAGACGGTATACTCTAGTGGAGCCTATCGCTTAATGAATCAGAACGGCGATAGAATGATGATGCCGATCAACGGCAAATTTCTGAAGAAGTACTATGCCTAAAATAAACCAAAATGATGACAGAGTAACTGTCATATCTGGTCCATATCATCTTGGTGTGCCCAGTTCAAGTTACGCATGAGAGCCTTGAACCGCCTCCATTTGTTCAAGTTACGCAGATGAGTACTTGAACTTCTTTCTTACCAGGCATGCGCAATTAGGCGCCTCTACCAAAATCTGATGAATCCTAACCTGATCATCTTGGTGTGCCCAGTTCAAGTTACGCATGAGAGCCTTGAACCGCCTCCACTTGTTCAAGTTACGCAGATGAGCACTTGAACTTCTTTCTTACCAGGCATGCACAATTAGGCACCTCTGTCAAAATCTGATGAATCATAACCCGATCATCTTGGTGTGCCCAGTTCAAGTTACGCATGAGAGCCTTGAACCGCGAACCGCCTCCATTTGTTCAAGTTACGCAGATGAGCACTTGAACTTCTTTCTTACCAGGCATGCGCAATTAGGTGCCTCTGCCGAAATTTGGTGATCCTTACCCGATTACCTCGGTATTATCAGTCTAAGTTACACAGATGAGCCTTGGACTATTTTACCTAAAACAACGAAATCATTTTGATGACAAGTTATCTGTTGTGCAAACAAATTTTATAGCCAACAGGTAAAAGAATCAAAAGGTTACCTTTATTCATTAATGAAGAATGAAGTTACAAAAAGTTCTCTCTTTTATTACAAGTTCTTACAAAAAGAATGAAGAATAAAATAATAGAAGAAAGTTATGGATCTCCTAGAAGCCTCAACTTATTCGTCGCCTCGTCAATTACTCGACGACGAGTCTCCTCCATGAAATGTTGAGCCTGCCGATGTAAATCATCGTCGTTTATTGTCAGTTGCTGGGCCAACCGCTGACGAGATTCTTCAATAGTGCGGCTTCTTATTGCGCCTTCTTGTTTGAGTTGTCCCCGTTGGAGGATCAACTCTTCCCGTTTCTTAACGGATTCTCCTAACCGAGATTCGCTGGCCTCCAGAATAGCTCGGGCCTTAGCGATGGTATCTCTGGCTCTGAGGATAGCGGCCTGACTCCCCTCAATCTCGAAGTCCACTACCTCTAACCCCCTGAGGATTGATTCCTGGCTAGCTCGTAGTTCTGCCAACTCCCGAGACCAGACTTCCTCTTGGCGCCTCAATTCCTCTTGACGAGCCACCAACTCTACCCGAAGATGCGCCAACTCGATCTCAGTGATCGCTTCCACATCCGCTTGGCGAACTGTGTTGAGCGTATTCACCTGATCTTCTAAAGCTTCGAGATGGGCCCGGTAGAGAGCTGCTCGGTCTTGTCCCCCAATCCTTTTAATATTATCCAGATAGCTGGACAATATTGGACGTCCAAAATTAGAGAAATCTCTTCCGTCAAGAATCATCCCGATACACCTCCTTAGTAGCCGCATAAAGTCATTTACACTATTGTTGAAGAATTCTTCAAGAGGGTCCACAGTGTCTATGTTTAGAACGGGCAATGCTAAGGAAGATGTCGCTGGGGGAGGAATAGTGTCCGTTGGGGTCGAGGAAGAAGAAGCCCGTCCCTGTACCAGATTCATAACATGCGGGCTCAGTAAAGCCAACATGGACTTGGCGGAACTGGGAACCCGAGGAGAAGCATCATTAATACAGATCACTCTGGCAGCACCACCAGCAGGGGTAGACGATGGTGTGTCTTCACCCGAAGCTCCTCCCGTGGCAGAAGTGGCTTCGAATGAGAACTTCAAACTTTCTTCATCTCCCACTGACGGAGGACTTGGGGCTGGAGGAGTTACCAACGTTTCAACAGCCATAATAGTAGATGACGTTAATATTGCTGGCTGAGTAACAGAAGGCACGCCAACAACCACCGGAAAGGTTTCTTCAGAGCGGACCCCGGGTGTCGGAGATGGCAGACTTGGAGATGGGGTAGCCTCTTTGGCTGCGGCCGCAACAACCACCTCTGTCCTATCATTACTCCCGAGTTCATCGATAGGGGGAACTGAAGAAGGAACAGAGGGAGGAGTTGTCGTGAAGTAGTCTGCGTCAAATTCATTTGCAGAACTACCTAATCCACCCGCTGAGCCAGTGGTGCCCGAATAATCCACCCTCTCCTCAGACTCTCCCCTGGTAGTCGAATGCATCGGCGAGTGGGGCTGACCACCTGTAAAAAGCAAACAAATAGTGTTACATATAATGATGCAGTGAATAATAGACAGAAGATAGAATATGAAAACCATACCAGGAGATACAAGTCCAGTTGTCAGACTTAAAGGTGGAGCCATCGCTGTTTCTAGGAGCACACCCGTTTCGCTACCCAGAGGTTGCATCGCGGGGTGTTCGACAGATTCTGCGGTTGGAGGAGTCAGGACCTCAGTAGCACTTGGAGCTTCAGCAGGTATACTCTCCTCTGGGCGCCGGAGGCAGAGTTGAGGCCAACAAATCTGAAGCAAACTTGGCCGCCGCCTCTTGAGAAACTAAGAGGGTCCTCGGGGCTAATTTCTTCTTCTTCTTCGCCGGTTCGCCTTTTGCAGGTCTGCAGCGTTTAACGGTTGGACTTCGGGAACGGGGAACCAAGTCCTGGCGGGCACCATCATCATCACCGTCATCATCATTACCATCATCACCATCAGAGTTGCCCGAATCTGATAGATCGGCCGCCGCACCAAAGAATTCGTCCATTCCTTTCACCCTCACTCTTTTGGCTCCTTTGCGGCTAGCATAAAAGGCCTCTCTCTCCTTGAAGCAGCTGCGGTTGATGGAGAAGTTGGGCACTTCAGTATTAGCAATGTTGTACCATGTACAGAAGCTTAACACCATACTGAGCTCTGGCGATTTCAAGGGTAGCATAAATTCCGCTCCGGTTCCTCCAGCAACAAAATGGAACCAGCCCCGTGCCCCTGCGTACAGATTCCCCTCGTACGCTAACTTTTTGTTCGGATTTCCTATATGAAGTTGCGTATATCCAAATTGACGAGCAAATCTGCTCGGGATATACGGCTCTATATAACACATGGTGTCTTGCCTGTACACCAAGTGTCCAGGGCGAATATTCAGTAACCACCAGAAGACCCCTGAAGATAAGGTGGTGAACTGGTCTGCTCCCAAAATATCTTTAAATTTAGATCCATACTCTCCCCCAGGGAAGTCTGGAAAGTAGCGGAAGATCTCATAATTTTGATGATGACGGAGTATCCTGCGGATTTGAGACATGTAATTGCTCTTCCAGACAGAACGCTCATACTTCTCTATGAAGTACGGCTTGTCAGTTGGGTTGTAATCCACAGCACTCATCAGCGATGGGCAGTGCATGACCAGCCACGCCATTAGATATATATAGGGCATTTCTACCCTTGGGTTCGGTGTCTTCACCATGGCAGATTTAGCCGCTTTACCCTTCCCAGCTTTGCCTTTATTCTTCTTCGCTGGCATGAAGCTGTTGCAAAGGGCCCGGAGCCCACTTTGGAGGTTGGCAACCATTGCGGGTAATAACCCAAACGGTCGACCATAGGCCAAAAGAACAGCTGGATAGACGACATTCTTGGCAATGGCCTCCTTGGGAAGAGAAGGGACGACACATCTCTTTAACCAAAACATCAGGAATCCCGCAAGCAGACCCCTGTCTGAAATCGGGAACTGTACCTGGTAGTGGAAGCTCTAAAAGACCGTGCCCGGACCAAATCCTTCCTCATTTGATTCGGTCATGTATGATGTGGCTTCTAAGCTGGAGATACGTTCCTTCACTTCTTCAATACTAATGGAAGGGCGTCCACGAACCATAGGGAGACTCTCCTTCAGATTAATGAAGAGATAGTCTGTCCACTTCTTATGGCCAATTCCCTGGTTCCTTACTCCAGCCAGGTCAGCGCAAATATGATAGTGGCACATCATTTTCCAGTAAGTCTGGTAGATGTGCTCATCTCCCACTTTCAACATCTTCAATTCTTCAGCAGTGGGGATATATTCCTCATAAGAGACTTCGCCCATTGATAAATCAGACACTTCGAACATCTCATGGAGAGAGAATCCAAGCTCACCCACTGGTGTGAAGAAGGTGCCGGTCTCAGGATTATACATCTCCAGCAGGCAGAATAAGTGGTATGTACTTTGAAGCAAGCCAAACTGGACATTTCTAATGGCTTTGTACAAACCAATTTCCTTTAGCGTCTGCTCATGGATGTCCAGTATGTGTTTAACAAGTCTAAATCACCACATGTTGCCTGAAGAGTGGACCAATCCAAGCATTCTAAAGTCTTTGGCAGGGTACTGACCACCCTTGGCTAAGAATTCGCTAAGGAAAGTCTTAGCACGAATCGGGACTTCACCAACAGGGTGCTCTTTAGTGACTCTGCCTGGGAGGAGCCCCGTAATACATCTCGGGGGACCGTCTTGAAAAGCCCCATTTGCGCCGAATTTGCCGGTCGCGACACTATCATATTCACGAGTTAGCTCAAATTCTAACTCGCGGTGGGAAGACAGCCTCTGGAGATATACCAAGGGATAGCTACGCTCCATGTCGGGCAGAAACATGAGTAGATCTCCGGCTTGGTACAACCACTTGCCCTCCTCTTCAAAGAGGATCTTATCCAAGTGCTCTATATCATCTCCAAAGAGGAACCCCGGCTTCTCCAACGCCTCCCGATTTGTGGCTTCAAAGGGAGCATCCGTAATGATCTCCCGTGCAGTAGCAAGGCTGTATTTGATCAGCTTTTCCCTGCGCTCTCTCAAGCCCGGCCTGTACGCAGCAAAAACAGTCATGAAGCGAAACTGGGTGACTGAGTCTGCACCCCCGCCATAGCCAAAGTGATGTCCTTGGGAGATTGGATCCACCGAATAGCCAACTGCAAAAGAGGAATCCAGAATTAGGAAAATTTCTACAAATCAGAAAATTTTTCTAAGTATGAAAACGTGGAGCTAGGATAACTCCGCACGAAGATAAGAAAATAGCCTCGCTTTTAACAAAGCGCGAGGATGATAAAATAACTTCGCGTTTACAAACGCGAAGCTAAAATTCTAACTTCGCATCCGAACGCGATAGTTAGCAAAAATAACTTCGCATTTAAAACGCAGAGATAACGCGATAGCTTCGCGTGGAGGAAGATCAGAGATCTTTTCCTTCTTCTCCAAGCCATTTGGCCGGAGTACGACGATCTCGCCGATAAAAGAGAAGATTGGCCGGTTAAAACCGAGCCAAATCACTCTCTAAATGTTCTACAAAGCCCCAAAAGTGAGGTTCTTACCTCCGATAGGCGAGGCGTGAACTGGCCCACCGCTGCCGCCGCTGCTTGCGCCAGCCGCCGACGGCGAGGATGCGCGAGAGGAAGCGCGAGTTTTGGGTGCCATTGATCTTGAAGAAAACAGAGAGAAATCGACGAAAAACTTGGATAAATCGATCGGGTCGCCTGAATCGTTTGAGCTCTATTCGCCGGAGTTCTTGAAGATTCTTTAGATGAGTGAAGAAGAAAGAGTTAAAACTCCATTTAAATGAAGGAAGCCGCCTCTTGGTATTCGGTGCGAAAATCGGAGTGACTAACTGATCAGTTACTCCCTAAAACGCGAAGCTATTAGCTTCGCATGGTCATCTAAAATGTGAAGCTATTAGCTCCGCGTAACTGTGCAAAATGCGAAGCTAACTTGGTATTTTAGCTACGCGTTTCTATGAAGCTCGGACTTAGGCATGCGCAATTGGCGCCTCTGCCAAAATCTGATAATCATCACTCGATTATCTTGGTATGTGCAATTCAAGTTATGCATGAAAGCTTTGAATTGCCTCCATCAAACTAAGGCATGTGCAGTTAAGCGCCTTTGTCTAAGTTAAATGATCCTTATCTGATCATTTCAGGTATTAACAAATCTAAGTTACGCAAATGAGCCTTAGATTGTTTTACCAAAACTATGAATCATCTATTTGTTGAGAAAGCAAAATTCTTGAAGCCAACAGATAAAGAGAAAAAGAATTACCTTTATTTATGAAGCAAAAGGTTACAGAAGAAGAGGGAGTTATAGCTCTCCCAAAAGCTTCAACATATTCATCGACTCATCAATAACCCGGCAATTAGTCTCTTCCATGGAGTGTTGAAATTCTCTGGCTTACATGCAAAAGATCTCCTCTGCAAATGTCAACTATGATTTGTTTAAAGCTCTTAATGGATCATCTGAAGATACTGCTACAAGAATCCTAATGAAGATACACAAGTTGGATTCGACATGCTACAAGCCCTTAGATGATCATCTCTATCGCTTTGGAAAGCGATAGAGATTGTTATCTAACAGAAATGGTCCTCAAGAAAACTTAATGAGCTACCACAGAGTTCTTGTAACTCCTTCAAAAGTTTATCTTTTGGAGCCAGGGCTTGAAACCTGCAACTATGTTGTAAAGCATATGCTTTTGGCTTCCTTAGAGTTACTTTTGTTGATGAAGACTGGTAGAGCCACATGAACTACTCTTCAAGAAGGATTTGGTCCAAATACTCCGCTGCAAAAGAAGAATCAAGAGTTAGAGAAAACTCGAAAATTTTTCTAAGTATAAAAACGCGGAGTTAAAGAATAACTTCGCGTGCAGCTGAGGAAATAGCCTGGCGTTGAAACGCGACTGCTAGTCAAAATAGCCTCGCGTTGAAACGCGACTGCTAGTCAAAATAGCCTCGCGTTGAAACGCGACTGCTAGTCAAAATAGCCTCGCGTTGAAACATGACTGCTAATCAAAATAGCCCCGTGTTTCAAACGCAAGGATGACGCGATAGCTTCGCGTAAGAAGAAGACCAAAGTTCTTCTCCGTCTTCTCCTTCCTCTCCAAGCCTTACGGCCGGAGAACGGCGATCTCGCCTGTTCAAAAATGGTTGGTCGGTTAAAACCGAGCCAAAACACTCCAAAATTGTTCTAAGGAGTCTAAAAGTTGAGAATTTATGCCGCCAATTGGTGCAACATGGACTGGCTCGCCATTATGGCCACTGCCTCGGCCGCCACCTCCACTGCTAACGCTGGTCGCCGATGGTAAGGAGGCGTGCGATGCCGTACTCTTCTTAGATGACATCCTAGTGATGGAAAATCTTTGGAAAGTCGAAGGAAGTTTGGTTGAAGATCATACCTTCAAACTGAGTCGCCTGAGCTCTAAGCTCTTGGAAATTCTTCAGATGAAATGAAGAAGAAGAAGAGCCTGAGGCTCTATTAAAATGATCTGCCTCTTGGTATTCGGCATGAAAGTCAGAGCAAGAATAATTACTGAGCAATTACTAAGTAATTAGTGTGTAATTAATGAGCAGTTACTTGCCAAAAAGCGAAGCAATTTAGCTCCGCGCAAGTGAACAAAACGCGAGATAAACTTGGTATTTTAACTCCGCGTCTCCAATCTGAAAATCCAAAGTATTTCAAAATTTGCTAAGTTCTAAGTCATTTTGAAAACTTTGGAGGGGGTTCTGTTGGTAGTGAAAATTTCTAAGTGACTAGAGTTTTCCACAACAGAATGCGGAGCTAACTCCGCAGCCCCGCGTTTGGCTATATTAGCCTCGCGTTTGAACAAAACGTGGAGATGTTTAATAGCTCCGTGTTAGTTCCGCGTTCTGGTCTCTTAGCTCCGTGTTTTAATGAGTTTAACTCCGCATGAGCAGATAACCAGAATCTCAAATTGATTGAGATTATGATTTGGGCTTATCCAAATACCCAAATTAAAGTCCGATCAGAATTCTAAATCAAGAGATTTAAATCAAAACTAAGATATTTGATTAGAATCCTTGATGAGAGCAAATTCTATTTAGATAGAAACTCTCAAATCATCCCAAGGCTATAAATACCCTC